>CM034147.1:756006889-756545418 GCA_019776745.2 Taxus chinensis | reverse complement strand
AAGGGGGAAGATATCGACACTAAAATTTTCCTCCGTAATTTTTATTGCATTAATGTATGTATTAGGAATATGATGTTGTTAAGTGTAATTAGTAGTAGCGTCCGATAGAAGATAACGACGCCGTCAGTACGGTGCCACCAATAATGTAGAGTACGGTAACAGTCAAAGTACAATAGGAATGTTGTAAAAAGTAAATATTTGTCATAAGTGGTCCGGTAATGTTAAAATGTCAAATTTGGGATAAGTAAAGAAGTAGGGTCTACATGATTAGGAATTAGAAATATTATATTTGTAATAAGGACAAAGAGTGATATCATAAATATTTTGTGTATTTTATTTGTGGAAAAGTCTAAAAAGGTGGAACCCATGTGAGATGATAAGGTTTATCTTATCTTAGAAGATAAGCCTACATGTAAAGGCAAGAGTTTAGGCATGGAATATGATTGGCCGGAAGAGATTTCCTATCCTATCTTAGAGATAGGTGGATAAGCCTAAATTCTTATAAATAAAGAGGCCACCCCCCCTCATTTAGCATAGAAGGAAGTAGTGAGAAATATTGTATGAGTAAGTGTGTAAAAGAAGCCATCATTTTGAAGGTGTGTTAAAGAAGCCATTAAGAAGTGTAATTGTGAAGTTTCTCCCATAATTATTATTGGAAGGCAAGTGAAGTCAGTAACAGTTGAAGTACCTCATGGGTGAGATTGTAACAATTTCATGTTAATATTATAATTTACTCTGATATTTCAGATTTATCATCATTCCTTCTTATCATAGTCTATAGTATTCTTGTGTTATATTTGTTGTGTTTTCAGATTTCATCCACCAAACTAAAGGCTGTGCATTAGTAAATAATCATAGCATGAGGAGTTCCCGGTGAAGAATTATCATAGTGCCGGATTGGTGATGACAGATCCTTTGTGCCTCAGTGACATTATGGACCCTAAAATAGACTTCTAACTGTTTCAACCATTTATCAAGTAACTCTGCATCTACTTGTCCTTCAAAGCTTTTGATTTTGACTTTAGTCTCAACTTGAAAAGGAGTATGTTCAGATTTTACCTTTTCTCTTGTGTTAGAAGTCTCTTCTTCATGCTCTTTCCCATAATCTTCCTCATGGTGGCTCTTTCCTACACCAAATTTTTCGGCTAAGCCTCGAACCACCAAGTCCATGGAATCTTGCTTGATGGAAGCTGTCTTCTACAAATCTGCAAGTTCCTCTTCCCTTCTAAACATCCTATACATCATGGTCTCCAACATCTCGATTCTACGGACCAAGTTCTCTTCCTCCATTTCTCCCCAAATTCACTGTTTCCACTTCTTTGTAGAAATCTCCGGATCGCAAGGTAAAGCTTCTTCGCCTTTAGATCTTGTCACTGTCATACAATTCAAGAATGAAATACCACAGTCCTGGATACTTGTTAGCTCTCATACCAAAATGATCTGTAAACTCTTCAACTTTGGAATTTATTCACAAATCACAAATTAATTGCTGCTGTTTACTTTCTATTAGAAAATAACAGAGATAGCTAGTGAATGAATTACTATTGTGCTTAGAATCAATAATTGTAGTAAAGGAAAGAATATAAGCTCATAACACCAACAATTTTATCTTGGAAAACCTCCAATGGAGGTAAAAGCAGTCGGGAAGGGCAATTGCTCTTTCTTCCCACTTCTATTGGCCAATTTAAATCAATAGGTACAAAATTTACAATAAGAAAGAGAAGTAGACAATATCTCAACACTCCTTTCTTCTACAAAATTACAATTTCCAGCACAAAGATTTCTTGCTCACTTGCTCCCACGCTTCGATGATCTTTTACACTTCTACAATCATGTATTTATAGTCTTTCTCATGTCCTCCCATGCACTGGAGAATGGGAAAGGTCATGAAGGAGAAGAGAAACGAACATCCTTTCAAATTCAAAGGCTGTTCGTTTTGAATTTAGTTTTCTATCCGTAATAGCCAGAACCGCCGCCCTGTGCAGATCGACGGTCCTGGGACCTCCGCCCTGGCTGGGCGGCGGTCCTGTTATTTAAAAGACAGAGCCTCCATTTTGTTGTTTTTCTTCTCTGTGCTGACTGTTTCTGTTGAATTAGAGTTATTTCGGATCCCTATGAATCATGACTACTTTGAGGTGTGCAACAGATGGCTTCCTCTTCGACCATTGTTCATGTGGTGTTACTCCATCAAGAGCAACTGTGGGCACTCTGTTCAACAAATAAACTGACGTCTTTGCTGCTTCTACCCAAAATGTCCCCACTAGTCCAGATTCATCGATCATGCAACACCATTTCCAGGACAGTAGGGTTTCTTCTCTCAACAACATCATTCTGCTACAGTGTGTGTGGAGGAGGAATTTGTTGACGAATTCCATTAGCTTGAAGGTAGGATTCGAACTCATTATTGGTGAACTCCCCCCCTCGATCTGAGCGGAGAGATCTGATATGACGACCAGTCTCGTTCTCTACAGCCACTTTGAACTTTTTGAAGTTCTCAAAAGCATCACTTTTCTTACGAAGACAATATATCCACATTTTCCTTAAATAGTCATCAAAACAAAGCATGAAGTACTGAAATCCAGAATGACTCGGTTGCATTGGACTGCAAAGATCGACATGAACCAGATCAAGCTTACCATGAGCTCGATAAGAACACTCACCAATGAAAGGGATGTGAGAAGGTGGAGAATCCATGGTGGCACTAGAGTGGTCCAAGGAAGTGTCACACTCAGATGGTGAAACAAGGTCACCATACAACTGTCGGATAATGGTCCAGGAAGTGAAAGGGCACTCAAAGTGCTCAAACAAACATAATATTTCCCTAGAAACAGTAAGATCAAGAAGGCCATAGACCCCATCATTGTGGTTAAACCACTCATCTTTCTGTAGAGGCTCATCAAGCTCAGGAAGAAGACCATGGAGGCAGGGCATCAAAATGTGTTGGCAAGTGGTGTTGTCATTGATGTCAATAAGTGTCATTGATGTCAAAAGGAGAAAGGAACATGTGTGAAGGTTTAGTAGTTTCATTGATGTCATGTCTTATCCTTGAAGTTTTTGCAGTTCTTCTCCAGTACTTGCACTAGTGAAATTTTTCCCGTAAACAATTCAGACAAAACTCATCACCCTTTTATTTTTAATTGCATATGAGCAATTTTGAATTCTGGAAATCACTTCAGGTGCAAGCAAAAAAAATATAAGTAGGCTCAATGTGGGCTTAACTGGAAGGTTGGGAAGCACATGCACAAGCTTTTAGAGGGATTTTGTATGCAATTTATAATTAACTTCCACATGGGCTGTGATGAAACAAGAGGATGAAGCTGGCTTAACATACATGCAAACACTTAATGAATTTGCTTCTTTTTAGTAATAATTGCCCCAAAAAATTGTGTGGATCATAAGGAAGGAGAAGGCTGCCAATTTCAGCGATTTGTTTGTTTAATGTTTTTACCTTGGCTCTTAAAAATTGTGTTGAAACTCATGAAGGAAAGCAACGTGGAAATGGAAGGAGGAAGGCAACTGGAAGAATTGGAAATCAACAATTTCATTAAGTGACTTGTCTTTTAAAAATTTCGGGAAATTTGGATAAGATAGGCAGCTTGAAATCAACGACTTGCACAAAAACAATAAAATTTAAAGTTTCGTGGATTTTGGAAAAGACATGCAACTAATATTCACGCTTCAACTTTTGCAAACTCCTAATATTGGCGTGGAAATCCATAAGTCAATTCAGCATTAAAAACAGAGATGGAAGGCAACTTACTTAAGTGAACTTTTCTTTAAAATTGTGTGGAAATCGAAGGTGGAAGGGTAGCTAAGATTTGCGACTTGCATGGGCTCTTTCTTTTAACATTTGCATGAAAATTCGTAAGTCATGGCAGCTTGCAATGAGAAGACTCCACCATGGAAAACCACGATTTGCACTTAAGCAATTGTCCCTTGGAAAATTGCGCTGATTTTATGGAAGAATTGGTTGCCAGAAACCATGACTTGCTCTAGAGGATTCTATTTTGATCTTTGACGCAATTTCCCGAGTGATTCTGCCCGTTAAATAATCCTCTAGAATGTCGCCTTTTCTTCCTTGGCCATGATTGCTCTTCAAACAGAAGACAAACTTCTCCAGGTTTGTGATCTGCTCGATGATTTAACTTGGATTTAACCTCAAACAAGGCAAAAATCCTGAGCTCTGGTCACCTTCAAAAACAAGCTTTGGCAGACAAATTAATTAGCAATTAAAAACACTGGATAGCTTTTTAAAACCCTAGGCCCGGGAAAAGGTTGGTTTGGTAGGACGAAAGAATAGGCTACAGGGATTGCTGGACAAAAAATGGAGAAAGACCAAAACACAGACAAAAAGAAATAAAATAAAAACACTCAAAAGAAGCTGTGGGCAATTGCTCGAAAAATTTCTCCAATATGCTAGTCCGCAAAAACTTTCCCCTGGGTGAATGCTTTGTGGTAATAATGACGGGTTGAGGTGCTTATATAGCCCAAATTTCTTAATTTTAGCTCAACCTATTTTTAAAAGCATTTTATTTATTTAATATAAAAATAAATAAAACGCTTTTAGAGTAAGTTTGGGAAAGGAATGAGTGAGTTTTAGCATGTGGGTATTTGATGAACTTTGCTTAATAACTTGCTACGCGAGCAACCGCAGGCAAAACTAAACAAGGAAACGACCCGTTACTTAAATAGAACGAAAAATTTATAAAGGGGTAGTCCCAGATTTCAGGGTGAAATCTTTGGGACACCAGTCGGCTCTGTTTGTGGACATCTTTACTTCTGTCAAAATGTAAGAAGTGAAGATGAGATCCCAACATCTTTGGTCTCGTGTCTTGTCCATTGGGTTCGGGGCCAGGCATCAAAAACAAACAAAAAACAAAAATGAAAAGAACACAAAAGAAAAACTTTTATTTATGTACACACAGGTTTTACCTTGTATCCTTGGGTATACCTTTGAGCAATGCGAGCAACCCGGTCAAAGGAGGAGGCCATGGAAGTGGATGTCTTACAAAGGAATGTGATGGCCCAGCCGCTTTGAGCCAATAATCAGTGATTCAAGGTTGTCTAGGGGAAAGTGAAATTTTGCGGGCAAGGTGATTCTTGTAGGGCCAGCTGCTACAAGACAGTGATCGTTGATATGAGACATAATATTCCCGGTGAACTCTGCATAACCATTTGAGATCCTGTGAATGCTGACTGCAATGCTATTTGAAAGATGGTTTGTATGGCATTCCGGTGCTGTAACCATGAGCCCAAGGATGAAAGATAACCATAATACTAAAGCACTTGTGTAATTTTAGATTACTTTTTACACCAGTTAACTGGCCTGCATTTTCACATGAATTTGTTTAGGTTTTGAACTGATATATACTATGAATGTTTTGCAGGCTCTCTGCAAACCGTAGATACTACTCTGTCTTTAGTATGTCTTGCGTAATGGAGACCAAAGTATTTTACATCAATGAGTGGCTGTGAGATACACGAGTTAAAAATCTACACATGGCATTTACATAAACAGCTGTTAACGTAGGTTGTCTAAATTTAAATGCTTGCCAAACCACAATCTTGAATTCTTCGCATGGGATATGACATTAAACAAGTATGCTACTGTAAACCGTAAAAAGAATACAAAAAAAAAGACACGTGGTAGGAACAATTTTAATCTAGATTATATTCACTTGACTTATGCATTTGTTTTGGTTTAACACATTAATCTCCCATTATAAGATCAAAAAACTGCAAGCGCAAATGTTTGGAAGGATTAGATGTTTTAGTTTTCCAAAGGTAATTATATTAGCTAGCTTTTGCAGAAACATTGGTATATGTTTAGAATTATAAGAATCTCAAATGTATTCAATCATATATGACTCTGAAACTTTTCACATTTAAAATTCATTGTGGAAATGCATATGCAATCACAAGATTGCAGACACATTTATATTTCTAATTACATGTTTAATGTTGAGCATGTAATTTAAATTAGCTTATGTTGTTGCATTCTTTAATGTACTGGTACTCACCAAGGGACAAACTCATCTGTCTTGCCAGCTAAACACCTGTACTGTATGAATATTCACAAGAAGATTTTGGAGGTTTGAAGTCACCAATATGATTTATTTCTGAGATTATATTTATGTTTCCAGAGTGCTTTTAACAGTTTGTTCCTGATCTCTTTGAGGTCTTATTAGTTTCCTTATCTCATTTGATCTTAGCATAGAATTTGATTCATGTAAAGAGCTGAATAGTAGATATCAAACATATTTTAACCAGTGCCCCCTCTTGCTGCACTTCAGCTTTTATGAATACTTGCTAAAAGTGTGGTAACGGCAACAAAACTGATTCGGCGAAGCCTTACAGGTTGCTGTATCTCTTTCTAATTTTTGCATATATATGTCAATAGAGAACATTCTTGAGTATTGTTTCTCACTGTATATATGAATAAATATGTAGGAGGCATCAAATATATTCCTTGTTTGGCACTGCAGGCCTTATCAAACTTTGTTAGATACAATTTTAGACTTTGTTCTTCAGAGTTCTCTAAAATAAATTGTTCGAAATTATGTCTATGAAAGGATTAAAGAACTTGATTAGAGAGTAAAGTCCATCTTCTTTCACTTATATTGCAGAATGTTCTGGTTGTTTGTTGATAGATAAGTTGAGGCATCAAATATATTCCTTGTTTGGCACTGCAAGCCTTATCAAACTTTGCTGGATGCAATTTTAGGCTTTGTTCTTCAGAGTTCTCTAAAATAAATTGTTCGAAATTTGGCAGAGAGACATGGGAAAAGTGTATGAAAGGATTAAAGAACTTGATTAGAGAGTCAAGTCCATCTTCTTTCACTTATATTGCAGAATGTTCTGGTTGTGCGTTGATAGACAAAGTGAGGCATCAAATATATTCCTTGTTTGGCACTACAAAGCCTATCAAACTTTGCTGGATACAATTTTAGACTTTGTTTTTGAGATTCTCTAAAATAAATTGCTCGAAATTTATCAGAGAGATTCTCTAAAATAAGTCTATGAAAGGATTAATGAACTTGATCAGAGAGTCAAGTCCATCTTCTTTCATTTATATTGCAGAGCATTCTGGTAGTGCATTGATAGATAACGTGAGATTGCAGTGACCACCATTTACTCATGGAACTACTCAAATCAATATATGAATTTGGTTATTCTTAGCATTCAGTTAAATTCAAGCACATTAAGATGGATGAACTACGATGCTTTTATCCTGGTATGCTTTCTCTCGGACTTCTCATGATGAGTCAGATAAAGCATCAATTTATCTTTCCCTTGCAAGGAGGTACTTCCCCTATAGAAAACTTGGTTCTATCTTTCTTTTGAATGTGTTTTTCTTATCAAAGGCAGAATCTAAGTATCATGGCTCAGAAGCACATTAGTTTATAACTTTATTGTTTACACTGACACATAGAGAACAGAAACAAACAAAAAATTATATACTCTCCACAAATGACCAAAGTTGGTCAAAGGGACTGCAAAGTAGAACCTGTTTAGGGTACCCACCAGCAAGGTGTATAAATAAGCAAGCATACCCCTCGAAAAGACTAAGAAAAAAGACAGCTTGGTAACAAAATAACTACGTTGCCAGGATACGGATACGAGTATCCGTTTGGATACGGATACGTCAATTTTAAAAAACCCTTGGATACGTCCGTACATATATATAATATATTTATGTACATCTACTCATTTTACTCATTATTTAGTCCATAAAAAACTGAAATAGTAATACAAAACTTGAATCAATGTTCAAAAACATTCAATATACTTAAGACTTTGCATTTTTATTGATCATGTGGCTGCCATACATATGATATATGAATATCATGTTAACATGAATACGAACAAAACTTGAAATTTTAAAAATATACTAGTAACTAGATCCATGTTCAAATTTTCAAAACAAACAATATACTTAAGATTTTACATTTATGATTTTCATTGTTCATGTGGCTGCCATACATATGATATAGGAATACAAACAAATCTAGAATATATCATCTAGATTTTCCTCAAAATCAAGTAAAAAAAAATGAATTAAAACTTTAAAAAGATGTTTTTGGTGAGGGATACGTATGGAAATATCCCGGATACGTGGGCACGTATCCGTGACGTATCTGGGAGGTTTCCGTATGTATCTGTATTCGTATCAGCATGTACTTGTATTCGATATGTATCAGGGGGGATTTGTGGAGGGGCTAGGCGTATCCCAACAATGTAGGTTGAGGATATTGTAAAATAATAAGTGGTTGTCCATCCCATGAATCAGTCTAGAAGTTGGCTGACTGCCCATTATTGATTATCTAGAACAACTGCTTTTTAATAATGTCATGTCCCCTTTTAAGAACTTGTAAGATAGGAGAGCCCCTAGTAGAAAGGGAAGACCTCACAATTTTTTCCGTTGGGATCCCAACCAGCATACTTGGCTCTCAAAGTTGAAGCCCAAATGTCCTGGGGATAGTCAAACATCCGCTAGTACAGTTTTGCAGGTAAGGCTTGCATCTGGCTAGGCAAAGATGTAAATCCCAGCCCACCTTTTTTTGGCCAATGTAGAGTTTTTCATTTGACTAATGACCATTTTCTTTTATCCTGGATTCCACTCCATAAGAATTTTTGACAAATAGAATTCACTTGCTTGAACTTATTTCTAGGAGTATATACTACAAATGCAATGTATATGGGCATAGCTTGGAGAACCGATTTGACCAATACCATCCTACCTCCTGAAGAAAGCCATCTGTTAGTTCATTTTTGAAGTTTTAATTCATACCTGTGAATTAGACAATGCCAGTCTTTTAACTTGTGAGATGCTAAAGGGACACCCAAGTATGTTAAAGGAAGCACTTCTTTCTTGAATTGAAAAATATTTAAAATTTGGTCCTCTTGTTGTCTAGAACAATGGAAGAAAAAAATGTTGGATTTTCCTAGGTTAATCAGCTGGCCAGTGGCTGGTGAAAAGGTGTGTAGAACTTTATTGAGTTGATTTGCTTCGATAGAAGTATCCTTTGCAAGCAGCGTGGAGTCATCAACAAACTGGAGATACGACATAGGCGGAATATTTTTGGCTAGCTGAATACCATGAATTTTCTTTTCCTGACAAGCTTTCTTTGCCTGCCTTTCCAAGCCTTTTGCTAAAACGATGAATAAGAAAGGTGATAAAGGGTCTCCTTCCCTTATTCCTCTAGAGGCTCCAAAAAATTCCGAAGGAGAACCATTAAGTAAAACAACAAAGGAGACAGAAGAGATACAAGCACTTATCCAGTAAATCCATTTCATAGAAAAACCAAATTGGGCTAGAACTCTGCATAGGAAACCCCAATCAACCCTATCATATGCTTTAGATAAATCTAATCAAATAAACATAGCCGTATTTTTTTGTACGTCCATAGAGTGGAGGATTTCTTGAGCTAAAACAATTTCATCATGAATATGGTGACCTGACACAAAACCCCCTTGTTCAAGGGATATAATCTTGTGTAATAGAGGTTTTAATCGTTCTGCTATAGCCTTAGTGATTATTTTGTACAGGACATTACATAAGGCTATAGGATAGTAACCGGAAATATCCTCTACGTCATTATTCTTCGGAATTCGAGCAATGAAAGTTTTATTTATTTGTTTAAGCAAAGTTTTGGCATTTATTACTTCCTCCACCACCTATAAAAGATCCCTTTTGATGATACCCCAAAATGTCTGGAAGAACTCAATTGGATGTCCATCGGGGCCAGGTGTTTTTCCTTTTTTCATCTTGAAGACAACATCATGGAGTTCTTCCGTAATGGGTTTCATCAACCTTTCATTTTCTTGTTGAGAGATACAAGTAGGAATGATATTCAGAATTTGTTGTGAATTCAAGTCGAGGGATTGAGATGTGAACAACTGTTGAAAGTACTGCTGAGCCACCTGCTTCATTGATCCGAAAACGTAAGTTGAAATTTCTAACTCTAAATGTTCTCAAGGATCCAGAACTAAAAATCAACTTTACGGAATTAAATTGACTTAATCCTGCATATCGGTTCACTTTCTGAAGTGGGTTATGGATACTGAAATTTATTACATTTAATCCATTCTTCCGATTTAATGATGGAAATTCTTAGTCAAATATCATTTTTTTATTTGATTAAAAGCGTCATGAAAAATCGTAAAAGACACCCAAGACAACAGAAATTGATTACGGAGTTCAGCAATTGCCTATGTCTCCAGGTTTGTTCAGAACCGATTTAAACCAATGAATAATTACAAGTCTAGAAATCTTTCCCAGTACAAATAAAGGAACAATAACCGCAAAAATGAAATGGAATTTCGAAAGACGAGCGATAATAGCGCTCGAATTCCACCTTACCGATTCACCAACGGTTCAAATAAGTTCCCTTTGCCAACAGTCAAAGAATCCTTCTGCTTGCTCGCTTTCAGTACATTGGTCACCTATTAACAAATAATAATAGGCCTTCACAATTATTTCCTAACAAATAATAGGCCAATAATGCAAAATATTACAAATAATGCCTTAAAAAATAATGACTTTTAAAAATAGCTAAGAAGCTATTTTAAAACTACACAATAATGCCTTTGCTAAAGCTTCAAAGTTTAAGGCTTGTGCCTTGACTGTAGAGGGTCGGGTCCCTTTTATAGGCCAAATCGACCCCGAAAATATTGTTTAAAGGCCTTATCGGTCAAATCCTATCCCAACCGCCTATATAGGCGGGTTGGTTGGTCGCTTCGTTTGTAAGGGTGAGGTCGGGGGATCAAATCCCGCCTCACACATAGCTAGGCCGCTTTTGTTTGATGGTGGGCTGCTTTGCATAGTGGGGAGATCCCACATGGTTGCCGCAAATGGTGGGCTGGCGGTTTAAAATGGGCTCGGCCAACCCATTGTATACGTGGCTTCGGCCTTGTTTGTCCCTTTTGCCGGGCCTCATACCATATGCCGAGCTGTTCGACTAGCCCATTGTGTGGGCCAAACGGTTAGCGAGTTGTGTGGTTTTATTCGTGGTTTGATTGCCTATTCAAAAGGCCGAGTTGTTGTGGGAGATAATGCATACCCGGTGCCGAGTTGTCGATTGGACTAATCACCAAGTCATATGGTTGAGTTGGTAAATTCGATCCTCCATATAATTAAATTCTCACGAACATCGTGGTAATTAAATATTGATACTTGTAAATACGTAGCACTGAGCATAGTATATGCAATATGACCAACTCGGAACCGAGACAAGGAAATAGCTCGCCGAGCTAAAATCAATGCCAATGCACTCTACAACATATAGGTCACTTGTCAATTCTCAATAGCCAAATCGAACTTGTGGTGGCTTGAGGACCCACCACGTCGGCGATAATAACATAGTTCTCACGGTGGCCGGGCTCCCCTCTGTTAAAAACATTGAGCCTCTTGTTCCCCTGCACAACTTCTCGCTCGTTGAAGACTGAAGAATTTAAACCAAATCAACAACCTTCTTTTTCCTTGTCGCCAACTGCCACATGTCATCTTTCCATCGGTCCATGTTTTGACCTGTTGACCAATGTTGGCCTAAACTTTGACCGACCACCATTTGCACATATGGACTCCGTTTTTGACGTTCAAATAGTCGACGGAAAGCTCTCGGAGTGCTCTTCCGTACTGTAGTGATCCTGGAAGATTTAGGGAGCCTCTGCCCTCCGTAATTTCCTCCGTATCATTCATCCCCTAACTCGAATACACCCTAGTTCCATCCCCTTTGATTAGGGAATGAATATGAATTTGGACTCTCTTGGCTTGTACAGATTTATGGAATAAAACTGAGTTTTTGTCTCCTTCCTTTAACCATTGAATCTTGGATTTTTGCTTCCACATGTTTTCCTCTCTAGTTTCCCATTCCTGTAGATCTTTTAGAAAACATTCTTTCTTGAAGAGATCTATAGAATACCCCGAATGTCGGTGAATAATATTTAGGTCTTGCAGGTGCTCCAGAATCTTTGTTTTCCTGTTTTTAATATCTCCAAACTCATTCCAGTTCCATGCTTTTAATTATATTTTAAGAATGATAATCTTTTGACAAACATGAACATTTGAGTTCCATGCCTTGGCTTTCCTTCCAACCACCATTGCTGAACAAGTTTATCACTATCCTTATGACGTAACCACATTAGCTCAAAACGAAAAGGAGATTTCCACGGTAAGGTTCTACCTATCTCCAAACAAACTGGCCAATGGTCCGAGCCACTGTTATTAAGAATCATAGTCCTAGGGGTATAATCCTTAGCCCACCAATATTCCGATAGCAAAAATCAATCCAGTCTTTCCAAGATACAATCCTCACCCGGCCTTTTGTTAGACCATGTCATTAATAATATAAATATTTAAAATTTATGTTAAATTGTATTATTATTTTGTTGGAAATAAAATATTTAGGATTCACATTATGTGACTACTTAGCGTATTAGCTGTTAGGAAATATATTGTTGTACATGAGTTGTTTTAACAACTGACTAGAATAGGTGTTAGGTGAGAAAGAAAAGGAATGTTAGAGAGATTGTAGGAGAGAGAATTTAGTGTGAAAGCCTATATGTAAGCCTCTTGTTCATGAATAATATTTAATTGATCAATTAATTTGATATGGTATTAGAGAAAGCAGATCTGGGAGAGTATGGTGTTCTGATAAACTAAAAAGGGGGGCATCTTCATGATCTGTGTTTGCCTCAACCGATGAGAATTTTAGAGAGTACGTAACATTTTTTCATTTAGCATAATTTAGCTCCATATTGAGATTCCTTTTGCATTTATTAAGGTATTTTCTTAGTCGTTGAGGCAATTTCGTGTCTTCACATTCGTTGCTGTATTCTACACTCTGTTGAGAGTTGTTTACCGCTGTCCACTACCAAAATCTTGCCTCTTGCATGGTCTGACGACTCTGTGTATCTTCAGTCATGATATGCTTGGCGTGTGTGGATGATCGAATCATCGCTCTGGGATCCATCGTGATCAATTTTTTGAGAAGGATCAAGTGCACATCCCGTTTTTCTGCAGCCTGTACTATGGTTATAGTTATTTGATTCTTGTATCGTGTGTACTTCTATCTACTTGTTACATTCTGGGTGTGCCATCAACAGATCTGATCTTCATCATTTCATGCATTAGAGCTTCCTTGTGCATAGAATGCCACCTCCCTACATCATTTCAATGCCCACATGATGAAATCGATGATGTGATAGCTTTGCGCCATGCATCTGACAGACAACAGTGTGTTTCATGCATGCACTGGCTTTGTGCTTTTAGTAATTCTGCACCTGATTTGAAACAATAAAAAGCAGTCCTATTGATTGATCAAGCTTTCCAATTGTGCAGATCTGACATAGGCCCGTTTCTGCTGGGATATCTTCTTTTGCAGCTGCCATTTTTGGTGAAACAATGTTCAGTATAGACCTGTACTATCCACACTGTTCCAACCGTTTGAAATGTTGCCCAACTGCAAATCTGTGCCATGCACGCCTTGGCTCTTTGCCATATGATTTGTAATTAGTTTAAAGCCCATCGTTCGAGTCAACATAGTTATATGCTTATATTATTTTAAAATCGATATATTCCCAAGAAATAAGCATTTTCATTGAAGTTTTTTTTTTTTTAGCTAAGTAGTTTCTTTTTAAGAATTTAATTTAATTTGTATGGAATAGTATATAGTAGTATATAGTGGATCTAGTGTTTTGAGTTTTCGTTATATGCTTAGTCAATGTTTAGTTTCTACATTGTTGATAAGTTGTTTTGTGGTATAATGGTGTGTATACTTAATTTATTACTACTATGTATCATTGTTTAAATAAATTGTAGGTTATTTTTTAGTGTTATAGGCAATGTTTTAATTGTCGGAATCAGAGTTGGAACCAACTGATGGTCTGATCAGGCTTGGATCTGGCTTGGTCTGGAATTAGACTGGTTTAAAATTTATGAACCTGTTTACTTAAAAATACATAAAATATTAAAATGTTAATCAAAACATATTTTAAAGATTCCAAACAACTAGAGACAATATGCCAAGTTTGTTCACGTATATACCATGTAAGTGTAAATATAGCAAAATGGCACCAAGTGCAATACATATCTGAAACAAAATACATAAACAATGAGGCTCTAAATGGCCTTTAGAGTCTATAAAACAACATGCTACAAGCTACTACATGTGTCATATCAATGATCAATCATCAAACTCATCACCACTGCTGGGAATGGGATCATCGTCCGGATCAGTGTCATCATGCTGCTTTGGATTTTATAAATTATTTTGTTTATTTCATGTCTAGCTGCCAATTTTATTGTGCAGGACTGGTTCAGACCGGTTTGAAGCGGAACCGATCAGTTCGTTGTACGGAACAGTCCCCTGAGCCAGTTTTTCTGCTGGTCTATGACGTTTTCTTTTGAACTGCTTGAACTGGCCTGTTCTGGTTCAGGTTCAGCCGGTTTTTAAAAGGTTGGCTATAGGATTAGGGTCTAGTTTCTTAGTGATTTAATCAAAATAAAATTAGGTTTGTACCTAAATCAGTGTTGTGCATCTCATAAGAGTCATCTTCAAAATCCGTTATATTGTAAGGATGCATGATCAGGAGAAATTGACGTCTACAAATATATACATTCTTTTATGTGGAACCCAACATGCCATGATATTAGCTTAGCCAGTTGAATTAGCAGGAAGTTAGAGGAGTTTGTTGCTAACTTAAAGGTTGTAGTGGCAAAACCCAGATTGTGCTAAAATGATTAAAGCCGAGGATCGTTTCTAGTGGCAGTAGTGATCATATATGATATAGTGATCAGGTGGCAATGATCATGTATAGTGGTTGGAAATGCAAGTTCAGTGAGAAGCTCAACATTCACTGAAGATACTGAGGACGTAGTTCTCATATCTGTCTACATCTGTACTTGATTGGCGAGGCCCAGCCAATTAGAGGAGCAAAATTTGAGAAGAGAAGTGGAGGCCCATGCCATACTTGTAGTAGCAAATTTGAGAAGAGAAGTGGAGGTCCATCCCACACTTGTAGTGGATTCCAGTGATGATGTGTTCTCACTGAAAACTGAAAACGAATAGGTCAGTAAGGCCCTGACCGACTAATCTCATTGTGAACAATTGTGTCATTGTTTATACTTATTGGTTAATGATGTGTTTCTATTCAGAGTAGCGCAACAGAAAACATAGTGAGGCCATTCCCGCCACCCCTGCTGAATCAGTCGATGTGTTCCTATCCTTGCATTGGCTGATGTGTTTCCATCCATGGATTGGTTGATGTGTACCCATCCATGGATTAGTTGATGTCAATTTTAAACTGCAGTTTTGAACTGTGATTTGTCCCAGTTCCCATGAAGTGTAATTTCAGTATGTGTAGTGTTCTTTTTTCCTATGTTCGTACTAAGGGGAAATGTTTGAGATAAGATAGTTAGTACTCACATTATGTGATTACTTATATATTAGCTATTAGGAAATATATTGTTTATATGGAAGTTGTTTTAGCAATCACTAGATCAGGTGTTAGGTGAGAAAGAATAAGACTGAGAGAGAGATTATAGGAGAGATAAGCTAGTGTGAAAACCTTTATGTAAGCCTCTCATTCATGAATAACATTAAATTGATCAATTATTCTAATGTATTTTTGGTATGTTTTAAATTTTTCTTTCAACCATACTATAACTTTTTTAAATTTAAGTTTAGTTGTATTACTATTTTCTATGTTACTGGAAACGCCTATACAGGCAGCGGGAGCGGGAGCGGCAGCGGGAGCGGGAGCGGGAGCGGCAGCGGGAGCGGGAGCGGGAGCAGGAGCAGGAGCGGCTGCGGGAGCGGCCAGGGAGCAGGCAGGGGCTGTGGAAACGCGCGGGTACGGCCTGCACCGTACCCGGGCGTTTCCGCAGCCCCTGCCCCGCTCCCTGGCCGCTCCCGCATAGGAAAAAACGTTTTTTTTTAATTTTTTTTATGTTTTTAAAGGCACACAACAATAAAAAATTATAAATTCTTCTAATCTAAAACCTAAAAGCTACCTCTAAACAATAAAACAAAAGAACACACAAACAAAACATAAAGCAAACAAACTCACATTGTGGCTCTCCAAAATTGCATTGTGCTTGTCTAGGGTTTGAGGAGCTATTGCTAAGCTTGTAGGAGTCTGAGGAGCTATTGCTAAGCTTGTAGGAGTGTGGGGAGCTGCAAAGGAGGATTTGTGAAGGATTTGATTTGTGGTTTACTAAGTGAAGGTAAGTTTTTTTTTAATTTCTAGCCTTGTTCCTCTATTTTTTTTTTTATTATTTAATCTTTCACACATTACATTTTTTTGCTTATGTTCATTTTTATTTTGCTCTTTCCATTTAATTTTTTTAATTTTCATTGTTCAATCACAATGCAATTGCATGCCATTGTTTTCTTTGCTTAATTTTTTTTTTAAACCTTGTAGGTATTTCTACAATGGCAACAAGTTCTGCTTCTTCTGGGCAATCTTTGGCCAAAGACTTTGACCCAAATTCACCGTTATGGAGGCACGTAACAATAGTTTGACAACTTGCAGGTGGTGGTTGTTTTGAATGGAAATGCAATGAGTGTGATGGACTATTCAAAGGCTCTTACAGTAGGGTGAAAAGCCACTTGTGTGCCATAACGGGTAATGGTATAAGAGTATGTAGGGGGAGGAATAATGCTGGGGTGCCAAAAGCAAATGTTTTGGCATATATCAAAGAGCAGGAGGATGCAGAGGCTAAAGTGGCTATGAAAGTGGGTCATCCATTGGCCAAAAGAGGAGGTTCATCTCGTTCAGCAAGGCCTCCAGTTGCTCCATCACCTAGTGGATCCTCAATTGTGCCCATGCCACATCCATTTATGACTCCTATCTCCACAGATGAGGATGTTTCCCTTGCACGAAAGAAAAGTAAGACAAAAGGGCCATTGGAAAAGGCCTTTAAGAATGAGAACAGGGAGATTGCAGATGAATGCATTGCAAGGTGTTTTTATGCTAATGGTCTTTCTTTTAATGTTGTGAGATCACCTTATTGGCATGAGATGGTGAAAGCCATCAATGAAGCACCAAAAGGGTATAAACCACCAGGATATGAGAAGATCCGCACGACCCTTTTGGATAGACAAAAAAAATATGTCGAAACCTCCGTGCAACCAATTAGGGACTCATGGACCAAAACTGGTGTCCATTGTTTCTGATGGATGGAAAGATGCAAGAAACCGCCCTTTAATTAATGTGATTGTAGTATGCCCTAAGGGGGCAATGTTTTTGAAAGCGGTTGATTGTGAGGGGCAAGTGAAGGATGCCCAATTCATAGCCAACATTCTCTTTGAGTCCATTGAGGCAGTGGGGCCTGAAAATGTTGTCCAAGTGATAACGGACAACGCCAAAAATTGCAAATCTGCGAGGATGCTAGTTAAGGCACGGTATGGGAATATTTTTTGGACACCTTGTGCTGTGCATTCATTGAATTTAATGCTAAGAAAATGGCAAACAAAATAGAGTGGATCCAGCAAGTGTATGCAGAAGCTGAAGAAATCCAAATGTTTGTCACCAACCACCACATGTCACAGGGCATTTTTAGATCATTCTCGCAGTTGGAGCTACTGAAGGTAAGGACAAGCTTTATTTCTTTCTTTCTTTTTAATTTAAAATTTAATATAAGTTTTTAGTATTCTTTTAGCTTTCAATTTTATAATTTAAATTTTATTTTTAATTTTTGTTCCTCGTTCTTATTAGGTTGCTGAGACTCGGTTTGCATCACACACAATCGTCTTGAGACGACTAGTGAAGGTGCGAGAGACACTCATGAGGATGGTAACATCCAATCTTTGGTCTGTATGGAGGTAATCAAACACTCAAGGGGCTCAAAAAGTGAAGAACTTGATCTTAGAGGACTTTTGGTGGGATAGAGTGGGTTATCTGTTGAGTTTTACGGAGCCCATTATGAGCATGATCCGGTTTACTGACACAGATCAACCATGTCTAGGAGAGATATATGACGGCATCAACTCAATGATTGAGAAGATAAAAGCCGTCATAAATGCAAAAGAACAAGATCCCGAGGAAATATTTTTCAAACAAGTGAAGTCAATCCTCATTGAGCGGTGGAACAAAATGACCACCCCATTACATCTACTAGCTTTTGCATTGACTCCTAGATTTTATAGCACAGAGATCCTTTCCTTGCCAGGGAGGGTAGCACCATACAAGGATGCGGAAGTCAGTGAGGGATATATGGCAGCATTGGCTAGGCTCTTTCCTGATCCTAAGGCCCAAGACCAGGTTATGGTAGAGTTTGGCAATTTCATAGCAGAAACGGGTCATAGCCTTCTCGCTCTTCGGAGCAAATACAAGATGGATGCACATATGTGGTGGTACCTCCATGGTACTTCATCGGCTTACTTGCAACCTCTTGCAATCAAGGTCTTGGCACAAGTAAGTTTTTAATTTTTTTATTCTCTTTTCTTTTAGTTTTTTAAAATTTAAGTTTGAGTGTTTAAATCTGAAGTTGAACTTTGCATTGACTTTGAAGTTTGGGTTGTCTTAATAGGTTGCAAGTTCATCTTCCTCTGAGCGCAACTGGAGTACGTATAATTTCATCCACTCACAGAAACGCAACAGATTGGGGGCTAAAAGGGCTGAAGATTTGGTATACATACATTCCAACTTGCGCCTTTTATCCCACAAGCAGCCAGAGTACAAGGAAGGGTCAACAAAACATTGGGACATTGATCCAGAGATAGTTGACTTGGATGCTTCCATTTCCCACCATGGAGCATATGATGATGAGACGAGTTCTGTGGCACCACGAGACCTACATGCACAAGGGGGTGCAACTGGCAGTGGCCCTAGTGCAAGTGGTTCGAGCCCATGTGGTTCTAATGAACCACATAATGATGATGATGTAGCTGGTTTTGATCCTCTTGATGAAGAGGAATATGATGAATATTGACAATGAAAGATAGTTTGAGCTTTGAATATTGATCTATGACTGAATTTAATATATCATGAGATTCATGACATTCACATTGTGTTTGATTTAAGTATTTTAAATTTTAATTTAACTTTTAAGCTTTTAAGTTTCTAAGTTTTATCGGTATCTTAGCTTGTTTGTTGTGGTTATTCACTTATTTAGCTTGTAACTTGTCTTTTATCTTATCTTTCATATGCATAATATGTGGTTAATAATTAAATTCCTATTTAGAAGGCTGAAATTTATATATTTTTTAATTTTTATATAGTTTTTGTACTGCCGTATCTGGGGTCAAAAAAAAATTTTCCGTTTCCGCGTATCGGATACCCCGCTCCCGCTCCTGTATCCAAAATGTTTCGGTAACTTAGACTATTTTTATATATATGTTGTCGTGAGTGCCCATCTCCTATTTTTTTGAAAAAGGGCATACCGTCATGCATACCTCCCTTCCAAGTAATTATGGTTGAAGGTTTTTATGGCTCCTAGAGTTGGAGATTGATGGGAATATAATCTTCAAATGGTTGCTGGTATTGTTTTTGTCCTCGGTCTTGGGTGACCGAGCTGGCAGGTATTGAGGCATATTTCAGCTTGTGCGCATCTTTGGATTTATTGGCTGCAGTGGAAGTTTAAGGATTCGCAAGACTGGCTTTCTGAGGGAGGAGAGCGAGTTTCAATAGATATTGGGTCTTTTAGAGCTGCAAGTGTTATGCAATGGAAAAGAGTTGTCAGGCATGGATTGTTGTTTTCCTTTGCGAGTCTAAGAGATCTGAAACTAAGAGAGAGGGAGGGGGAGTGTTACTGAATTCTGAGAACTTTCCCAAAGATTTAGTTGAGGAGGGTGGATGTTGGGGTTTCTGGGTTTGAGGCAACATAGTTGTTTGGGGTTCATAATGGGTCTGAAGACCATGCTCGGGTTCAGAATGGGATTGAAGACCACGCTCGGGTTCAGAATGGGATTGAAGACCATGCTCTTCATTTTTGGGGCAGACCTTGGCAAGGTATCTGTGTTCATGGCATATCCTATATCTGAAGGGGATATTTTGATAATCCAAGTGTTATTCCATTCAATGCCTTCCATATCAAAGGTTGATATGATCACATAGAGGCCAATCCAGATGAAGATTGATGCAAATTCAAGTGTAGTTAAAATGTCAAGGGCTCTTAGTGTACTCTGAAATGGTGATGTATTCTTCTAAGGGAGCTCCAATCTTGTGGAGACTAGAGTCATATCAGTATTCATTAGGCAGCAGTGGCAAGTGATTGCATATTGGGACCACACAGGGAGATCTTCAGTAGGATTGAAGGTTGGGTTCCATAAAGAGGCCTGATTTATTGTAGAATTAGGGTTCGCCTTGGAAAGTTTGATCACACTCCCATGAGGTGCTGAAGATGGCAATGAAGTATTACTTGGGGATCGTTAAAATGTCCATTGATCACGATGGTTTGAAGTTGGGTCTGGGGAAAGCTCCCATAAATTTACAGATAATGGCTTTTTCTTTAAGGAGGCCAAGGCAGTTTTCCATGTCATCTAGTGATAAAGAGACCTTTGGAGTTACATCCTTTTTGAGATAACAGCTGTTTGTGTTTTCTTCAGTAAAGGCAGGCCATTTGATAATTTTTTGGGCATGGTATTGCAAAAATTGCTGAACATCTGATTTACCAATAATAGGGTTGTTGGCAGAAACCACATATTTAAAGATAGGGGCAACCATGGATGGTGGAGCTGAGGAGGCCATACACCTCCATAAATGAAAATAAAAGAGATCAGGGTTGCAGACAGGTGGAGAGATCAATGGTGTAGTGTAATATGGAGAGGGAGAAGAGTGGAAGGTGCAGGTTCATGGAAAAAGTTGCAGACCTATTCTAAAGAGAGAGAAAAGCATTTTAAAACAACATAAAAAGAATTTGTAAATCAACATAAAATGAGGCTTCCCAAGCCACTGAGGGAGCCATGAAACAAACCAAACAAGCTCCAAAGAATCCCACAAGGTCCAACAACAAAAAGGCGAATAAAGAGGCAACAAACAAGAGTAATATGAGCAATACAATAAGAGGATATAACCCATTTCAACAAGGAAATCATGGTAAGTTTAAAACAAGAGCTCATAGATGAAACCCTACCTTCTCTCCTCCACTTGAACACGAACTTAAACCTCAAGCTTCTAAGCTCCCACAAGTTTTCTATTTGAAAAAATACCCTCACTAAGGCAAAAGGTAGATAGCTCCGCAACGCCCCCCCCCCTCAATTTGACTATTGCCAAGACCTCTATATAGAAGAGGGGGGACACGGGTGTAATGTCCCTTTCTAGGACAAAAATCAAAATAAGGGTTTGGCCACAAACCCCGAGGATTAGATATGAAAATATACCAACACCAATAAATGAAAATAATCTGATTTTATGACAGCAGTTCCAACAATAATATAAACCCTAACAGCAAACTGTAAAGGGGTGTAAATGCACCATAAAACCATGCGTAACACTTATCCATTCAATTTGCAATAAACAAATGGAGAAAACCCAAGATAACACACTGCTGTAATTAAATTTGGAACAGCAGGACAGCCACAAACCAAGGCTGAAAATGATAGATATATTCCACCAAAAATCACAAAAACATAGATTCTGATCTTATAAATTATGCCAAATCATAATATCACATAAAATCTGAACTTCGTGTCCTAGAAGCACCCAAATGCTATCAAACCCTACTTGCTCCAACTACGAAGAGCTCAACAATGCATGCAAACCCTTGTAGATGTCTTCTTTGATCTTCTAATGTCCGAATCTGCTAGAGGTCTTTAAGTTATCTTCACTTCACCCCAAGAATGGAGGGTTGTTGTCCTCCAACGAGCCATAAGGAAGTTTTTTGTCTTGTTTGGAAGAAGCCACACAATTGAATTTTCGCCCAAAAGTGGAATGAACTAAGAGCATCATCCCAAAGATCAAGTGTAAATAAAATACGCCAAGATTGATGATGAAAATGAAGTCTTTAATCTCCTTTTATATCCCTCCTTTGGTGCCAAAAGCCAAAATAGAGAGACTGACCTCATAAAGCTTCTTCGGGGCTTTTCATTTGCTTTTAAAATTCCTCCAACCCAGCCAACCTGCCTAAATAAAGACAACACCAAAGTAAACATTAAAAATTAGCAAAAAGGAAAATGAATTGGGAATACAATTCCTTCCCTAGCTCATTCACTTCATTGCCACGGAAAGAGAATGACAAGAAGTCCATAATTAGGCTCTTAAGATGAAGAAAGTGAACATTACAACGGGTGAGATGCTCAGAGACCCTATCTCTATAGAGTAGATAGAGGAGCCAATCATAGAAACTACCAACCCCATCTTTATCTATATCGAAGGGGGAAGAAGGCCATATATATATAGAGGTGCTTCCCAGTTTCTCTTGATAGTTGGGCCCTATCTATATAGAATAGAGAGTGGCCCAGCCCTAGTTATTTAAAATGACCAACAAATCTCAACCAATCATGCATTGCCTTGGGTTGCTTAATTTTCTCTTTCCTTTCCTTAAAATTCTAGGACTTCTATTCCCTTTGTAGAGCATTCTAGGAAAGTTAAGGGCTTAGAGAGTCTACTAAAACATACCCATACATGGCCACTTGGGTCGCATCCACTCTCCCCATGTCTAAGAGAGGCTGCTTTCCCCACACCTCTTCCAAATTTGGCCTTATTCTTGAAATCCAAATTTTTCAAATTTGGGAAGTGTTTGAGGTTCAAGACTCATCCTAAAGCAAGGCCAGCCTTTTTTTCCTTGTACTGGATGGGTGTATATGGCTAAAACAGGAAGGAGAATAAACAATGACTACCAAGTTTTATAATTAGCTAGGAATGTGACTAGATAACAAAGTAACACAATGTTAGATCAACAAAGGTTTGCTTAACTTTGAAAGGCATTGTGGACCAAGAATGTCTATAGATTTGGCACTGTACTTAATGGAACTTTATATCCCTTATTCTTTTGGCCACACCTGCTTCCTACACAATCATTGCACTCATTATTATATCCAATAAACATGTGCATCTAAATGAAATAAGTGGTATAAGATGGTACGATTGACACAATCTATCATATAGCATAAATGTTTTCTCATGGAACGGCCAAAATCCTATAAATAGCTGAAACATCCACAATCAATGCATCATAGGGAAAATTGAAGAAGCCAGTAATATAAGTAACGCATCCAAATGCCAAACTCCCATAGACATAATTTCATCACATTCAAAAGTCAGAGATTCATACAAACAACATAAAAATAACCATGTACATCTATAGAAATGCCAACAATATATGGGATGCTCAATGAAATACAAATACCATCAATATGTAACATTATCATCCAATAAGAGGTACTCTCTTGTTCAAGATAAATTAACAATAGTTTGAGACATGCACTGAATAAGAAAGAAACGGGTCTATCCTATACCCAAGATTCAAGAATGATAAATACCAATGAAGTGTAGCATGAAAACTTGGCCTCGAGAGGATAGACATGCCTAATAGAACTTTGCTAGATAATAGGTATTGAAAGAATTCCATTTACACTAACCCTTTGGAAAAGAGAGCCTCTGATGATTTTTTTCGAAAAAGGAGCCAAAGCCCAACCAATTCAACATATTTTGAGTAAAATCCCATTTAATCCGTCAGAGGACTTATCAAAACATATTACTCAAAAAGAGGGCTATTTTACCCAACTTATGTGAAATGTCCCTCTTTCTCGAATAATATTATTGAAGACCTTTGGCCTATTTTGTCTACCCGACGGCCAAAGGGTGTGCACAAGGGTGACTTAAGTCACAATAAATTATTATAAAGTGCCTAAAAGAAAATAAAATAAAATTATGAAGCACTTATACTTAATTTATTTGGCATAATGGAAATAAATGGTAATCCCTATGGTAAATGCGATTTGCCTTGAGGGGCAAATATCATTGTAAAAGAGGTTAACTATATTTTTATTCTTCCTAGGGGGCATTGGCGACTTGCCTTAAGGAAGAATAATGAAGTTTAGAGGCCATATTAATTTTGTACATCCCCTATGAAAAGTGCGACTTGACATAGAAGAATGAACCATGCATAGAGAAGATCATTGCAGCTGATTGGATAGGAAAGAGGTCTCCTTTGGGTCATTTTTCCTTTATAAAGGAGAGGTCGACTTAGAAGAGGACATCATATACTCATTCTACAAATTTCTGAATTTATCTTAAGCTTGGTGCTTTTGCATAAAAATTCTTTAGAGGACGAAAACCCTCTTAGAGAATGTGAGGGATTTCCACACAAGAAATTCTATTGTGCTTGCAAGGGGATTTCAGTAATTCCAGCAGTTGTTGAGCTTATGCAATAAGGGATTGAAGAACTATTTTACAGCACTTGTAATTACATTTTATAGAGTTAAAGCGACCCCACCTTTGAGCTATTTTGGAGCTGTTTTGGAGACATCTGGATCTGCACTTATTGATCATCCATCGGACTGCATTTTGGGAATCCAAATAAATAATATCAGAATTTTTGGAGTGTTCTAAAAGATATTTTTCAGTCCTCAATGTCTGCAGATTTCTGAGTTGATTTCCAGTATGAATATACTTGAAAAAAATCAGATTTCCTCCATTCTGGACTGTTAAAATTCTGAATTCAGTTTATGGTAATAATATATAGAATTGGCTATTGGTTAGTGTGGCTTTCATCCTTAAAACTAGTCGCCATTTCTGGTAAGCATTTGCAGCAGTCAAACTGAGCTTGTATGGTCTCTCACATCACCTGTTTACGGCTGATTTAGCTTCATAAAATCTGCATGTTGTGTTGCGGTAAAGAGACTCATTTTACTACTGTTTGGTGTCGGTTTTTTCTAATAACCCTAGTCGCATTGTCCTTAGAAAATTCAGATCTGCAGTAATAATTTCTGAGTTATTTTTTATTAATTTGCACTTGAGTGTTGGGTTTGCCTAGAATCCTCTTTGGGTTCAAAGAGTCCCATTTGGGGACATTACATTATGAGCCTATCAAGACCTTCCTAAGCAGTTATAAGAGTATGAAGGATAAATTTTCCTTTAATAAAACCTGTTTGCTCCTTTGTTACTGTCCACGTTTTCAATTTGGATATATTCCTAGCATATTTTCAATTCAGCTGGACTAATCAAATTCCATATCCTTTTGTAGAATTCTACCAAAAGACTTGATGAAAATTTTATCAAGTGTAAATAGTTTTCTTTACTAACTTTACTCGAAATTGAATCTTTAAGATGAAAAAGTATAGGGTGAACTTTAATATTTATCCAACGTTTTCTGCAACTAAAGGTATTTTCTACTGATATAGGCCCTCCTTGATATGCCATTCTTATTGTTAATACCTTCTCAATTAGCTTTTTGTTTGGCATGGTGTGGGAGGTGGGTGGGGAAAAGAATTGACCAGGGCTGGTAGTACTGTTGTGAGTTGTCTTCAAGACATACGTGCACGATGAAGAGTTCAAGAGAACTATTATTTGACTTTGATTGCACCTGCACATAAGCTACCCAAGTCAAAAACCATTCCCAGTAGTCTAGGTTACCAAATATACCAAACCACATCAAAAGATGGCTGTCCATCAAATTCATTCATTACTTTGTTTTCTCTGTCTATCTAAAAAGCATGCACGTGCACACACACACACACACACACACACACACACACACATACACATTATACAATGATTCAATCTAGCAATTCAGTAAGATTCTACAAAAAGCTTAGTCCATGTCAAAAACAAAATCATTTCTAAAGCTCAATCTATCTTTGACAAGAAATACAGAATCGAACTTTGGCCCTCTCTTAAAACAAGGAGTGATAGTACTGGGCCCCATATAAGGACGAGGAAAATACTAGAATCTTACTGGGTAATATCTTGGTGTCCCCAGATTTCACCTTGAAATCTGGGACTACCCCATGTAAAAAAATTTCATACTTTTAAAATAATGGGTCGTTTTGTGTTTTTATTGCCAGAAAGTGTCTGTATTGTGTCAAGATATTCCCAGAGAGTCATATAAGCCAATTTCGCCAAACACCCAGATTTCCAAAATCGTTATACTCTGTCGTTGGGGTTTGCCTGCGGAAAATTTTCATTTAGTTATTCTGAGCCGCATTTGAGGCAAATTGTGCTCCGGTTTAACCCTGTTGTGGTCTTACATGTTAATATTCCCATATACCAGTAGGGTTTTAACCAGGAATGAATCTTGGGCTTTATCTGACTTCTGACAACGTTTTGTGTTTTGGGTGTTTTCCCGTTTTGTTTTCTATGAAATTTCTCTAGGTCAATTCCTTTGCCGGTTTAATCTGTTTTCTCGTTTGGAGTATCTGGAGATCATCTATGGACGTTAAGCCAGAAGAAATTAGCCGCAGGAGGTCTGGTTCTCTTTAAAAAGACGAAGTCGTGCACAAAAAAGGCCTCTTCTAGGCAAGTCGCATTTTTGGAAAGGAAGGTTTTAAGCTACAATAGGGTTTTTGGTAGTAGCAGGCAGGTGGAAATTTTGTACTTGCCTAGCAGAGTACTTTTTCCCATGGAGGCAAAGCCACTTAAGTCATAATGGGATTATTAGAGGCAGCAGGTAGGTGGGAATTTCTTACCTGTCTTGCAAGGTGAAAATTCTCATTGTGAAATAAAAGAAAATCACTTAAGGCATTGATGGGAATTTCTTATTTGCTTTGCAAGGTAAAAAATTCCATTATGAAAGTCAAACAGCTTAAGTGGATCATGGGATTTTTGGAGCTGCGGTGCAGGGTGAATAATCCCATTGAAAATTGACTTTTAAAAATAGAAATTGGCTATGTCAAAAAGTGCGACCCCTTTTGGAACAGGACAGCCTTAATTGCATTTATTAATTAATTCTATTCCCAAATTTGGCTCCCAAGCATGAGGAAAAGTCAACAAAGAAGAAGAGGATAAAGGAAATTAGAAATATAATTCTAAAATTTAATAAATGTAATTTATTTAATGCAGCCCCCTCTCATGCAAAAAAGTGCGACCCATATTGAAGAGAAATAATACTTTTTAAAGTATTAATTGATGGAATTAATTCATATTTTTATTGCATGAAGTCAAAGCACAATGTGAAGTCAAAGTGGACTGGAAGTAGAAAGCTAAAATTAAATAAATTTAATTTATTTAATAGCAGCCATGGGCATGCAAAAAATAGGCGCCCAAGTTTAAAGAAAAAAGCTAATTTTTAATTAATTAATTGCCAGGAATAAGAGATGCAATTATTAATTATAGAATGGTGGAGGTTATATAAGAAAGGGCTGCCATAATGATGAATTAATTAATTCTTTAGCAAGGAAGTGCAACCAGGCAATTTTCACTGTCAGAAGGCTTCAAAGTTTGGCACCTAGGTTTGAAGGAGCTTGATTTAAGTCTGATTAATTGTCTGCATAGTGGTATAGGTGCTTAGGTGAAGTTGACAAAATTCATGCTTGCTTTGCATGCAAACAAAACATCAAATTATGGAGCAACAAGCTTGATATATGTAGATTTTTATGATTAAAATCAAGTGTTCATGTTCCGGTTGTCGTCTTTGTCTGAATTAATTGCAGGTACTCATTACAGGTGCTTATATAAGAGAAAGGGAGCTTAAATCAATGTCCAATACATTGAACATATGCTTCGAATCTGAAGAAATTTCCAGATCTACACCAGTTGTAAAGAATTCCGGCCGAATAAAGAAAAAAGAATTGCTCAGACAAAAACAAATACGGCCATGGCAAAGCGGGATGAAAAAGAAAGCTCAACAGAGTCATGCATTACTTCCAGGTTTGCTGACATTGGAGATACAGATCTAGGTCCAGAACCTCTTTCCGAATTGATTCACAGATCCAGAGCTGGAAAGACTTCCCTCATGCGTGCAGTCAAAAGCAGTGGAATCATTCGAGCTGCAGCATTTCCATTCACAGCCCAGTTGCCAGAATTTGTCATGGAGTGTGCTAGGTCTTACCATCCATTATCCAGATCCGTCCGAGATGTTGCGGGGAAGACAATAATCCGGTTGGATGCACAACATCAATTATTGTCTAAAGATTCCAGCACGACAGGTGGTGACTGCTATTAGCATACAGGATGTCGGCAACAGATGGGAAAAAAAATAAAGTTGACTGTGTTCGCATAATGAACAGCAGATACATGAAGAAGCCCAAATTTCCATCCAAGTTTCCAAGAACTCTTCCACGATCCAATCTGGAACAAGAGGTGGATGGCATTACCAAATTGTTATGTAGGATAAATGGCAAAGCTAATGCTCACAACTTTCGCACATGGATATATGCTTTCATCAGGACCATTGAAAATCTAAAAAGAAGATTCAATAATCAATTAGTCAGAAATCATTAGTGACAACCATCAGTGAGCAGGCTCAGGAATGTGAGGCGTAATGACAGCTTCTAAATGACTTCGTATTTAGTATATGCAGCACCTTCACAGGGTGTTTTCTCCAAGCTAGATAGACGTGGTGTGCTTTTCAAGGATCCTATTTTTGAGTGTTATCCGCAGCTTATTGTGCCCACATGCCATAAAGATTACAAGGTTGTCAACGATGGATTTTTCTACGGATTCATATGCAGGATGGATGACAACCTAAAGGCCAACAGGGTAAGCAAGGATGCTTGGGAAGATGCTGTCTAAGATTGGCAGTATCTTCATCCAATTTGCGGACTTTACATACCTCAGGTCACTGGCTTTTCAGGAGAACCAGTCAAGTTGCCCAGATATCCGAGTGATAGATTGGTCATCATGGAATTGAGCAGACAACTCGTGGAGATGCATGACCTATAGACGAAATGGCACAAGTCTACAAGCTTCTTCCCGATCACAATGGGCTATTACAGCTGCCAGAGTATTCATAAACCTCAAGGAATTGAAGCGGAGATGTTCTCTGAGTACGAGCAAGAGTTCTTCCCAGCACGGCTGAACTTCAATCCATTTGGAGTGGTAAGGAAGACAATCTCCCAGGAGTACGCGCATGTGCCTTCATTGGAAAAATTTTGAATGAAGTGCAGAAGCGAGTACGAAGTTAGAAAGAAAGATTTCATTAGGTTATCAACGCGGAGTAAGTGTTTAACTTTGGATTAGCACGGATACCTACGGATCTTAAAGATGATGGGTCTATGTTACTTGACACATACCATCGGATGGGAGGAGATAGAACTTCAGGAAAGCATAGGTGGCTGCCATACGATCGAGGAAAGGTCTGCCGCCGTTCTAGTCAATACCTCAAACTAGTTGCCAACGAATGGATATTGCCTTGATGAAGCATTGATGAATCAGATCACAAGCAACTTTAACACAGGAAATTCCCTCAAAAGGAATCACGAAGGAGAGAGCAGCAGAAGGCACTGATGTTGGCTAGATTTTTTGCATAGCTGAAAACCTAGGCAGTCATGAGATAAATCTCCCTCATTTACCGGTGAGGCTCCCGTGTCAGATTTGTCAATAAAATATGCTAGTATCTATATGGGGGTTTTACTTTAACTATTCAGCTCATGAACCATAGTTGTATAGTTCTGCAGCAAGTAAGAAACTATTTAAGAAAGGAAATATTTATAAGAAGGAAAATAATAAAACACAAGGGAAGAAATAGGGAAGATGTGCAACCCAATCAATAGATAACAGAGTTGATTGCATGCACATAGAAGAAACCAATAGATATCAACACACAAAATTATAAGCAAAGGCAACTCCAGATCTAGATCTAAAATAACACAGTTTATTAGAAGATCTAAGATAAAAAGCTAGAAACAAAATGCACCGTGACACAAAGTTCTCCGGAAAATCTGCTCCTTTATATTCCTTTGCTTCAAGTGGCTATCAGGGGTTTCAGCACAAAGTCTGGAACACAAGAATGTTGCTTACAAATTCTGATCTTTTAACCCGTAGGTTCTTCCTCTACTTATAGAATGTAGAGGGGCAATTACAAGTCGGAAGCTTTTAGTTGAACTGACACATGTGGAAGTGGGAAAAGGAAACAACTGGCAATCTCCCTCCTGGAATTCCTCTTTGCATGACATGCATGATTTGCAACTGAAAATAGAACCTTCTATTTTGCATGTCTGCCACCTATCTTCCAAGTAGTTGACTTCTTCAAGTAATGGCTTTTAAACCAATCACTTAAGTTTTATAATTTAATTGATCGCTCAATTACTTTGTCGGAGGAAATAAGAGAAAGAAGAAGAAAGGGAAAGTTGCAGTCTTGTTCTTTTTTCATATTCTGCATGTAGTTGATTCTTTTGCCTTTGATTCTCACCATGCTTGATCTAGGAGCAGCTGGATCTAGAAGCAGCTGGATCTGGAAGCGACTGGATCTGGAATTGGATCTTGCTTACGGGTGTTGACTTCGCCTTGTCTTCCCTTTTATCCTTGAAGCTTTTGCAGTTCTTCTCCTGTACATGCATCAGTGCAATGTTGTCGTAAATAACTCATCATTTTTATTTTTAATTGCATATGAGCAATTAAAAATTCTGGAAAGCACTCCGGGTGAATGCAACTTCAATGAAGGCTTCAACTGGAAGATTGGGAGCACATGCACAAGATCCTAGAAGAAATTTTCCACGCACTGACTTTTACACGAGCTGCATCAGAAACAAGAGGATGAAGCCTTTGTGCCGGAAGCTTTTGCAATTATGAGATCTGGATCTGGATCATCTGGATCTGGATTTGTGTCTCCAATGTCAGCAAATCTGGAAGTAATGCATGACTCTCCGCTGAGCTTTCTTTTTCATCCCGCTTTGCCATGGCTGAGCAATCTTTGTCTGAGCAATTCTTTTTTTCTTTTTATTCGGCCGGAATTCTTCACAACCGGTGCAGATCTGGATATTTCTTCAGATTCGGAGGATATGTTCAATGTATTGGACATTGATTTAAGCTCCCTTTCTCTTATAAAAGCACCTGTAATGAATTCCTGCAATTAATTCAGACAAAGATGGCAACCAAAACATGAACAGAAGATTTTAATCATAAAAATCTGCATATATCAAGTCTGCTGCCCCAAAATTTGATGTTTTATTTGCATGCAAAGCAAGCATGAATTTTACCAACTTCACCTGAGCACCTGTACCACTATGCAGACAATTATTCAGACACAAATCAAGCTCCTTCAAACCTAGGCGCCAAATTTTGAAGCTTCCAGCAGTGGAAAATACACCTTCAATGCAAAAATCCTCTCCAAATGGGGCGCACTTTTTGTCTGGGCTGCACTTCCTTGCTATTGAATTAATTAATTCATCCTTATGGCAGCCCATGCTTATATAATTCTCATAATTCTATAATTAATTATTGCCCCTCCTATTCCTGACAATTAATTAATTAATTAATAAGCTTTTCTCTTCAAATGGGGCGCCTATTTTGTGCATGCTCATGGCTGCCATTAAATAAATTAAATTTATTTAATTTTAGCCCTCTACTTCCAGTTCACTTAAGCTACACAGTATGCTTTGACCTCAGCCACTGAAAATACGAATTAATTAAATCAATTAATACTTTAAAAAGTATTATTCTTCTCCCAAATGGGGCGCACTTTTTTGGCATGAAGGGGCATTAAATAAATAATATTTATTTAATTTTAGAATTTCTAATTCTTATTTCCTTTATCCACTTTTCCCTTGTTGACTTTTCCTCATGCTTGGGCACCAAAATTGGGTGAATAAATATTAACTTTTTGGCAAGGGTGAATTCTATTTTTAAAAGCCAATTAACAATGGGATTATTCACCCTGCACCGCAGCTCCAAAAATCCCATGATCCACTTAAGCTGACTTTCATAATGGGATTATTTACCCTGCAAGGCAGGTAATAAAATCCCATCAATGCCTTAAGTGATTTTTCTTTTATTTCACAATGGGAATTTTTACCCTGCAAGGCAGGTAAGAAATTCTCGCCTGCCTGTTGCCTCTAATTTTCCCATTGTGACTTAAGTGGCGTTGCTTCCATGGGAAAAAGTACCCTGCTAGGCAAGTACAAAATTCCCACCTGCCTGCTGCTTCCAAAAATTCATGATTCACTTCAAACCCTCTTTTTCCAAAAATGCGGCAGCCCAGAAGAAACTTTTTTGTGCATGACTTCGTCTTTTCAAGAGAACCAGACCTCCGATGGCGAATTCCTTCTGGCACAACGTGCATAGGTGATCTCCAGATACTCCAGGCCAAGAATCAGGCCAAACCGGCAAAGGAATTGATCCAGAGAAATTTCACAGAAAACGAAACGGGAAAACACCAAAAACACAAAACGTTGCCAGAAGTCACAAATAAAGCCCAAGATTCATTCCTGGTTAAAACCCTACTGGTATATGGGAATAATGACATGTACGATCACAACAGGGTTAAACCGGAGCACAATTTGCCTCAAACGGGGCTCAAAATAATTAAATACAAATTTCCCGTAGGCAAACCGCAACGACAGAATATAACAATTTTGGGCATCTGGGTATTTGGCGAAAATGGCTAATATGACTCCTTGGGAATATCTTGACACAATACAGAAACTTTCTGGCAATAAAAACACAAAACGACCCATTATTTTAAAAGTACGATTTTTTTTAACATAGGGTAGTCCCAGATTTCAGGGTGAAATCTGGGGACACCAATATTCTTTGGACCAGCTTCAAGGAATTGAAGCATCAGATGTTTTCATAGACTAGAGCAAGAGTTCTTCCCATGTGACGGTTGATTTGTTGTTTTGGAGTGGCAAGGATGACAATCTCTTAGGAGGATCGCTATAAGACCATGTCGCTTTCATTGTAAAGATCTCTCACACTAGCTCATGAATAAACAAAAAGGTCGATGTACGAAGTTAGAAGGAATAGATTTACTGCAGGTTATGAATCGTTTGTGGCAAGTGCTTTGTACTTCGGATTAGCACGGAAATCTTAAAGATGATGGGCCTGTGATACTTGACACATAATTTCCATATTGGCTATAAAATAGAACTTAAATAGACAAGAAGCAAGTGAGTATAGTTGCTATACAAATAGAGAAAGTACATTCGCCGTTATGGTCAATCCAAACTGGTTGGACGAGTGGATATGTAACCCTAATGGACATTGATGAATTTCTAGATAGTGTTTGCAACTTTGCATGCCAAGGATTCCCTCAAAAGTGACAGCACAACAAGAGATTTGCAAGGTCAGAAAATGTGTTAGAAAAGATTAAAGTGGGACAGGAAGGTCCCTCATTCGACATCGTGAGAAGATCACTAGTCTACTGCTATTGGTGTTAGTTCCGACTGTATCCAAACATCAAGTACTTCACCGACTGTCGCACCTCAAAAGTTACTGCCATTCCTCCATTGAATCCGGCAACATTTGATCTTCTCTCATTCAGGTGACTCCGAAGAACACCTCTTCCTGAAGAAAGGTTGAAGTTGCAGATGGTAGAATTTGAAAGAGTTTTGTCTTTGGATAATTGTTCAGAGGATGGCTAAAAATCTCCTATTAGTCACTGTAGCTCGTTTCCCAACATGGAGAGGAATCAGAGCGCGAGATGGTGTTACACTGTAGCAACTTGGGTCATTAGTAGCTCTAAGCATTGAGCAAGGTAATTTCTTAGACTTGGTTGACTTCGCAGTTGGTTCCATGCATTAGCTAAAGAGGAAATCCACTTGAAGGAACATGACTTGCAGCTGCTCCTGAGATCTAGGCGGAAAAACCTTTAAACCTAAAGTTGTTAAGGTAACTTACCAAGGTTGATCATTGAGCAGTCTTGGTTTTCCAGACCAGTTCGCTGAGATGTTAACTCTAGGATATGTGGAAGGATGAGCTCATGGCAGAAGATATAATAGTGACCAGAGTACCCATTTCAAGATTGACCACAGAAGGATTGAAGCAAGACATGCAAACATTTACAGATGCTTTGTTCCTTAGGCTTGACAAAGAAAAGGCAGAGAAAGTTGAACTTCAGAAGCAGGTATCTCAGTTGTGCGAGATTATTGCCAAGGTTGCCAAATCTTCCACTCAGCCAATTCAGCAAAAAAAACAGGTGAATGATTATCTGATGTAGGAGGTGAAAGATGCAAGCAACTAGGTGGAAAGCTATCAGAAAGTGGAAAAGTCTAATCATTCGCCAGGCTTTTGTACAACTCGGAGAGGTGCCATTTCCCGTTTAAAGACTTATGAAAGATGCATGAGATCAACGAAGCAATTGGTATCAAAGTCACTATAATATGAATGAGTTGCTGAGAGTAACCTAAGTACTTTGGCCGAAATTGATAAGCTGCCGAGAGAGGTGTTGATTGCAAAACTAGGAATTGTGCCACGATTGTGATCAGTCCTGAGAAGGGGAAGCAGCTTGCAAGTTTGGAGTGTCTTTCACACTTGGAGATCTTGGTCCAATTCATGCTTGAAAAGGAAATGCAGGCACTCGAGAGTATGGCATCATCTGGTTCCAGACACATGTACTTTGCTTTCACAAATGAGACAAGTGGTCGGGAACGTTTCTTCCTGTAGACTACACAAGGACCTTTCCTAGGCTAAGTGCCTAATTCCCTGGAAGGATCTCTTCTGATGGTGCAAGGGAGAATTGATGGAATTGTTAGACCTTTCACGATGAGTTCCATCAGTAAGCTGGTAGACAAAATCAGATATTTTGAAGTTTGTAGCCTAGTATTGTGCAGGATGTGGAAGCGTGCATCAGGGTATTGAACGAAGGCTTGCTGCAACTCGCCTTCGGACAGGTACTCAGGAAGTTGTGAGAGCTAAGAGTCAGGTATGCTCAAAGATTGCTGAATTACATGTTCGACAAGTATATTCAGTATCAAAACAAAAAGATATGATGTAGATGTTACAGCTGGCGAATCTTTCCTCTTCAACTCTTTCTTCGTCTTTTTCACGTTCGATGGATATAATTGTTTAAACTTTAAAAAGTTATTGGTTTTGAAACTATTACTTTAAGTTATGTGGAACGATTTGATATGTAGTTAAGTGACAGATGTGTATAAGTCTTGAGTATGGATGCGGATATTATTTTCACTTGAAGAGGAATTAAAGGAAGATGATTACCAGATGTTATCTTTATTTTTGTTTATGTTCTAGTTCAGTTGAGTTTCCCATTTGAAAAGTAGTGTTCCCTTCTACATTCTATAAGTAGAGGAAGAACCTTCTCCTCATACAAGGATGTCAAAGTCATTATGTAAGCCAACATTCATTGAGTTCCAGACTTTGTGTTGAAACCCTTTGAAAGATGAGGAATTTGAAGCAAGGGAATAGAAAGGAGCACAAATGCCGGAGAACTTTGTGTCCACGGTGCATTTTGTTTCTAATACTTTTTATCTTAGATCTACTTATAAACTTTGGTGTAATTTTAGATCTATGCTGTTGAAAGCTGCCATTGCTTATAATTTTAGGTGTTAATATCTAAATGGTTTTGTCTATGTGCGGCAATCAACTCTGTAATCTATTGATTGGGTTGCACATCTTCCCTAAGGGTTCCTGGGTTTTTTCGTTATTTCCTTCTTCTTTAGATATTTCAGTACCTTTAACAGCTACTACTTGTTGCAAAACTATACAGCTATGGTTCACTGAGTTGCAAGCTTAAAGTCTTGACCCCTAAATAGATACTAGGGGCATATTTTATTGACAATTTCTTACACGGGAGCCTCAAAATGACCCAGATTTATGCAAATGACTGCCTGGTTCAAGCTATCAAGAAAATCTTCCAACATGGTACTTTAGACAATATAAGGCACTTCTTATTGCAAAGGTTTCTCACAATAGGAGGGAATTAGACTAGTGAGGATATTCTAATTGCTCCTACAACAAAGGTGGTTTCATTACGGTTGCTTCACTCCATTGCAACTTGGTATGGTTAAATATAGTGTAATTCAGATGGATGTATAAGAGTGCCTTCTTAACAAAAATGCATTTGGCAAGAGATTTAGACTGGTTAGTTGAAGGTTTACTGGTGAGATATATTCAAGTGATTGTGATTGACTCACTTGTCTTGCTATCTTGGCATGTCATACATGGAAAACTCATAGTTGGAATACTCACCCGATTGTTTGGAGTCCTCGAGTAATCGCCAAAAACTTTAAAGGGACTCGCCGGGATTGCCAAAAAACTTGCTGTGAGTACTCGCCAAAACTCGGCGAGTTCGTGCTAAATACTTGCCATATGCTGCTTTTACGCGGAATACACGGTTTTCACACTCAAAAAAACTCTGTTTTTACACGGTTTTGGCTCTTTTTAAGGCCCTCCACTCCCTCATTTTCACTCACACAACCATTTGAGCTTGCATTGCTTGTGTTGAGTGGATTTTGGAGCGAATTCGAAGAGAGAATTTGGAGAATTGCATTTGGAGGTAGGTTTTTTTTTAAAATTCTTTGAAGTTTTTTCAAATTTTGTGTATATTATTTAGGTTTTATAGATTCATATTGTGATTCTAAATACATGTAATGTAAAATCGAATGCTTGTAATTTTTTTATACTCATTTGCAGCAAGAGGTATGTATTTTTTTTTTTTACGCAAATTCATTGAAATTAGTTAAATTTTATGTATGTGTATTGTAATCGATTCGTTTTGTAATTCTAAATACATGTAATGTAAAATCGAATGCTTGTAATTTTTTTATACTCATTTGCAGCTAGAAGTATGTATTTTTTTTTTTACACAAATTCATTGTAAACTAGTTAAATTTTATGTATGAGTATTATAATCGATTCGTTTTGTAATTCTAAATACATGTAATGTAAAATCGAATGTTTGTAATGTATTTTTTTTATTTACACAAATTTGTTATTCAGGCACGTTTTTTTTAAATTAAATTAAGCTTACGTTTTTCTAATTTTTTAAATGTGCATTGTGTTGCAGATTAGAGCTTAACAATGACATCAGGCTCGGCATCAGGTTCGGCATTGGGTCAGCATCACTAGCAGGGACCGTTCCTTTGAATGCCCGTTCCAAAGCATGGAAGTATGGTGTACGTGGAGCTAGTGACAATGAAGTTTTTTGCAATTTCTGTAGCAGAAAAGTGAATGGAGGCATCAATCGTTTGAAATATCACCTTTCATGTATTGTTTGCCGAGATGTTACGGTTTGCCCCAACTTGTCGGAAGAGGCAAAGCGAGAGATGAGAGCAGAGCTGACAGAGTTAGAGGAGAAGAAACTAGAGAAGGCAAAGGCTGCAGGCAACCATAGCACAAGCTATTAGACCTAGGCCTGCAATGGCAGAGGATTTAGAGGATGATGCAGCAACAATTGTGGGCTCTACTCGTGGTCCACGCATACGAAGTGGAAGAGCCGGAAGAGGCGCATCTTCATTGAGTTCGAGCAAAGGCATACCGAACTTTTTTGTGGCAAGGAACACACCTGGAGCACAACCTTCATTGGAAGGTACAACCTGGAACAAAGATATGCACGAGGAAGTGCGGATAAAGCTTGTGCAAATTTTTGGTACTACAACAACCTGCCATTCAATGTGGCAAAGAGCCCATACTGGGAGTACTTGGTGACAACGTTGACAGTTGCAGGGAAAGGGTACAAGGCACCCTCTCCAAAATATTTGAGTGGGAAATTGCTTGAGGGTGCAATTGCAGATGCCACTACCATGCTAGAAGAGAAAAAGAAACAATGGAAAAAATTCGGATGCACCATTCTTTCAGATGGGTGGACAGATGGAAGGAACCACACCCTTGTTAATTTTTTAGCGGCTTCAAACGGTGAGATGGTGTTTTTAAAGTCTATTGATGCCTCTAACATAGTAAAAAATGCAGAGAATTTGAGTGTTATGTTAGAGACAGTTGTATTAGAGGTTGGTGTACAGAATGTTGTGCAAGTTGTCACAGACAATGCAACAACATATGTGGCAGCTGGGAGACTACTGCAGGAGAGACATCCATCACTCTTTTGGACTCCTTGTGCAGCTCATTGCCTTGACCTTCTTTTGGAGGACAGGCAAAATTGATTGGGTGAGGCCGGTTGTAGAAGATGCAAGATCCATAACGAAGTACATATACAATCACCCTTGGGTTCTGAGCTTGATGAGAGAACACACAAAGGGGAAAGAACTTGTTCGAGCCGGTGTCACAAGGTTTGCAACTAACTTCTTGACGTTGCAAAGTATTTCTAGTTTGTTGACATCTTTGAAACAAATGTTTGTGAGTCAAGCATGGCTAGACTCACAATATTCAAAGAAAGCTGACGGAGAGAGGGTTGCAAAGATAGTTTTTGATGATATCTTTGCAAAGAGAGCTATAGAGATCATCAAGGTAATTTCAAACTTCGATTTATATTTCATTCCTTTATTTTAATTTGTTAAATTATAAATATTATTGTTTTACTTTTCACTTTTTTACTTTATTTGCAATATGTATTGTAAGTTTGCAATCTTACATTTTAACTTGTGTGTAGGTGTCAGAGCCGTTGGTGAGGGTTTTGTGTTTGGTTGATGGGGAGCAAAACCCCATGGGGTTTATATATGAGGCCATGGATAGGGCTAAAGAGTGTATCCAAAACTATTACAGGGGGGATATCGTCAGATATGGTCCCTTTTGGGAGATTATTGATCGGAGGTGGAACAATCAACTCCACCAACCTATTCATGCAGCGGGGTACTACCTCAACCCCAAGTATTTCTACTTCGACAGCTTCACAGATGTGAACGGAGAGGTTATGGAGGGCCTTTCAACATGTATTGAGAGGATGATACCAGATGTTGAGACGAGGGACCTCGTCATTTTAGAGTTGCAGAGTTACAAACATGCTAGGGGGAGACTCTTTTCTTCGGTGCTATCTATTCGAGGGAGATCCACGCAGTCACCAGGTAATAAAAATTAGAATGTTTACCAAGTTACTTATTAGTTACAGATTTGATTTTATTAATTAATTATAAATTTTTGATTATTTTGTTTATAGGTTCTTGGTGGGAGGATTGGGGAGGGAATACCCCACATCTTCAAAAGTTAGCCCTCAGAATTCTATCTCAACCTTGTAGCGCTTCTGGATGTGAACGCAACTGGAGTTTGTTTGAGGCCATTCACACGAAGAAGTGCAACAAGTTGACTCAAAAAAGGCTCAACGACTTGGTTTTTGTGCAATACAATCTCCGGCTTCGCACAAGAAAAGTTGAGGCCACATCAGAAGAGCTCATTGATTTGGATGAGATAGATCCATACAGCGAGTGGACTGGGCACGAAGAGGAAAAACCCTGCGTTCATAGCAGACGAGATTGCTTCTTTTGAGAGGGAGGCTATGGAGGGAGAAGCACTAGCAGGACTCCGAGGAGATATTGGATTGGATGACATCTTTGGAGGTGATCTCCAACATGCAACAAAAGAGCCACCAGCACCACCATCTAGTTCTAGGATCGAGCTAGAGTCGCAGCCTTCTAGGAGGAGCGTGGAGATGCAACCGAGTGTGGGGACTAGTAGAGGCACTAGACCCCCTCCCCAATATTTCTCTAGATTGGGGAAGAGGAAAATGTAATTTATTGTATATTGTAACTTGCATAGATATGAAATTTATGATGATATTTTTCAATGTCAATCATCATAAATTCATATTACTTATCCGCCGGTTGTTTCATTCGCATGATGATGCGATTTTGTATTGTATTTGTATTCAAATCTAATAGAAAACACTTCTCCAATATTTTATGGGCACATTTGATACATTTTGTAGCTATGTGTTTCTTAAAATTTATGTTTTTTAAAGAAATTTGAGTATTTTTTAAGTTGCCGAGTATTCCTGAGTATTGGCCGGATATTGCCGAGTTTGTTTTGGTTGGTCTGCCAAGTATTTGCCAAATGCGAGTATTCCAACTATGCATGAAATACTCTACATACATAAATTCTTTTCTTTTGGCCTAGAGCCAAATACATTATTTCTTCCCAATGCATTCAACATACATTTGATTCTATTATTTATAAAAATCGTCTACAGTGCATCCTTATCCAAATTAGATTCATCAACCTTCTAGAATCTTTGAGTATCTCCCATTTTTTTGAATCTTCTTTCAACCTTACTGACTTATGGTTCTCTACAGTCCTTTCTATCCATATACATTCCTTTTTACAATCCTGGCTAACCTTCAGCAGCTTTCTGCCCTTCCTCAATATCTTCCTTTTCACACCTCTGCATTCCCATGTCCTTCAATTCATTTGGCAGTATTTTACTTCTTTTGGTTTCTGTACCCACTTTACATTCTTGCAAGTTTCTATCTTCTATTCATCATTTCTGCATTGGTTCCACTTTTTGAAAGTGAGACATTAGAACTGAAACAATTGCAAGAAGTGATATTTGTCTAAGAGGCACCCTCAACCATGGTCTACGAGTTAGTGTGCTCTCATTCGCCATTAAGAAGTATTGTCTTACGAAATTTTAATTTTTTTGGGTTTTTTTTTTCACATTGTGGAATAATTTCCTACTACAACTATTATTATTATTATTATGTTTAAAAAGAGGAGTTGTTGTGTCCAAGAGTAGATGAAAAATTTACATCATCTAATTTCCATACGTACACACCACATGCCCAGTACTTAGTCTAAGAGGTGTAGTACTGAAAACTAGCTTTCCAAATACAACTAAGCAGGAAATGCATCATTATCGACGTATACACATACTTCAAGCAATTACAAATTCCAAACCTTGGTAGAATCTAATGAAGAAAAATGTAGATAGCATTCCTAGTCTATGATGACCACCAATGCGGGGGAGACCATAATAAACTACATCAGATTTATCCAATGCCCAATTGGCCAAAGCATCATCCGACCTATTTTGATTCCTTGGGATATATCGGAAGTCTATTTTCTGAAAGTTTTGCTGAATATTTTCAATTGCATCCAACACTCTTCCTAGCCTCCAATCTGTTTGGCTGCAAAGAGTAACATGATGGAGATACTAAATCCAAATTTGAGAGTCATACTCCACTATGATATGCTGCCAACCTACTTTTAGAGCCTCATGGAGTCTTCTCAAAATAGCATATCCTTCAGCCATATTATTGGAGAGAAACTCTAAATTTTCCGCAAACACGAAAGTTGGAACATCATCGCGTGACCTTCCTACTCCTTCCATATTGGCTTTGATTGCCTCTAAAGGCCCCATCAATATTAATTTTACCTACCCTAATAGGAGGAGACCACTGCCCATTATTATCTGTCATAGCCCTTCTACCAATAGATTACCTGGATTGAATCTGAAGCCTAGATAAAATACCAATCCATCTCTGACTAGGTGTCTGAGGGTGTGTTATCCAATCCGGTTTGGATTCTTCGATATTTGCTTGTGTTTTGTCCCAAATAAAATAACTATCCATGTATTCTTTAGTAAAGATTCACTGATTTCTCTTCTAGATATTCCCTGGAAGAAGAGATATTCAATATTGATCAGGTTGATCTTGATTGATCCAATCCCTCCAAATTTGGTCTATATTTCCGATCCCTTGCCAACAAAATATCCAACAAATTTGCCAGGTTGTGCCAAAGGTTGATTGTGATCAGATAGTCATTAAAGAGACGATCAATAGATTCCTCGCTACCCCAACACATTTCACATTAAAAGGGACCATGAAACCTTCGCTTTAACAATTGTTCACTTGTGAAAATTCTGCGATGTAACAATAGTAATATGAAGAAGTGGACTTTGGGCCAAAGGTTTTGAGACTAAATAGGTTTAAAGATGTCTTTTAGGGGATGAAAAGTGGTCCTACAAAGAGCATCATAACCTCCAATGACTATAAATCCCCCAAATACACCAACCAATACTATCTTCATCTTGTGAGAAAGAGAGTGATGTCCTTTGGATTATGGAAAAGATGTCTGTTTTTGATTGTCCATCCACTGAATGGGCCAATCATTAGGAGGAATCTAACTTCTACCTACTTCTGCCATGTTGTTCAAAATTTGAAATAATGTGCCACTTTGATCTAGTTCTTGGAATGGAGATTCCATAATTGGTTTCCAAAGATGAAACTACTCCACGAATGGGGGATGCCCCTCCCAAGAATCTATCCAAAGGTTAGCTCGCTGACCATTCTTAACAATCTAGTAGAGATACTTCTTGAGCATCTCCTCACCAACCCTTAAAGTAAAAAGGATAAGAGAACCATGACTCGAAAGAAGAAAACGGATAGTCTCCTCAGGGGAGGTGCCTTTTGCATATTTGGTCTGAAGATTATAATCCTATAATTCAATCATCCAATGCAAATGTCGCTATAGAGTTTGGCTTGGAGAGCCTTAGGATTCTTAGTTGCAGATTTGAACCCAAGACCTCCTACTTTAGGATGGCATAAAGTATCCCTTTTCACCAAAGCCCATTTTTGTTTATGTTGAGAGACACTCCATATGAAACGGTTATTAAATTGGTGAAGTACCTTCAAAACTACAACATGAATATTCAATACTGAAGTGACATAAATAAGGAGAGCTTGTAAAATAGATTTAACCAAAAGTAATTCTACCTCCAAAAAACCACCTATTGGTCCATTTAGATTGTTTTATCTCTAAGTTGCCGAATCAACCAAGACCAATCCATTGAACTCTTATCTTGCAAGGGGTTACCGAGATCAGTAAGCGGGAGGGAAGCTTTGACAAAATTGAACTTCTTCATGATTAAATTCTCCTTACTTTGAGAGCAATGGAAGAAAATAATTCTGGATTTATTTTTATTTACTAATTGACCTGTAGCCATAGTTAGCATGTTTATACGAATCTGCAGAAGATTCGGTTCGAATTGAACCTTTTGAGAAAACCGAACTTGTTCGGAAAATTCATTCGTATCACTTTTACCCACCATTTTTTTTATTTGACAAATAAATAAATTAAAATCCTGAAGTGCATAAAAGTCAAAAACCCTAAAACAAAAAACAGGAGAAAAATGGCAAAGCAGTGAGACTGAGACACCACGCAGAGGAAAGTGAAAATGTAGGTCTAAAGCAAGAGGAAACCAACGGCCAGGGTCTAAAACACCAGACTCGACATGCAAAGAAGACATTTCAGCCATTGAAGACACCCTCCTGCAACTCTATTAAACATCTCCCATTTTCCAGGTAAGTCGTTGATTTTGCCCTGTGTTTGTTTGCTCAGCAATAGTCCAGACAATGAATAATATCTAATACTTAAAAGTTTTAGGTTTCAAACTTTAAACTGATATAAATTTCTAAGTTTAATTTTATATGGATTTAGGGCTAGGCTAGACTTAGATATAAATATTTAGTAAAACTCCACTCAAATACGGTTAGTTTAATTTGTTAAAAACGTAAAACTTAAAATGTCTTACGTTTAAATTTATAATTAAATAATGAAATATATTTATTTTTTATAAGATTAGTAATTCGAACTTGTTAATTTAATTTAAAGTTTAAAATAAAAAATCAAGTTTTATTTATTATTTATTATATTTCATATAATAAGTTTACATAATTTAAGACTTAAGTTGTGTTTATATATTAAGTTTTATTTTATTTTAAAAATCAATATTAAAAATTATTATTTATTTTTGTTAGTATGTAAAAAATATTAATTAAAATGCAATATTTATTTATTAATTAAACCATTTTATTTATTTCTTGTTTAAACCATACTGTTATTTATTAATTTGTTAGTAAGTAGAAATTGCTAGAACTTGTTAAACCATAATATTTTGATTTTTGCAAGGTTAGAGAGTAGTTAGAAGGTAAAGGGAAAGACAAGTCGGTCAAGATGTCTTGCAACAATCGTTCGTTGCAGATGAAATACATCATCCAAAGAGATGATAATAAACTACATATGTGATGCACCTTGTGAAATGGCAATATTACATGCAGTGTAAGTAGAGTTTGGTACCATTACTTGGGAGGATCCTTAGATGTCAAGCAGTGTCCAATAACAATGTGAATTCAGAGGAAGCTGAATACAGAGATTTCATACATCAAGTTCAAGCTAAATTTAATGTGAGTCGTGTTGGATCATGAGCTTCAGAAGCAAAGAAGACTAAAATCCAACACTCTATCTCACAAATGGGTTCCTTCAGCAATTCAAATTGCTCTCCATCACCATTTTCAAAAGGAAGTGGAAGTGCAAGAAGAGTGGAAAAGTCACAATGTTCATTAAAGTCCATGTGGAGGCCACAACAAAAACATGAGGTAGACAGGTTGGCAGCTAGATTGTTTAATGTAGAGGCCATCCCTTTTAATGTAATCTATTCCCCGCATTTCAAGTCTTTTATAGATGTAACATTTGAGTTTGGGAAGGGTTACACGTTGCCTTGTTATGAAAGACTAAAAACTAGTCTTCTTGAAGAGGCGGTGTCATCCATATCTAGTGAGCTAGATGAAATGAAAAACGTTGGAAAAGAACAGGTTGCACAATAGTAAGTGATGGATGGTCTGATTCAAGGCAAAGGCCCTCCTAAATCCTTTGGCAATATCTCCGCAAGGTGCAATGTTTATAAAATCAATTGATACAATAATGAGAAAAAAACTTCTCTTTTTATTCCCAAATGCGTTGAATCAGCCATTTTGGAGATAGGAGAAGATAATGTTGTTCAAGTTATTACAGAGAATGCAGCCAATTGCGAAGGAGTGGGAGATATACTCATGGATAGATTTCCTCATATCTTTTGGACACCTTGTGCAGCCCATGTGTTGGATCTTTTGCTTGAAGATCTATCAAAAATATAATGGGTAAGTAATATTCTGACTGAAGGAAAACAAATCTCTAAGTTTATCCCCAATCACTGGTTGACATTGAACTTGTATCGTTCTTTTGCAAAACGTGAGCTTCTTTCCCCTGCTGAAACAAGATTTGCCACCAACTTCATTACTTTGCAAAGGGAGGTAGAGGAGAGGACAGCATTAAGAAAAGTGGTGGTTACTGATGAATTGGTAGAGTCGAAGCTTTCCAAGGAACCCCATTCAAAATAATTTGAAAACATTATCTTAGGCAACACATTTTGGGAGGGTGCCAAGAAGATTGTAAATGTGTTTGAGCCACTTGTTCGAATTTTGAGAATGGTTGATGGTAATCAACCATGCATGGGTTTTGTATATGAGGGCATAGATAGAGCAAAGAAAGAAATCCAAAAGATACTAGTAGATGATGTTGAAGAAATAAAGCGTATTTGGGAAATTGTGGACAAATGATGGTTCATGCTACATCGTTCTCTATGTGCAACAACCTGTTATTTAGATCCTAAATTAGTAGAGGTAAATCATGATGCAGGTGAGGAAATAAAGAGAGGTATACTTGCAACCATAGACAGTTTGGTACATGATGAGGATGTGAAGGAAAAAGCAAAAGAACAACTTACTATTTTCAAGAACCAACTTAAAATGTTTGGTGAAAGAGAAGCAAGGGCAAGTAGGATGAAGTGGGGACCATCTAAATGGTGGAAAACTTATGGGTCTTCTACTCCAGATTTGCAAAAGCTTGCTGTGCAAACTTTAAGCCAATGTTCTAGTGCTTCTTCTTGTGAAAGAAATTGGAGTACACATGATTTAATCCACACAAACAACAAGAATTGATTAGGGGCTCAAAAACTCTCTGATCTTGTTTTTGTGCATAACAATTTACGATTGCTTACTCACTCTCTTGCAAATGAAGATGGCAACTCTCTCCTGGGAGAAGCATGTTTTGGAGATGGAGAAAATGTTGCTGATGATAACCCTAGTACTACATTTTTAGATGAAGATGTTAGTGATACTTTTGATGTAGAAGCAGAATTTGATGTTGCAAATGTTTAAAATTGCCTTTTGGTTTTTGGTTAATGTTCAAAACTTTGAAGTTTGAGCAATGGATAATTTTCATTGCTATATTTTATATCAATATGTATGAACCATGAATTTTCATTGTTTGAGTCATAAATATAACTAGTAAGTCTTAAGTTTAACATGGATTTTGCTATGCATTTATTTGTTTTAAGACTTTAGTAAACTTGTATGTTTATTTATTTGTATGTGTGATTGATTTTTTTAAAGCAAGTATGGATAATTATTCATTTTTTATATTTGTTTCAAATTTATGAGTTTTTTAACCATATATACCGAAACGAACCATTTGCAAAATTCCGAACTTCCGAACTTTTTTCCATGTCGGAACAACTCAAACTTTTCAAACATGGTAGCTATGCTTGTAGCTTTAGCAGTGGAAGGTGAAAGGTTAGTTCATTGCTTCGATGTATCTGAATGGATATTTTCTTGTGTTTTTTAGTATAACGAAGATAGAGAACAATTTTTCCTGGGGGGACCATGGTTTTATGGTAAGGCAAGGCTTTTTATGAAACCTTCACAGTCAAAATTCAAATTTGAAGAAGAGCTTCCTTCCAAAGGCCTGGTTTGGGTTAGGTTATTTGGTTTTCCTAATGAGCTTTGGAATCTGGCGATCTTCATGTCCATGGGAACTCTTTAGGAACCTATATGATGACAGCGGATGCTACATCCATATTTTAACATATTATCTATGCTAGACTATGTTTTTTTATGGATTTTGTTTAGCCACTTCTGGAAAAAGTAACCTTCACATTTGGGAAGGATAAAAGGGAGCAAGAGGTGGATTATGAACTCTTTTTCACTGCAGATTTTGTCATGAATATGGGCACCTTATTTGGGATTGCAAGCATATCATTCCAGAACATTCCATGGATGAGAAGTTTCCTAAAGGTTTTCAACTTCCTAAGAAGAATAATTCTGTTAGAAAACCTCTGGTTTGAGACCAAAATGTCATGTCTTGGAATAGATTTTCTACCTTATAAGCGGATGACCCTTTACAGGATGTATAAAATTGTATGGTAGAAGTGGTTATTGGAACTCAAAATGATCATAATAGGAAGTGGTTAAAGCCAAAAAGATGGATATATGGAACAATTGGACTTTGCGAAGGAAATCCAAGCTAGAGGTTATAGCGGATGAACAAGCATGATTTAAAGGAGAAATCTCCTTTGTAGTTCAGAGACAAGAAAAATCCTCAGAAAGACATTAACAATTTATTGTAGATCACTAGATCTAAAGGGTGCTCCAAAACCTACTAGAATTAGTGAGGCCTCTCTTAAGAAAATGAGTCTTGATAGTAATCAGAAGCTAGGGAGATGATCAAACCAAATTCAAATGAGAGAAGAGGGTGAAAAATTGTTGGTGTTGGGTAAGGTAAGGGATCTTGCCCAGTTTGTTAGACAATGTAATTCATAAAGTGCATTACTTGGAATGTTAGAGGGCTTATTACAATGAATATTTAACACAAGATTTATTCATTTTAATGACATTTATCTCATGTATGATGAGAATAATCACAATGCACACCTCTGTTAGTATGGGGAAGGAACCGTAATAATTAGAGAATCCACCACTTTGGGATTTTCACTCTCTAGCCTCTTTTCTAATTGGCAAAAGCTTTTGGTGAATGCTATGCCTTATAAGCTTTCCTAGTCTCCCAATTATTATCAATGTGAGATTATCACAACACAAGGAAGGCTTATAAGGCATTTCATGCACCAAAATCTTTTTCCAATTGGGAAAGATTCCAGAGGGTGAAAACCCCTATATAGTGGATTTTCTAACAATCACCGTTCTTTCTCCATACTTATAAATTATTTTGCATGCTTTAAAGCCCTCTTGCCCCTGTCCCCTGCACCCCCACTGATTATTCTCAACATACACGAGAGAAATGCCATTGAGATGACATCTCATGGAAAATAATCATTGTGATGACTCGAGTATGAAAATATCCCACGTAGTGCAGAATCCCACAAAAGCATATCAGTAATTCTACACACTGTGGAAGCCCCAAATGCTCACAAGTATTGTCTTCTTTTACATTCATGAAATTGCAAATTTGTTTTGTTTTCACTTCCCAAAAGTGCAGTCCTAAAAATACAGACGCCAATAGTTTCATGCGGTTGAGAAGAGACAAAAGGTCCCAATGGTTTTTTAGTGTATATGCTTCACCTTTTAATAGCATCTCCCATCTTTTAAAACAATACTGTAAGTGCATTTATAGATATATTTCTTGACAATTTTTTAATCTGCTGCAGCTTTGCTTCTAATGCATATGGCTTCCTAGATTCATCGAACTTCCTATTAACATTTGATGTAAATTTTTTACATACAGGCTGGAAGGGATATGAACTTTCTCAGTTATGCCACAATTTGCTGCTTCTGTATCTGCTGTCTTTTGTTACTGGTATGGATTGTATTTCAATACTGCCTACAATGCTCTTTCTTGTAACTAATTCGTTCCATCCATAATTTTTTTAACGTATCCCTTGTTTATTCTTATGACTAAACTTGATGTACCCAATCAATGTAAACAAAAATGCTGTACAAAGGGAAATTCTATACGTAAAGGATAAAAACGAAAAACAAAAGCACGAGTTCTCTTAAAAGAATAAGTTCTGGACTTGTATATGTCTGGGTATTCATTTTTTGTTTATAATTTGATGAGGAATATTCCTGTTTTCTGGAATTTGGGGCATGGTTACAGATATAATTCAATTACCTTGTTGTTTTTGCTCATTTCTGGAAAGTCCCTCTCTTAGTGGATGCAAAGATGATTGCAAAGACCTATGGCATACAAAAAGCTTGTTTGCTAAGTTTTTCATACTTTTACAATGAGTTTTTTTTTGTTAATTTTTTTGAATTGATCATGCCCAATTCTGTAAATTGATGTTTCGAGTCATGCTTCAAACTCTCAACCATATAAAGCCGAGTTTATTGGATTGCTATGATGAAAATAGTCAGATAAAGTAGATTTTGTGGGATCATCGTGATGAAATTAGTTAATCAATAAATATAATCTTTACAAAAAAGTCTAAAATCAGGATGTTGTAGGTGACCACTTTGTATTAGTTAGATATATTATATGGTTGTATATGTTGTAATCACTTGGCTATAGACATGATAAATAAAGATGTTAGTTGACTCATATTTGATCATTTCTGGACAAGACAGCCTATAGTTGAATAATTGTCCATAGGTACTTGTCAACAGTTGTCAATGTAACACACCTTTTATTTGGCACTTATGGTCTTCATATAGTCATGTCCAAGGATGATTCAATGAATTCTCATTGTGTTTCTCTCTTGTTTGATGTATTGATGTACATGATTATTTGAGTATATGATGGAGTGCCAAGTTTCCATTCTCATTCTGCATATATTTCTCTTTAGTTTGGCTGCACAAATTCATTTTTATTTCCTATACTACATTAAAGTATTTCCTACACTACATTTTGGCACTCTTTCTGTTCTAAATGTGGATTAAATAAAAAATCTAGTTGTTATCGGTGTGAAGTTTATGCTTGGAGTCGTGAGTTTAGGACCAAGTATTCTTCACGGGCGAAGACTTTGATCAGGCACAATACAACAGTCCAATCAAAATCAAGTAGACCAATTGAGAGAAGAATTTAGCTTTCTGTGAAATGTTGCGGCCCATGAATACATCTTGTAAGAAGCACATTTCACATAGGTGATTCTTGACAACATTGGGAATAAATTTTCTTGAATGAATACATCAAACGGTTGACGATCAGTCTGCCCTGGATCTTGTCACACTATTACATTATTCTACGAGACTCGTGTGTGAAAAGAGACCAAGATATTGAGAGAGAACCAATGAAAACATGGCTAGGGAGTTGCTTAAGTAGTTAGTGGATCTGCACAAGAAGCAGAAGAATGCACCTTAGAAGAGGTAATTTATCAAATATGAAATTGATATTTGAATTGAGTGGTTCAAACTTCAGATATTGTTTGAGCATGTAATCGTTCTAGCGATCCATCCTAGAGTCATTATGGATTTGAGATTTCAAGAATAAAGGAGCAATGAGCAAGCACACCTAAGACCTACAAAGGAGGCTGAGATCTTGGCTGCAAGGATTTTTGTGGCTGGTTAGGAGTGGGTGATGACGTGTCTAGTGGTGATTGAAAGGGGAATCTGACACAAGAGCATGCAACACTATTACTAGAAGAGGAGGATCTTGTAGTTTGAATAATGCTCAGAAGAAGGATAGAGGTTTGGATTGGCATCATACCAAATAGAAGGTGAATTTATCTAAATAGTATGGATGAGCTCTTTTTTCTTCCATCCTCTTCTTGGCTAGATGATAATACTGATACAATTCTTTTTATCTGTCTTGCCTTTGTGAGAATGGATGGTTCCACCATCACCAAGGAAACCTCTATCTTCATCTTAGGCTCCTTTGACATAGCCTTTTGTATCTCCTACCTTGCATCCACCATCCTCTTTTTCTCCACTATGAGCTTAGGATAAATTTCCTTCTTCACTTTTTTCAAGTCAGTACATTACTCCTACATTCCAACACGTTCACTTTTGAGGTCGCTTGATGCTTACGGCAATTGTTGTCATCACGGTCTCCGAATCCGCACAATAGTTACATTAAAAAGATAAATTGCTCTCTGGTTAGTTTTGATTATCCCTTTCAAAATGTGCCAGTTAGTGTAAGCTCTTATATTGGATGATTGAGCATTCATCCCTTTTCATCCGATGATCTACTCCTTGATTTTTATTATATGTTGTCACCCTAGTCAAGGATTTCATTATTCCTCCACTTAAGGCCTTCACTGAGTTCTTCATCTTTATTGGAAGCACTTGTTGGTGTTTCTTGTTATCAAGATTGAAGGGGCAATCCTCCACTAAGTGTATCATTACTCTACAAATCTCACAAAATTGGTTAGTTGGCCAATTTGCAGCGGCCCTTTGTGCAACAAGTCATTCGTCACCTTCAAGTTCCTTAAACATCCCCATTATATCATTACCAATTTTTTTTATGGATGGGGATTCCCAAGTCATAATAATTCACCTTTGAATCACTTGCTACCTTTGTTTCGACATTTACCTTATCCTCACCTGCAATGCTTATGGCTTGATCATATTCATCATTATAGGTGGTTGGTGGCACGATCTTCAATGTTGTTTAGTACTTTGACCTTAAGCCCCCCTGAACTAACTCTTCCTCACTCCATTTGTGTGAAGATTCTCCAAATTGGAAATCAACTCCCTTAATCTCCTGTTGTATTCCAGAATTGAATAACTCTTACCCATCTTTTAGTCGTAAATTTCCATGAAAACCTTCTTGTCATTCCACAATAGCTTGAATTCCTTCTTGAAGGCCTTAACTTTTTTTAATTAATCAATTGTTCTGATTCTATTCCACAAACCACTTATTCACAACTTGTTTAAGGGTTAAGTATTTCCTATATTAATATACCTCATCTAACTAACCACGCAAGGTCTGAACTTGTAGTGATAGCTAGGTTCAATATTATTTTCTCCTGTAAACTTGGTCAAGTTTTATTTGGCGCTTGAGGGTGAGCTTTCCATGTTATTTTTCATGTTTGTGGTGGCTTTGGTGATATCTCCATCCTTCAATTAACTAGCCTTATCTAACCTCAAGCCCATAGTCGTAACTTGGTGCTTGGTTGTCCTCAGTATTAGTCATTGTCGAGCCTATCCTGACGGAGGAATTGTTACTTGTTTCTCCTTCATCTATCAACAATCTAAGACCATTTGTGGATTTTTTATTTTTTTCCTCAACAATCCTCCCACCATCGTTCTTGCTCTCCACACCAGTCCTCTTGCCACTAGCCTTGTTCTTGATGGTTCTCTCATTGACAAACACGTTTTTTCTTGAAAGTCCACTCAACACCTGTCCCAAAAAGAGCTATTTCTTGTTCATCATTAATATGTCCTCAACAACTCTATTTTCTTTTTGTTGTTTTACAGTGATGGTCAAAAAATATTCCCTCTTCCAACATCACATGTTCAGTTCACCAATTCCCTTGTATCCATTTTTATATTCTTTGTTGTTGTTTGCTTCTTATCCTTGCTCATTTCTAGAGTTTAATTTTCCTTCGCAAATTTATCTTCCATGTGGGAATTAGGTGATTACTATATGTTGTAAACTCAAAGCTCCTAAGGTCGTCCAAATGATGTTTCTTCCTTTTCCTTTTGTTTGTTCTCTTCTCTTTTTACATGGTCTTGATAGCACTCGACAGTACATTCTGTCTTCCCCTCCTGCCGTCCCTCCTCATGGCTAGTATCAAATTCAAGATAATGAGGTGTCATGAAGGTTGGGTGGTTGATAAGCATCTTCTACACATGCATTCCAAGTGAGGTTGCTGGATATGTCTGCAAGGGTAGTCCATGCATTCTCAGACTTAATGGGGGAAAACTTGTAGTAGCAATCTTCCACACCAAACAAAGATCTCTTTCCAGCTTTTCTTTCTCCTTGTAGTCTTTGTTTAAATGCACTAGGGGAGAGTGTTTCTTTTGATTTCCCTGCAGGAAAAATGTGTTGCAATGGTGTTTCAGGTTTAGTTCTTTTTCTAACTCTTCTTGTAGGATTTGCTTACTTCTGCCTCTCTTTCTTTCAAACTTTTCTTTTCTCCATTTTTCATTTTTCTTGTTAAATTTTCTTTTTTTAGGAGGGATGAGTAAGCGCAGGACTCTTGATCAGTAATGACGCCAAAAATGTAGGATATAAATTTCACACAAAAATACTCTATGAAATGAGCACACATTTGTGATTTTTGTATAGGAAAACATAGAATGCAGTGAGAATATAGCATTTTCCATTAGGGTTCAAGATGCAAAATTTAATTACTTTTCTATGATGGAAATTGATGGGGATCTATGCTATGAGATCGTCTTCCATCAAGTCCAATGAATCGAACATACAAAGAAGTGCAACAGTTGGAGACAACCACCACTATCAAGAACCACCTTGCTCAACAAAAATTTAAACAGCTATGTATATCATCTTCATAAAATGACTCATTTAACCCAATTTTATTCATGACCATATGCAAGGATTATATTTGTCAACAAAATTTGACTGCTTATCCACATAATCAGACCTCCTACAAGTTACTCAGTCACATCTGTCTGCCACCTCAGATCAACACTGATCTGTAAGAACTTATGATAACAAATCATTATGTCATGCATTCATTCAAAATCTCACTGAAAAAGGTATAATCTATTTTTCTACATGTAGACATCTAGTTCAACGATCACCTTATGACTTTTACATCAGTACAAAAAAACAATTCTCTTTAATTTGTAGTAGGCAAGCTATTGCAATAATTGTCATATACACAATATTATTTGTTTCTTGCATTACTTATTTATAGGAGGGTGGCCTCTTCCAAAATATCTATTGTTTTTCCAAGAATTCCTAATATATTATATCATGCAATGTTCACAGGATTGGAAATCTATAAAATAATTACTAAATTTATAATGGTATTCAGTAAATGTATGATTTTTCTTTTTAATATTGGGTACATTATCTTCTTGTATTGCAATCGATCATGTATTTTCTTCATTTGCATAGACAGATTATCAATATCAATCATCCGCAAACTGTTATTTTTCAATTGTCAGATATGTAGCAAAAGAGGCCTTAATCTACAAAGCTGTTGGTGGATTTTCGCATCCTTCCAATGGGTAATTCTTTTTTTATGCCTGAGATTATAGATGTGTAGTTTGATTATTTGAATTTTGTAATGGTATTTCTTAATGTTATCGTTGAATTGAATGAAAACAAAAATTTAACTGTAACCTTTTTTTTGCAGGCTCGATTTTGTTTTTTTTACAAGCGAGTAACATCTTTGAGTGGACCCCTATATGATAAGAATATAAGAACCAAAAGCTCAAGATTACAAAAGGAAATTTAATTTTATGCTGAAGGTGACAATGAACAAAAATCGCCATGAAATTACAAGTTGGATCGCACTTATTATAATTTAATTTGTGACTTCAATGGTTACCGGATGTATTATGCCAGCCACACTTGGAATATAATTTTCGTAAAAGCAAATAAACATGGTGGACAAACAATTGTTGAGATGTTCTTGTTTGCATGGTGAAACTCGTTTGCCATTTTTCCCAAAAAAAACAAAACAAAAACAAACTATGATGAAAACGTATAAAAAATAAGCTTTGCCCTACCTTACGTCTTTACATAAACAAGTGTGGAAATTACAAGCATGCTCTAGTTGTTAATTTGCATGGAACAAACATTTTTTCAACAACTCCAAAGTTGATAATAGTTTAGTTGTAGAGAGAGTAGGAACACTTGAACTAGTGGAAACTTTTGGGTTTTCGTTACATTTTTTATCAGGTATGGTAATCTTGAAATGATCTTATGTTGTGCACTGGTAAATTGAGGAATTAATGGAAGGACGATAGAAATTGACGATATCATTAATAAAAAACAATGTCTTGAATGCAGTTATCCGAATTCTATGCATGGACTTACACAAAAGTTTATGGGAGTGATGAGTTACTCTTTATAATTCTTATTGAACTGCGCAAAATCATGAGCAAGGAGTTGGCAGTTAGACATTAGTTATATGTATCAAAGACCCTATTAAAAAAATATAAAATCCATTGATGTTGCTTCAATTTTATCCATCTTCTCCCATCATTCACTTTCATCCATCATTAATTGGTTGTCAATTTCTATACAGCGTCTAATATGACCAAGCACATATACATTTAAACATTATTATAATCTTCTACAAGTTGCTTGAGGCATCTTAGATATTATCATATGCCAAGATTGATCAACGCTGAAATAACCTTTGCAAACTAGCTTGATGCCAATTCTCCATTTATACTTGTAACTCTCTCAAGGATACAAGCATGCTGTTATTTTTCAAACATGTCTACACATTAATTGCAAAATTTTAGAATCCAAGATTGATTAATAGACATATTATAGCAATATACTTTGATGAATCAAACAAAATAATCTATGACCAAAAGGGATAACAAATGAAAAGATTGGTATGTAATATGTAAATAATATACACAAGTTTATGCCTCAATGAATAGTATAAAACTTGAGTATGTATCCAGACGGTTACCTCAAAGAGTAGTAGCACCTAAATGTTGTGTCCACTTTCATGACAAAGGGCAATTTTTAGCATTCACAGTATTTCCATTTGAAAGGATTGAATAGATTAAAAGTGCCTAGTCCCCTAGACTGCCACTACAAGTTTTATCAATTCATTTATTTTCCTGTTGTTTTGTTTCTTCTTGCTTTGCCTTTCTCTTGTTCATGTTTTATTTGTCTTTACCTTCACTTAGTCTTTTAAAGCTTTGTTTGGATTACAAATTGGAATGAATGCTAATTACATTGGATCTATCAAAATTATTATATTTAATGTAGCAAGGGATAGAAGCCTCCTTTTGGTACTAGATTGATTTTTCTGAAAAGACCTCAAGAAAAAGTGTTGCATTTGGTCCGTTGTAATTTGCACATCACATCTTTGAAATGGACTCAAGATCTACATTGTTTTCTATTTTAGCTTTGGCGTTGTAGAAGAGCACTAAAATATTAATCAAACATGTTTTCTACTTACACTCAAATCCATATCTAGATTAGTCTCAACGTCTCCTAATTATACACCAAATTTCAAACCATTAGGTTTTTGAATGTTGGAACCTTCATCTCTCAGGAGATGAAAATTTTCCACATGGGACTATATTCCATTGCAAGAGGTGCTTCACCTTCGAAATCCTTGTTTCTATAGAACAAATCGTTTATCTATTGTAGTTGTTTTCTTAGCTTCAATTTTCGCATTTGCATTCATTTTTTTTCTCGCAATGACGATTCATCATCTTGTAGCCTTTCTTCGTATTCTTCATTTTCATTCCCATTTCCCTCGTGTTCAAAATTGAGTACCATCAGGAGGCCATCTTCTTTGGTCACTCCTTAATGGTTTTTTTGATTTCTTATCCTACTAACAATATTGAAGTGTTCTTCGTTCTTTCTTTTTGTTTCCCTTTTTTCCATAAGTCTTTATATATAATTAAAAGCTACACTATCACTTTTGTCTTTAGAGTTTTTCAAAGAGCGAATATGTCATTTTTCAAGAACACCAATTTTGGGTGTTCTAAGAAGTAAATTATTACAAAGAAATTATCCATGTTCATTATCACATCACAACATGTTGAAGTGTTTTATATCCTTTTTGTCAATTAGATTTGGATTTTTAGGAAAGAATGGTTGAAAAGATATCCTAATGTTCATTGCCTATGGTCCGACGTGTTTAGAAATGGATAAGGATTTGTTTTGGGGAGGAACAACAAGAACACACATGTTTAAGCGAGGGATGTAAATTTTAGCTCATATTCCAACAATTCAAATACGGTCCACTAAATTTGCCAAATAAGTTTCCACAGAAAATATATATTGTTGTTTGTTAATGAAGAAAATTTTCTACGTCCAATAAATGGTACACTGACCATATGCCATGGGAAAATAAAATATATATATAAACTCAATATAGTCAAAATGCCATGTGCTTAAACAAACTCCACTTTTAGCCACAAAGGGTATGTTAGATTGTGAATCCCTTACTCAAAATCATCCTTGATATTTATATTAGTTGTTTCCATACTAGAGACATAAGTTTTGAAAAGAAACCTCGACATAGAAACATAAATCCTTATACCAGTCACTATAGAGCACTACATAAAACACATAATATTGGAACACAAAATGAAGAGAATGTGTGTGTGTGTGTGTGTGTGCGTGTGTGGGTGCGTGTGTGCGTGCGTGTGTGCGTGCGTGCGTGTGTGGGGTGCGTGCGTGCGTGCGTGTGCGTGTGCGTGCGTGTGCGTGTGCGTGTGCGTGCGCGCGCGCGTGTGTGTGTGTGTGTGTGTGTGTGTGTGTGGGGACAAGTACAACAATGAGGATCACGCGTGGACTCAAAAACAAAACAAAAGTTCTTTAAATGATTATGTAATTAAAATATTTATTATATCTAGTTGGAAAGTTCACTCTTTTTATCCACATTAAAATTGATAAGTGTAATATACAACGATAAACCAATTTTTATTTTAACAATGACATTGTAGACACTTAAATTTGGTAATTTAGCACTTGATATTGTCAGTATCAGATTAATCCCTTTGATAATGACTTGTGCACCTATTATGAGCTAATTTGTTATATCCTAGTCCATCCTTAGTCATAATGCAAAGTTCTTTATCCGCATTACACTGCTTAACCATTTATAGAAATGCTTATATAGATCACAAGCAATCCAATACTTCTAATTATTGTGCACATAGCTCCGCATCATTGTCCCTCATTGTTGGACCAAGCCATTCAACAAGACCAAATTGTTAATTAGTCTAGGGTTGAATGGTCTCATCCTAGGCCACCCAACAATTAGTTTTCCAATTTGTATCTCTTTTATGGGTTGACATCTCCATTGTAGATCAACCATTATGTGAACTATATGCAAATAACCCTATATAAGGAAGTCTAAGAAACTCATTTACTCACTTGGAACACACCTCACTTTCTCAAGTATAAATCACTAAAAGGAAATAAAAACTCACCTAATATTCCCTAAAGCAAGAAAAGACATTAGGAGCAGCCCCTATATAGGTTTGAAACACTCTAAACTAGGTCCAAGAGTTAAGCTTCTCAAATTAAGAGCCTATAAAGCCAAGTCAAGCCAATACAAAACAATTGTCAACTATTCATGTTATCAAATATAGTTGCATCAATACAGTATTATGTCACATCTTTAAGTAAATAACTATGTGCGGTTTGAGGCCTCCTCAAAGTATTGCAAACACAAGTGTATAGATTGTGTTTCAATGCAAGCACTAATCATTTTACAAGGTTTTTACCAAAAGTTATGGTTTTCAGTCAAAATGGCTGATATAAGGGGTTTTCACACATGATCAAGATCTAATATTTCACAAAGAGCCATATACAACTCAAATGGAAATCATTTACAGATGTCTTGGAAGTTACAGAGCCTCATTTACAACTCAAATGGTTTAGTCAGGTGCAAAATGGTTTAGTCCATAAGTGCAATACAATTCATAATTAAAAAAAAACATTTGCAAAATATTTTCATTTGGTTCATCCTTTAGTCACACCAATATTAGTTTTTAGACATGTTTTAAATGATATATTTCTTAAGATTTTATTTGTATGTTTAGATTTGAGTGTTAATGTTTATTTAATAATTTGAATATACATAATGTTTCTAATCCTAAACCAAATTTAGATAAGCAAAGACTCACACATTCACACTTATTTATTATTAGGGTATATCATTTGGTGAACCCACTTATTCATCTAATCCTCAACCTATTTAGCTTATTTTACTCTATACCAAATCAGACCTTTTGTTGCAAAACCCTAGAGTTTCCTATTATATTTGTGCATGCCTTTCTTCATTCCCCTTCTAATGTAGTAATCTGATTAATCATACATTTGTTGTACATATCCAACTCCCATACACAACTTTTAAGTATATGCATCCTATGGATTCCTATTCTCCTCCAATTTTGATGTTTTTCCTGTTATCGAGGATATCCATTATAATGAACACAATTTGTATTTTAACCAAAATTATTTTGAAAACCAAGTTGACCTTGTTGTCCTACGGTATCTAAGGAAATCAATTTTGATGATCTTAATGAAATTGACCATGATCAAGGTAAACTCTTATCTTCTTTCTGCTATGACCTTCACCAGCATACACACAACCTTAATAGGATTCTTCATGTTCTTCTTGCCTCTAAGGCTTCTCACGATGCTAAATCAAGCAACAATCTCATGAAAAACTTCATTTCATGTGCTTACTCCTACAGATCCTATTGCTACATCTATCATTTCCACATGTAATGTGCCTACATCTATTCCTAATATGGGGGCATCTACTCTTCCCCTTCAACAAATTACAATGCCTATAGGATTTAACCAAACTTGAATTAAGTGTAGGTTAATTCCTTTAACTTGAAATCTATTAGGTAAGGGTTAGGAATAATTTGTATATTAAGATATATTAATCATTCATTGAAATCCAAATTAGAATATAACTTTGACCAATAAACGATGAAAACAACAAGATACGATTGCTTAAATACGAAGAAGGGAACGCACTTAGCTAATGGATAAACATGCTAGTATATAATCCTAATTAATTTTAATTAGGTTTATTATTAATAATAATAATACAGTAGCTTAGCTTATAAATACACTTAGATCTATGCTATAGATCAGATAGAAGAAGTATACAATATGCCAATCACAATAGGTAACATATACATGCAATTAGAAGTATACACATGATAGAAGATGCATTTAACTGGTTCGGAAGATTGACATAGTGTGTTGACATGTGATTTAAAACAAGAACAAAGTCCAAAAAATGGTCAAATTAGACACTATAGATCTCAAACTTGGTATGTAGGACCATATCAAAAAGGCATGATCAAATGGTACTATACCGACCAAACTGTATGGTTTTACACCTGTAGAAAAATGGAATCTGTAACTTTCAGTGGTGGATTTGTGTTGATGTTTTTCACTCTTCAAGTCTTCAACTTCACTCAAAACCCTGAATGTCATACCTAAAACAACAAAAAAAAACCCAATCACCCCGGTTGTGAGTCACCAAGCACTACACTACATTCTAGACTCAATGCAATTCTCTTAGTGCTTTTTGTTGATGTGTATGCAATTATCCCTTGACCTACTTTGACCCTTGTGCCTCAACACTAATAGTGAGTTATGCTACTTCATCCCAATAAAAAACTCTTGTGTATAAATGACCAATTCAAATTTATGCCCTCCTCTCTTGCTTCCTTAGCTTATTAGATGGTAGATAGATATGTGCTTGCTAGATAGTAAATGTTTACATTAGACTTGTATATATAGAAGTTCTTAACTTGATTTTCAAACCTTAGTGACAGGAAAGGCTGATTCATAGCATAAGAAAGGTAACATAAAAAGAGTAACGAATCGATCAACAGATAAAAAATAGAGAGAAACAAAGGGATCCAAGACCATATGACTAGGGGTGGGACCGTATGTATGGTCCTGACCTATTTGCATGGTTTTGGAGTGACACAATATATGAGAAAACTGAAAAAAGGACATGGTCATTGATCCCTGTAACGTGACACAATTATGATGAAGAGTAAAATATTGATACACGACCAATCAAATCAAGTAACCGAGGATGGAAGAAGAAGGGGTTATGCCACTAAGATATAACTTCAAGGTTCAACACTCATGCATATGCAAGTGTAATAAAGAATGATGTAATAATGATTTTGTATAGATGGTAGTCAATGAAATTTACTAATGAAAAAGATAAGAAAAGTCGTGAAATATTAAGTATAATGCTCAAATCAAAAGAAGTGATGTCCACCCATCTCAAATCAAAAGAAGTGATGTCTACCCATCTCAAATCAAAAGAAGAGGAAAGCCATTATGTTATGTCAATACAATTTTTAAGAGTTTTTCACCTAACTAAATACAAGGGTTTGAACAGTTACTATTTGTAATGGCGAAATCAGGTTCTTATTCTAATTTCATCGTGTGCTTGAAAATGGCATAAGGAATTACAAACTATGTAATTTAGATTTGAGTTGTGCTTACTTCGGTTTTGATTCGAAAGAGCAAATAACTCCCACGAACATTTGAGTTGTGCTTGGATTTTGATTCAAACGAGAAAATAACTCCCACGAACATAAGCCAAGAGAACTTGTTGCAACCAATGAAAATCTTGAAGTAAATTATGCGGCATACATTATGATGTTATAGTTGAAGAGTTTTTAAGTGCCATTACTCAAATGTTTAATTTGGTTGTAGGTTGGGTTAACTACTACAGATTTATTAACCAATTGCAATCTTTCAATGAGTGCGAACTTATTAACTTATCTAGCTCATTTAAGTCCTACAAAACTCTGAGTAAGGAAACAATGTTTCTCTATTGAAAATCTGTTGGAACCATTTTTACGTAGTTTAAGTGCATGGATACAAGACATAAAAGACTAGACAAGACACATAAAAGACTACACACTATTTAGAATTTCAAAATGGCAAAAAAAAAAAACATGCAATGTTTTTTTATTTTCATGAGAGCAGTTTGTTTCAAATTTCAACTTGTATAAAAACAGAAAACAACCATCCTCAACTTCAAAATAAACTATGCATACTACATAGTCTATGCACGAAGTGTTATACAATATCAAATACACACAATAAAATAAAACGTAAGTTATATAGGTCTACATTGATGATTCTTGTATTTCCATAATCATCTTTTGAAATCTACTTTCATCTGACTCCGGCAAAGGCCATGGAAGATGGTCAGTTTCACAGTGAAGGCGAAATTGTTGAAACAGCTGAATGCCTCTCATGGAAACATCTTGCACTTTCAGTGCTTCAAATAAGTTCATCCAATTGAGATATCCGCTAGGGCTTTCTTCAACTATTGTTGTATCATGGCTGTACATGGACAGAATTGCTTTTACAAATGGATCCTGCCTTAAACACTCTCTCACCTTCATAATACCCTCCTCTGTCTCCATTGTTCCGCTCTGAAGTTTATGATCTTTATCTTCACCAGCTTGGACATTGGAAGTTTGTTGGAATGCGTTCAACTCAATAACATAATTCATAACAAGTTGTTTAAGCGAAGGCCCCTGCCAATCTTGTTCAGTTTCATCTTCCACAGGCTTACCTTTGATCACTGCATACTTGCGCCAATCCTACATTTCGGAAATTGAAGGCTTTAGCTCTAGCTTTCTAAATTTAAATATTCTTGAATCCTACCAATTGATAACAAATGCAGTATTTTTATGACGTACCTTGATGAGAATGTTCATTTCGTGTTTCCATTGCCAACACACAAATATCCAGGCCATCAGTTCTACCTTCCAACCAGGCAGGTTGTATACTTTTCCTATCATTGAAAGAATATTTGATGTAAGTATGCGGTAGTGCAATAACAGTTTCCATTCCCGGGGAAGTTTTTGGTTGCCGCTGGCAAATCTCTTCAACTTATACAACGTCTCAGCTTCTTCTGGGGTATAATTTGACAGCAACATTTCCCTGGTTAATCGTGCACCTTTTGAGGATGTCAGAAGTTTTTCCTCCTCATGTAATTCATCGTGCATCTCTCGAAGTTCACTTGAAAGGTTGCAAGAAAGCAAACATAGAATTTGAAACCAGTGAAGCACCTTTTTGGCAACCAAACATAGAATTTGTAACGAGTATTCCAACATATCTTCAAACGACAGCCTCTCGAAGATTTCTTTTACCTTTTTTGCAACCAAACATAGAATTTGTAACGAGTGTCCCAACCAGTGAAGCACCTTTTCCATAAGCCCTGTAAAATAATTAAATTTATTATATAATTATAGTAAATTTCAATCCAAATTTGAAGATTTCATTTACCCACCTTGAGAGCTTGCTCTGTGTCCGTTAGAAGCATCAATATCTACCACAATTCTTTCTTGCGTTGGGATTTCAGCAACATTTTCCTCCTCTTCTACATTTTCTTGCGTCGGGATTTCAGCAACATTTTCTTGCGTTGGGATTTCAGCAACATTTTCCTCCTCTTCTACATTAATAAACAACCCGATCCACATAAATTTAGTGTAAACCGACTTCACTGGATAGAATATTAAAATTGAAATTCATTCAAATACATAGATGTTGTTTCTAGTAATTTACCGTAATCTGTATCCAGTTCCCCATAGTCTGTCTCTCCACCATCTTCCAATGCAGTTGCAGGGGGTTCATGTTTTAATTGGTGATGTAGAAATCTATTTGATTCTTCGTCTGTAGGATCTGGCAAGCTTAAAGGAATCTGAATTATTTTACAGATAAACTTGTCTGCAAGGTCTTTATCATCATTATCTTCAAAATTTCTTCGAACTGCTCTTTCTATCATCTTTTTATCCATCCCCAAGACAACATTGATCTTGCACTCAGCTAGTACCAGATTTATGGCAGATAAAACCTGTATTAAAGAAAAGAATGACCGTTTGGCTCTTAAAATCACAGATTCTAAAAAATAGGACACACTAAATCATCAAACATTTTTGACCTCCACATACCTGTAATATAACTTTTTCTTCGCATCTATCCAGGTCATCAACAAAGGTTATTATTCGCAGTTGATTCTCTGAAGCTGGGCTAAATTTTGGAACACATGTATTTTCAACATTATCGGGATACAGGCCAAACCAATTCAAACACCATTCCCCTGAAATGAAAGAAAAAAACCAATGTGGTTTTTTTCCAAGTTCCCCTTTCAAAAAATTGATGTCAGAAATGACTTGTTGTTGATAACCAAGACGACTTGTGTGATCTGGTTTGATGATATACCCCATCATTTGTGTGCTCACTGGTTTCACAACTGAAATCACTGATCTTAATACAACCCATACAATTGCTATTATAGTGCAAGGTATCGAGCCGTATCGTAAATCTTTGAATTTTGCCTCTTTTAATAAAGTCCAAGCTGCCCAAGCCACCCAACCTGCTAGAAATGTTACCAGCAGACAAGGTAAAAATATTTGCAAGCAGATATTGACACTATTTTTGATCCAGCTATATTTCCAGCAGGTGCTGAGATTCTGTGCTCTGGTCATTACTTGTTCAATTTCTTTAGTGATGGTAACAGCCAGCCCCGCCCAAGCTTCATGCTCGTCACGATAGTGCCATGCATTGTATCGAATAGTCAAAATCCGCGGTGCTGTTCTCAATGGCTGGTATTGGCTCCCCAAAGCTGGCGATTGAACATTTGAGCCAGTCTGGACACATGAAGGGGAAGCTAAGCAAACAGTAAACAATAAAAACAGAGAATCAATTCATAGGAGTATTTAATTTATGGAAATCCACTCACCGTCTGGTTGGGAAGATCCGTGCAAGCTAATGACTTATAAATGACATGGTATTGGGGAAAATACTTCTCCAACAATTCCACTAGTCGATTCCGTTCCACTCGTCGATACTGTACAAAGAGATTGAGCTATCAATTTGTAGGTTTTTTGGGTTTAAATATGAAATAAAAATTTGTCATATCCAGCCGTGTCCTTGTTTGAGAAAATAAAATAAATGTCATATTAATGTAGCCTACCCCTGAGCGCTTTCTTTTTCTTTTCCTTTCATATATCTTTCGAATGTATCCCCCCAATCCAGAGAAAAGTCCTACGGGTCCAGAGGTGTCCTCTCTATGAGCTAATAAACTACATACTCCATTTTTGATCTTTCGATATATCTTTCGACCTCTTGTATTCAAAGATATCTTTTCGGCTCCAACAAAATCTTCACAATGGACGAGATTTGGAAATGCCAACTGAGACGCCGCCAGTAATAGTATGTTTTCGGTCTACATATACAATTTTAAGAGATGTAAACTTTCTTCACCTAACATAAAAGTTCTTTCCATACAAATAACAAGTTGAACTCTATCTGATATAAAAAGAAACATGTACCTGAATCATGAGGCTGGACTTTCCCATGCCCCATTCACCAGAAATGCCCACTGTTATTGGAGATTCAACAAATTTATTCAAAAATAGAGCAGCTAGACCTTCAGCAAATATATTTCTCCCTGCGCGAATTGAAACATGTAAGTGCTCTATTGTATGATGTCGATTTGGTATGATCCATAATATATAGATGGGCTTAATAACTGTAAAATAATACGTTACCAAGATTATCCTCCTGGCTTGGTTTATCACTTCCTTGCTCCTTGGCTATTTCAATTTGATTTATTACTGCCATAAGAAATTAATATTTGAAAACAATTAATAAAATGACCAAAATTAAGTCAAAGAAAACGAAATCATAACATAAGCAGACCTACCCCTATCGACATTCTCGCTGGTTTGTGCCTCTTCACTCCATTCCCAGACGTCATTGTAAATATCTTCGATCTTTGCACCTCTATTTAGAAGCTCCCATGCCATTTCCTCATTATTATTCTTCGCTGCTGCTCTTAACAAATGTCCCTTATTTGTTTCCTTCTCGCTTAGTAGAAATGCCTTAACAGCAGGACGCACTTTTGTTATCTGCTCTGCAGTGCCAATGCCGGCTGCTGCGGCCCACAACAAAAGTGATTTCTTTTCGCTTGAATCCTTATATTTATTTAACAGGCGCTGGGAGATGTTTACTGCAACCTCTGCATCTTCCACTTGAGTGGCATAGTGCAATGCTGTGCATCCATGGATATCACGCTGTTTCAATAGGTCACAGTCTTTATCTAAAATCAGCTGGACAATCTTTTGATGGCCTCCACATGCTGCCATTTGCAGTGCTGTCCTACCGAACCCATCAGGTTGCTCAATGTATGTTCTCATTTGAGAAAGATTATCTGGAACAAAAGAGAATAGTTTCTCAACCATTTTTAGGTTACCTTTACCAGATGCTAGGTGCAAGGCCGTCCTCCCCTTGCCATCCCTTTCATAAATTAAGTCCGGTGGGGGCAATTTTAGTAAAATATCCACGACTTGATGCCCATTGTTTCCTTTTGCGGAGAAATGTAATGAATTCTGCCCCCAATTATCTTTGGCATCTGCTTTTAACTTCCATTCATCAATACAAACTTTGCAATAGTTAGCCTCTCCATTGAGTGCTGCCCAATGAAGGAAGTTTCTTCCACATTTATCCCTTTTTTTCTCTTTGTACTCATCCTGATATGATTTAGCAAGCAATTGGAAAACTTCTGAATTGCCTGTTTCGGCTGCATAATGGAAGACCGTCTTTCCATGTTTGTCTAGTTGGAGCTCATTTCCAACTTTTTTTTTGAACACAGGTTCTAACAGCTTTTGCATGCATTGCAGGTAGCCTTTGCGGACGGCCCCTCCTAAAACCTCTAAACAGACATCTGCGGTGATTTGTTCAATGCAATCTTGTAACTCTAACAAATCTTCTGCCAGTTGTCGATATCCTCTTTCAACTGCCTCAATCAAAACATCTCCAAAGCGAGGCTTAATCTTAGAAATCTGATTTTCTAATCCTGATACTGAAGGCTGGGATAATATGGATAGGAGCTTTGTCAATACGGGAATCCATTCATTCTGTGTAGCTGTATCCAAAAAGGACACGGCCTCACTAGTTGGGGTGTGAACAATATCAACAGAATATAACTCTATAAGCAACTCAACAATCAGAATACTTGCATGACTATCTTGAGACCTGATTGACCGTGTCAGATGGGATTGTAGCAGTCGGATAACATAATCCAGTGTTGTTTTGCCATCCTCATCCTTTTCAAGGGGCAACTGTAATGGGAACTTAGAAGCCAACAAGCTTCCCACCATGCGACGATATTCACCGTATCTTGTTTCCTTTCTGAAGACATTCCCGAAGCCTTGGAACTCTGTTGGATTCATAGTTTTGAGCAGCCAATATAACACTTCCGCGTCTTCATAAAATGAAGCAATGCGGAGGGCAGCTTCTCTAGCTTGTTGGGAGAGAGTAATTCCATCATAGAGTTGCGTTCTCAACAAAATACCATTTGATGAATGGCAAGCTGTAATAAAGAGTGATATGAATTTAAAATACACAATTTAAAATTAATAAGAATAATAAAATAACAGCTATATTGTCTGAGGAATGTTGCCTAATCATAAATAAAAATGATGGATGGCTCTTGGATCAGAAGTTCGATCCCCTGGTGTTCCCAATAGCTCTGACATCCATATGACTTTGACTAATCGTATGAATAAAAAAAACGGTTGGATAGATCACATTCGATTAATTAAAAAAAAAAAACCAAATATTAAAAAAAAATAAAAAATAACATCTACATCAAACAGCAAACAAAATTCAATTGATTGAAAAAGAAAACACGACAAAAAGAAAAAATAACATAGCCGCTACGTAGATTAGATCCGTGTTTCTACCTGATTTTTTCTTTTTCCAAATTCGTGCATCCTCATTCCACTCTTTTTCCTTAACCACTAGCAGCCAACAACAAGATGGATTGTGCACTTGTTCAATTCGAGAGTCAGGATAGATGCATCCGTCCAAAAGAAGCATTGGCCTATCGTATAATTCGTCGAGTAATTTAAGGCTTGTAATGGTGCGCAAATTATTTCGAACTTCTTCAACCGTTGCCAAACGGTACCCATTTGGGAGTACTATACTCCGAGTGGAGAACCTATCTAGTTTCCTGAACTTGAGTTTGATATTGGGCGGCATAGTATTCCCTTGGAACAATCAACAAACAATTTTCAATGTGAAACAATGCTGCTGACAGTTTATTGACTTATATAGTATTGAAAAAGAAGAAGCGTGACATTCAATTAGTTGAATGGTATGTTTGATTAACATAGACATAAATATCGTTCATGCTTTTTATGATGCTAAGAACCGAAATTGGCTTCATTCCTCGACAAGGACAATAATTATGCAGTAAAAGAGAAAGCACCCAAGAATACACATTTATTTTATGCCAATGATTTATATAAAGATTACTCAGAGGTACAAGTTATTAATTTTACAGCTGTTTTTTAACTAGCAATCGCACGCGAGCAGTGCGATGTAAACGCCAAAAAGGGAGCGGTGAAGGAGTGGATAGTTGTTGCTTGAAGGAGGGGGAGAAAATACATATTTATGGGAGAGGATTAATTTTTGTTAGACACAAATAGGGTAACAAAGTGCAATGGATTTAACAATCCTCGTCTTTAACCATTTAGTTGAGTAAAGCATCATTGAATAAAGAAAAAAATATGAATTGATCATACAAAGTAGTTGTATTGATTGAATGAAGTATGTGACAACTAGTATTCTTGAATATAATAATTTTTTCACTAATGAATATTATTTTGTAAATATATTTATTTTTGTAAACATGTATATTCATTGAGAGTACAATACAGTAGAAAATATCAATGTTGAAGAGTAAAAAAAATACAAATCATTTTTTTTTTAAATTTTAATTTAACAATATTTCATTATTGAAAAATATCCCAAACAATTTTGTCATAGTTATCACCCTTTCCCCTAAACATGGCCCCCATATGTAATTGCATGAATATTTCATTATTGCAAAGGATATCCCAACCTAGGTACATTATTACATTGATTTTCCACATAGTTGAGGGCCACCCTTATCCCCTATAGAAAACAATGGCCACCATCTATGTAATTACCTGAAATGTTTGCAAAGGATTGTTGACCACATATTTGAGGGCGAATTGCTTTCATCTTATTGATCGTGGTGTTTGATTAGCATTTGTGTTCTTGGCTTGGTACAATTTGGTTATTGTTCCTTTCATTTTCTATATATCAATATAAAAAACAATATTCAATTTTCTCGCTTTCTTATAATTTTTTGAAAGTAATTGGTACATTACTATTACACAATCTATTTGTAGACATATTTTGTCATAATGTATTGTGGTAGGTAAATGGAGTATGAACACTACTGTTACATTTCCTCCATTACTGTCATGTTGTCACAAGTACTTCCAACACTTACAAGAAAACAATTATTGAAACCCACATGATAGAATGGACTCAAGTTAAACTTTCGTCTAATAAGAAGCACATTTTATTTTGAAGAAAAACAAAAGTTGGAAGGTTGGAAGGATGCACTTTCTTTAGAGCAGACCTGGCAATAACGAGGATTGGAAATGTCATTAAAATACAACATGTTACATTTATTGAATAACTAATAAAAGTGTATTTCACTTTTTTTTTTGATAAACTTGTGACTTGGTTACTTTGCGAAATAAGAAAAAGATTAAACAGTCAAATGTCCAAGAAAACAAAGCCGATAACGCACAACAAGATAAATAGGTTAATCAAATGCAATGCCACCAATCACAACAGGGGAAGGATATATCTTTTTATTAAAAGCCATTGTGGAAGGGAAGGTTGAAGTGGATCAAAAGGTTGATAGCAGGTTAAGAGATAATAGCACGGAGTTTGTATAAATAAGTTAAACAAGCAAACAAAAAGCAATAAATTAATGAATGTTGAATCAATTATGTTATCATTGACTCTAGTGGACATTAAAATAACACATTAAAACAATTAACCAAAATTTGCCAACACTTGATTTTACATGGCATCAAAATTCAAAATATCTAGAAGTTGTGAATGTACACAAAGTATGACCTAGTAAAAAAGAGTTTTGAATAACAGCTCAGTCATGGCTTTCAATTTCGATGAATCATGAATTTAATAGAGCTATGCATTATTTGAACCTATTTTATACATGCCATTTTACCACGCAAGAGGAGTTTATATGTTTTTAGTTTTCATTTATATCAGTACATGCTAATAACATTTCCACGAAATAAAGGAAATGCTTGTATTAAAAATGTTCCCGTCAAATGATCACGTCAAAACTACATTTCACTGCCATGCAACAACAACTTCATTTTTTTGGGGCAAAGCCATCGGAATTCAATTTGCAGCAAAGACAACTTTGAACCAAAGACATCTAAAAAAGAGCGGACAGGAAATATGAGAAATGCAGATTGAATTGTCATAAGTGCCATTAACAACACATTTAATTGAAAATCCAAGAACGCATAGTGCACACACTAAATCTACATAGAGGTGGTGCTATACAAAAAATATATTCCTCACTCAAACACACCTAAGCTCTGTATGATATTGAAAAAGAACGAAAGGGAAAATAGATTTTTTAATTAAACGAAGCACATAGTTACCAAAGTAGAACAAGGTAGATAGAATAAACATATATATATTCTGACCATTATATGTAGTTACAAATCATGGTTTAAGTTTAATAACACCTACAAAATACCAGAGTACAAGTAGCTAGATAAATTAAACTAGTATATTCGAGCCATTATTTGCAGATCTAAAATATGGTTTAGCGTAACAGGTATACTTGTAGCAAAAGCCCTTACAGAAATGCCTAAAACTTTATACAGTCTACAACTTTAGTCTCCTTTACAAGGTCTTTGGGGAGGAGGCTATCATTTCATTTTTTTTTCTCAAAATTTTTCTTGCTAGCACCAGGAATTTTCTTTGCAGATTGTTTTTATTTTTTCCACTTTCATTTTTTGCAGTCACCACACTCATTCTTTTTAATTTATAGGAAGGTTCAGATTTCATTGCAGCCTCCTTAGAAGCATAAGCTAGGCCAAATCCGCGAGAGTGAGGTCCAGCTGTACGAAATTTGGACAGATTCAAAAGGCTTTGTGGCAAAAGGTGAAGTCGCTCTCTAACCAATTCTGTTATAACCGGTTTAGGTAGGTTTGACTACCTGCAGTGTAAAACGTTAACAAACTGAATCATTTTAAACTGTTCTTCTCTTTGCAAGTGTAGTGTCGTAACAGTCACACCAACCGGGGCAGCGATAATTATGTTTCTAGTCCTCATTCTTTCAAACTGAAAAGAAAAAAAAACGAAACATGACGGAAAGCAATATCGTACTCAAAATGTATGAAGAGGTTAATGAAGGTTTCTTTGTTGGAAGATAGCTTTAAAAGCCTCCCACTTGAACAATCTAACGTCCCGCAAGGGAAACTTGTGGGACGCTTCGAAGTGGCTTCCTAGGGAGATAATCCCTTGACACACTAGGAATCATGCTAACAGGAAAGACACGTGCTCCTTCATGCCATTATTAATCAGGGCAGTTATTTTTTGCATTTTCATAAAGCATAAGAAAAACCTCACAGAAATTAATTTCTGAATTGAAAAGATACCTAACCATAACAATAACAACACATAATGTAAGTTTCATTTACTATTTCCACCTATTGAACAAGTTTTATACAAGCTGCTAACTTGCAGACAGAGACATGTAACATGCACAATAAAACATTAACTTGTATGCAAACAAAGCACAAAAAACCACTAGATGCTTGGAGCGGATTCTAAAAGTTCCAAACCTTAACAACAGCTGGAAACTAATATTTCTATCCATTCTAACTTGATACAAGATTGTACAACGACTTATGTATTTTGAATGTGGATATGGCAGCATTTATGCCTACGAAATTGGTTGTTTGGTGACCACAGTTGCACTTTTTCCATCGAAGAAAAGGGGCAGCGAACAATAATAACAAATATTTTAAGTTCCAGTAACTTTTTCCATCTATTCTACAAGTTTTATATAACAAGCTAATTTGTAGCTAGACCTTTCACTAAACCATGTAACTAGGCTAAATGCAAAAAAAATTGTATTGTTTTTTTTTACATTTGTCTGTTGGTCAAGCAAGGAATTATTCATTAGACAACACTATGAAGGCTAGGAGCAAAGAGTAGACATGTTTACAATTTTTTTTTTTTATTAATCTAAATTTCATCAAATGCTCAAATGCACAACAAATAGAGGGCTAAAGCATCAATAGAAACCAAGATGGCAACCGAATCTAATAGCTTCAGAGAGTTAAGCAATAACTGGTTGTAGTCTTCAAAATGAATGTTTGTGAAATTTTAAAATGGGTCAATACTGAGGTGGAGCTGGTTTGAATATCGAAGCACACAGAAATATAAAATAAATGGACAATGAAAATTGATTCTGCGAAGTTTTAAAGGTTGGAGTCCCAGGTTCAGTTTAATGCTTTCTCATGCTCTGGTTTGGATAGTTTCAGGTTGCAAGACATATGAAAACAAAGATATAAAACTTACAAGCAATGAAAGGCATTATTTTCTGTTAACCTAAAAAACTGTAAAGACATGAGTTTACCTTTTTCCCTTCCAACAACCTTTGTTTTCCCGCTGCCTTGAAGAAGCCTCACAACATGCTGTTGTGCATCCAACCAAGGAAAAAGGACAGCTTGTTATTCTCCATCAATTTTCCTGCTTGTAGCACCAAAAGAAATGCAAACCTTGCATAAAAAAGGACACATAATAACAACTTTTTCCTGATTCGTAAGGGTGCCAAACAACTGTAAAGAAAGAATACATTTTTTCATTTGAGAAGGCTAAACAAGTAGCAACAAAATTTACTCCGCACTATTTATGGATTCAGATATTGCAAAAATTTCAGTCTTTTTTCAGACTGTCGAGTCATCTCTTACTCTTAGGTTTGCAGGCCATTCTTGTGTCATAGCAGTTTGACTTTTTAAAGAACCAGTTCATATAACATTCATTGCAAGATGGACTCATTAACTTCACAAACACTGTTGAATGAAAGCATATGCATGGGTCAGCAAATAACAAATATCCAAGGTAATACAAATATTTCAACAACAGAAATACTAGATTTCACTTGTTGCCCCTCTTCATGATAACAACTTCCTGTCAAATGCTGCAGAGGTGGTAAAATGCACCTACATTGACAAATTGCTTCTACCTTATTATCGCAAATCGGAACAACAATACCCAAATGTTCCCTAAAATGAAGGGCATGACGTCAAAACTACATTTCACTATTAGGCAACAACGACATCATTTTTTTGGGGCAAAGCCAAATCATTTTTTGGGGCAAGAGGGGAGAGGTCGATGCAGGTTGAACGCTTTAATAAATCTATGACAAAGGACAAACAAACAAAACATAGGGTGGAAGGCGCTGGAGTTGCGTCTAAAACAGGGAGGAACAGGAAATAAACAAATAAAACCCTCTCACCCAACCCGTTAATATCAACCACGGAAGCAACAACAAAAAAAATCCCCAAAGAACTTACATCGGCGCAGGCAGAGATGGTTCTCAATAGTCACCGACAGGAAGGTATATGCGATTCATGCCCACTGCCTTCGCACAGTCTTGTAAACTCCGCAACACAGCCTACTAGAACCCATGACAATAAAACAAAAAGGCGGGTCATCCTGTTATCCGAGAACTTTTTTTTTCATTCACGAAGCGTGATGAAGGAAAAAAGAAATAAAAACCCACCTCTCAAGCGATCCGTGCAAAAGCTAAAACCACGGCAACACCCTCGATAAAGCAAAACAAGTCACCCTTTACACATATATTTATAGCACAACACGCTCAAGTCTAGTCACAGTCTTCCTTTCTGCACTTCTAGTTTTCTTGAAAACTCTCTACTAGTTGCGTGTATAGTCCGACTTCCGCACCCTCGTCTGGTGTATCCCTCCGTCCGCATACACCCTGCAAGAAGGAAACGCAACCCCTTATACCATTCACGAGAAATTTTACATTCAAGAAACTTCAACTCCTTATCCACGCGATGTAGTACGTTTCCAACCTCATTATGCCACGGGATGCACTTCGGGCATGGTCCCATGCTCCCTTCCTCGGTTTTGCTCTGTCCTCGCCTCTGCGCTATGTCAGAGGCCGCTCAGCCTGGACCCCGCCAGAAGAACATGTTTGTTTTTTTTTGCAGACGATCGACCGTTGTGAACGATCCGTAATCAACGTCTGTGTACTCTGAAAATTATCCACCACTGATCTACCTGTCATTGTCAGAGCCCGATTAGAGGATTGATTAAATTCAATCAAATATTGTCATGTGTGTTTGGATGATATTTAACTAAACTTTTATAATGCAAATTATTATTATTTTTTAAATGCTATTGGTTAGATCTTTTATTCCTCATTGAGTAAAAAAAAATTAGTTTTTGTGGCTTGTTTTTTTTCTTGACTATTTTTGCAGGGCTAAAGGTTGGATGTCTATCTCCTCTCCCTAGCATTGGGTTAGAAAATTTACTGCATGTCTAGGTTAATTTGTAAAATCAGGAGTTAAAAAGATTTTGATTTATAAGACTAAAATCCTTATTTGTGCAACTCTCATAGGAAATGAAAATGGCAACGGACATCAGATGACTATCGAAGAAACATATGAGAAGAAGAGTTAGCTAGAAAACATCCTGCTTTGTCTCAACATATACATCGAGTCTATTGAGAGGCATAAAAAAACTCTGTCGATGCATGAGGATGATACCATGGTTCAAAAAGAGATTGAATATGTGTTGAGGCTATACAAGATCTTCAATGAGATTCTCGCCAATGCAGCCAATAACAAGGAGAGGGACCCCACTTCGAAGAATGTGAAGGTAGATAACAATGTAGAGGACAATAGGATCAACGTCTTCGATGATGGAGACAATGTTCCTGTGGAGATTCATTATCATGAGCGTGTGTATGTGCTTGAGCTCATCTTTGGCCATTTTCTCTCCTCCAACAATAATGAAAAAAATGTCAAGAAAACAATAGGTGGAAGGAATGGGTCTGGTGCTAAGCTTACAAATATACTCTCTATCCAATTCTTAATCGAAAATGTTGATGGAAAGAGGCATAGAAAGTATAAATAGGTGCTTTATTAACTTATACCATAGGGTTTCGCTATTTATTTCTCCTTCTTCTTCATTCACCATTTATTCAATTTTTGGTGATTTCTACTCTCATTTGACTTAGATGCCATGTCTAAGGGAGATCTATTGAGTCAAATTAACTTGGGACTTGTAGTGGCCTTGTCTATTGGGTGCAATATTTAAATATGTGATAAATTACCCTTACATTTGGCTTATATGTCATGACTAAGGCATGTCTATTTAGTCAAATTCACTTAGGTGTTGCAATGGATTCTTCTATTGGCTACACCACACCCAGTGAGTTGGATATTGTATTTTACGTGATTTAGTTGTCATATTTGAACCTGGGGCTATGTTTTGGACATTCAAATATTTTAACCAATTTAGCTCATCTTATGTGACTTTCTCCATCATTGATAACCATCCCCATTCTCTATAAAGATGTGGTGGCTTGGGGGTTTGAGGCATTTTTTGTTTACCCTCGAGCTTGCATTGTTTTATTCATTTCAGCTTTGAATTCTTTCTTTTTTAGAGATTTCATATCCCAACGTGTTCTTACATTCACCATTTCCCAAGTAAATTTTAGTTTTTATTTTGAAAAGAAAAATGAGAAGAAGAAACAAAGTAGGACATTAGGTTGTAACGAGGTAATTTTTGAATTCGCGAAAAAGGTGAATATAAGGAATTTTGAATTCGGCAAATTTTGTACTACCGTACAGTTGCATGTTTACCAAAAATTTACGGGACATAAAAAAAATTTGAATATAATTTCACCTTGGTGTTTCTACTAAGGGCCGACTAATGTTAGTATATTCATCTTCATGTTATAACATTCTAATATATATATATATATATATATATATATATATATATATATATATATATGATTAATTCTCCATAGTATAGTCCTATTTTTTACATTATAAGTGTGTGAAAAATCTGAAAATAAGACCATAAGTTGAAGGATTCAGGTAAAATCGAAAGACTCAAGAGGCTTGCAAAAAAGAGAACTCTGTTTGTATACTGGCAAGATTATTTTGTGTTGACTGACGACAATGAAAATGTGTAAATGTTACCAGCCGGAAACATGTATAAGTGTTACCGGTCGGTAACAGATACCCGATATATGTGTTACCAAATGGTAACAAATATATCGATTACCTGTCAATAACAGATATATCTGTTACCAACCGATAACATATATATATGTTATCATTGGGTACTAGATATCTGTGTTATCGGTCGGTAACAATTAATAGTGTTACGGGCTGGTAGTAGTGTTTTCTGCAGGCGTCCTACATATTGGTTTTCCATTAGAGTGCTTGTTTTTGTTGTCGTTCGTAATTATTAAGTTGTGTTGGTTGTGTTTGGATAAAGCTTTGTTGCCATCAATATTTGAAAGTTCTATGTTTTTGTCACATGTGTAGACTTCAAAATCATCCATTCGATGGCCCCTATTACAAATGAGAAAAGAACTCATGAAAAATGAAAACACAATATGGAAATTTCAAAATATTCAGTCAGCCAGCAGTAACCCTAGTGGAAAGAGGTAAGAAAACCAATTTCTACTATGATAATGTTACTTTATTTTTTATTTACTTAGGGAAGCTATAAACAAACCAATTTCTCTCAAATGCGGAAAACCCTAACAGTGACCTTAGTTTAGATGAAATTGCCAATCACTAGAGTAATACAATTGAAATTAATGGTATTGATAATCCCATTTCCCATCCAAATCAAACTTATGATAAACATTCTGGAAACTCACATCAAAATCTCAAAAGTAGCAAGTGGACTGTAGGAAAGACTTATAAATTTCAATGGTCAATCAAATATCCATTCATTAAACCTATTGAACATGAAAATAGTACTGATATTCCTATATAATGTAGATGTACTATCTGTAGTTGGAAACTTTGTAAGGACCACAAATTGCAAGTGAATTTGGACACAATAGAGAAGCATTGTGGGAAGGTATACGAGTCTAAAAAGCAAGATGATGGAACAATTATAAAAATAACTAGATAGAAAACCAAGGAAGATTATTGCATATGAGATATGCTGTAGAATATAATAATCATCATAAGAATCTTCAGGAGCTAGTTGAGAAAGGTGGAAATATAAAGGATAGATTTGGAAAAGCTACTGACGTAAGTATTTAGGCTTAGCTCATTCAATTCAGAACAATATTTCACATTTTAAAAAAGGGCAGACCAATTTCCGATCTCATTAATTATAAGACATTGTTTCAATCTAATGGATTTCCAAATATACCAACAACACACTGGTCAAATACCAATGCATGGGAGATGGACAAGTGTATGCGAGAAATATAAATCACTAATTTGAGAGAAAAGGTAAAAAATACAAATTATATCGCTTTACCGATTGATGAGGTCACAATAGTAGATAATACATCTTGGGTGTGCATGCATGTCTACACTTTCATTTTCAGTAACTATTTTAGGGAAAATCATCTACCAAATATGCACAAAATGAAGAAGAACTACGCTGTAATACCTTCCAAAAATAATTATCATAAAATCTGCCTCTTTAGAGAGTTGAAACTACGCTGTAATACCTTCCAAAAATGCTGAGAATGATATATTTGCAACCAGAAATACAGTATAAATGAAGGCAACGAAAGCCATACCTAGAATGATCTTCAATTACCATAAACTGACCAAAGGATGGGTTGCTTAGCTTCCTAAAATTAGAGAAATGCGGCTACAAAATGTCTCCTCCAGTTCTTCATATGAAAGCCCCACAAATTTGTAAGAAAATTACTGAATTCTTTTGCAAGCTCAATGGAATTGCCTGATTGGAAATTCCTCTCTTTTTCTAAGAGGGTTTTTGTCCTCTTGAATATATTTTTGCAAAGCACGGAGCTTAGACAAAATGCAAATTTGATAAAAGATGAGTATGAGATATCCTCAGCCAAGGTAAAACTCTTCCCTTTATAAAGGAAATTGACCCAAAAGCCACCTTTAAAAATACCCAATCACAATTTTGTGATTGATTTCTAAACATGAAGCACCCCAGTTTTCTCAACCAACCTAAGTCGCCATTCTCGTACACTAGGTCACATTTTTCTTGGGATACAGTAATAATATTTATGGATTCTAATACTTCCCCCACAAGTTAATATTCTAATTCTAGGCCAAGTCACATTTTTGCCTAGAAAGGAAACAAAATGATTATAGGTCTCTTTTCATAACTCTCCCTTCAAAGGATACAACTTTCCTATTATACCCACATGCACCTATTTAAAAGCTGCATACCTATTATTAAGTCCAAAATAAATAATTATAAGTGCTTTATTAATTTTATAAATATTTCTTTTAGGAACTTTGTAATAAATTTATTGTGACTTAAGTCAACCTTGCACATTTTTCCTTTGGCCATCGGGTTAGAAAGAATGGGCTAAAGGACTTTGATGTTATTTATTCAAGAAAGAGGGACATTTTAGTCCTCCCTTCCCCAAATTTCTTGCCCACAAGTAATTTTTTACTCCTTTGTCTAAGTGCCATGCACAATAAACAAAATATGCTAAAGTGTTTCAGAATTATAGCACATATACCTATAAGATGAGACAAATCTTGCCGCCAATTTTCTTTAACTAGTTTTCTCATAAACACATGGGAAGGTATCCAAGGTATTGCATACGGTATAATTACAGATTTCATCATCTAAGATCAACATCTTTGGTATCCAAAGGAAACTGAATATGTTGCACATAAGAAATTAAATCACACCTTAGGATGTCTTTGATAGTCCACAAAAAACTGATTTTTGTCAAAATTCAGCTGCTGCCATGTTATTCCCCTTTCACATTTCAGCCTCTTTGTGTGAAATTAGCTCCTTATTGAACTTTCACAATCATGCTATAAGCTGTCATTCTTGGAGGAACTCCCTTCCTTATGCCTTGCAAAACAATGTCCTTATCTTGCACCTTGAACTTTAGCTCAATGGTTTGATAATTTTGATGAAATTCACCCAACGATTGGAGCCATTGAACACCAAGAACTAATTCTAAACCACCCAATGTCAATAATATAAAAACTCATCACTAACCTCATGGCCTCCTATGGTGAATTGAAGTTTGGAAATCCTCTTGGTGCATGTGATTATATGCCCATCCGCCATAATCACATCAAATCCTTGGAATTCTTCTATTTGTATAACTAATCTAACAACCAAACTCCCATCAATGAAGTTATGTGTTGCTCCCTCCATCAATAAAAGTTGTGATCCTTTACCCAAGAAGATCACCCCTTACATGGAATGCATAAAAACTAGGCAAAACAGTTAGTGCTGCTAAGGTAGCAATCTTCTCCTCATCATTTGCTTTATCTTTTGGATCATACATCATCATCTATCTTCTTCTTCTTCAATAACTTCAATATAATGAACGGAGCCCTTACCTTTGCAATGATGATTGGGTGTCCATGGTTCCTTACAATCATAGCACAACCTCTTCCTCCTTAGCTCCCTTCTTTCCTCGATTTCAGCCTTGTTTTTCTCCCATTCTAGTGCTCTAATGGGCTGCCCACCAATTGCTGCAGCTTGCCTATCATTTTGAGGTGCTATACGGCTACTCACATGTGTTCTTTTGCTGTTGTACTGGTGTTGTTTGTTGATGCAGATTTTTCCCTTTTGACATAGAGCTCTCCAAGTCAAGTGCTTTCTTAACAGCTCCTTGAAGAAAGGGAGGATTAAAGCCTTTGACAAGACCCTTTAATCGATCTCCTAACCCTTCAATAAATAACAAAATAAGTCTTTTTTTCACTAATGTCAAGAACCATAACCGAAATTCTTTGGAAATCAGAAATATGACTTATCTAAGGTGTCATCCTCTTTGAGTTGGACAAGCTCCCTGAAATACAAATTTGGATCCATCTGATCAAACCTCTCAATCAAGCATCTACTGAATTCTTCAAGTGATGTAATAGAGCCATGTCCTTCAGTAATGATGCCATGATACTACCACTCGTGTGCCACACTATCTAAATGTAGAGTTGCAAACTTGAATTGTTTCATCTTCATACATGGGATTTACACAAAGATAGTTATTTAATTTTTGCAACCATGATCTAGTAGAGCACTTATTTGTACCATCAAATAAAGGGAGCGTTACCTTACCCAATCTTTATTGAATGTCTCTCCTAGGTGTCTCTTGATGGGCTCTTCTGCTTCTTCATGTACCCTTGTTGTTCTTCAACTGGAAGAAGTCTCTAAAAGGTAGCATATCTTTAACTCGGAGACTAAGTTGCATGTACTCATCACCATGTGCATCTACATCATGCACGTCATTATGTGTCACTACATTAATTGGTTCCTCTCTTTGGAGAAAATTGGATCTGAATTTTTGTTTGAGTAGGCTTGGGAGAATTCTTCACCAATCTTGTTGAACTTCCTTCTCCATTTTTGGTTTTTCCTCGATTGATGGCTGCCATATTTCCTTGTAGAGACCATAGCCAACTCCTGAATGAAACTAGTAAATGTGTCATGTAGTTCCCTTTGGTTCTTCCTCATCGTTTACTGCAGCTCTCTCTGAGTTTCTGATCATGAATTCATTGATATAGCTAAGAGTTTCATTTGGAGGTGGTCTTCTGCGTTCATCCATTATCTTCTTTGGAGTCCCCTCTTCTTTGATATACTATGCGAGCTTTAGCAGATTGCATGCAGGTCTTAGTTATGTAGATTTCCCTCACAGGATGGGAGGAAAACTTAGCTTTGATACCATTATAATGTCCCCAAATGGGACTCTTCCAACCCCAAGTGGATTCTAGGAGCAAACCCAACAGCTGAAAGTGCAACTCAGAAAAAAGCTAACCCATAAATTATTGAGTCTGCAGATCTGAATTTTCTCAAGAACCAAAGCAACTAGGGTTATTTATAAAAAAATTCACACCAAATTTCAATAGTGAAATTAATGTGTCTACTTTAGCTCCAATACAACATGCAAATTTTATGGAAGCTATAATCAGCCCTCAAAAAATCATGTAATGAGATCCATACAGGCTTAGTTTAACTTGCTACAATTGATTACTCCAGGAATGGTGACTAGGTATAAGAGTAATGAAATCCACACCCACCAGATAGCTCAAGTCAATTATATTTTCTTTTTTTATAAATATGAAATGTCAGAATTATGCGTTCGAAATGACTGAGAATTATGACTTTATTGAAATCTACAGACATTGAGGACTGAAATGATTACCCTAAAGTCTGCCTCTTTAGAGATACTAAAAATACGATGTATTTAGAGTCCACAAAATGCTGAGAGTAATATATTTGCGGCCGGAAATATAGTGTAAATCAAGGCAATGAAAGCCATCACCTGGAATGATCAACACATTACCATCAATTGACCATAGGATGGGTTGTTGCAGCATCCTAGAAATTAGCAATGAAAACTACTGGCTACATAATGTCTCCTCCAGTCCCTTTATATGCCAAAAAATCCACACATTAACAGCTAAGAAAAATACTGAAATCTATTTGCAAGCTCAATGGAATTCCTTGGGTGGAAATTCCTCTCCTTTTATAAGAGATTTTTCATCCTCTTGAATATATTTTGTAAAGCACAAAGCTTAGACAAAATGCCAATTTGATAAAAATGAGTATGAGATATCCTCAACCAAGTCAAACTTCCCATATATAGGGAAATTGACCCAAAATCCACCTTTAAAAATACCAATCACAATTAGTGATTGTTTCTAAACATGAGTCCCAGATTTCTCAACTAGCCTAGTCGTATTTTCCACATAGGGGGGATACAAAAAGATTTTTTACTCTTTCTAAACTCCACTCTCCCTCCTTTGTCCAAGTCGCATTTTTGCCTAGGAATGACAAAATAGCATGGGTCTCTTTTCTACTCTCTATAGAAAGGATACAACATAATATTAGACCCAATGCACCTATCTAGAGATTACAAATTTATTATTAAGTCAAATAAATTAATACAAGTGCTTTATTAATTTTATAAATATTTCTTTTTTCACTTTGTAATAACTTATTGTGACTTAAGTCACCCTTATATTTTTCCTTTGGCCATCGGGTTGACAAAATGGGCCAAAGGTCTTTGATGCTTTTATTCGAGAAAGAGGGACATTTCACAAATATGGTCATGTGTGTTTGGATGATATTTAACTAAACTTTTATAATGCAAATTATTATTATTCTTTAAATGCTATTGGTTAGATCTTTTATTCCCCATTGAGTAAAAAAATTAGTTTTTGTGGCTTGTTTTTTTCTTGACTATTTTTGCAGGGCTAAAGGCTGGATGTCTGTCTCCTCTCCCTAGCATTGGGTTAGAAAATTTACTCCATGTCTAGGTTAATTTGCAAAATCAGGAGTTAAAAAGATTTTGAATTAAGTCTAAATGAAAATTTTGATTTATAAGACTAAAATCGTTATTCGTGCAACTCTCATAGGAAATGAAAAGTGCGACGGACATCAAATGACTATCGAAGAAACATACCAGAAGAAGAGTTAGCTAGAAAACATCCTGCTTTATCTCAACATATACATCGAGTCTATTGAGAGGCATAAAAAAACTCTGTCGGTGCATGAGGATGATACCATGGTTCAAAGATTGAATATGTGTTGAGTCTATATAAGATCTTCAATGTGATTCTCACCAATGCGGCCAATAACAAGGAGAGGGACCCCACTTTGAAGAATGTGAAGGCATATAACAATGTAGAGGACAATAGGATCAATGTCTTCAATGATGGAGACAATGTTCCTGTGGAGATTCATTATCATGAGCGTGTGTATGTGCTTGAGCTCATCTTTGGCCATTTTCTCTCCTCCAACAATAATGAAAAAAGTGTCAAGAAAACAATAGGTGGAAGGAATGGGTCTAGTGCTAAGCTTACAAATATATTCTCTATCCAATTCTTCATCGAAAATGTTGATGGAAAGAGGCATAGAAAGTATAAATAGGTGCTTTAACTTATACCATAGGGTTTCGCTATTTATTTCTCCTCCTTCTTCACTCACCATTTATTCAATTTTTGGTGATTTCTACTCTCATTTGACTTAGATGCCATGTCTAAGGGAGATCTATTGAGTCAAATTAACTTGGGACTTGTAGTGGCCTTGTCTATTGGGTGCAATATTTAAATATGTGATAAATTACCCTTACATGTGGCTTATATGTCATGATTAAGGCATGTCTATTTAGTCAAATTCACTTAGGTGTTGCAATGGATTCTTCTATTGGCTACACCACACCCAGTGAGTTGGATATTGTATTTTACGTGATTTAGTTGTCATATTTGAACCTAGGGCTATGTTATGGACATTCAAATATTTTAACCAATTTAGCTCATCTTATGTGACTTTCTCCATCATTGATAACCATCCCCATTCTCTATAAAGATGTGGTGGCTTGGGGGTTTGAGGCATTTTTTGTTTACCCTTGAGCTTGCATTGTTTTATTCATTTCAGCTTTGAATTCTTTCTTTTTTAGAGATTTCATATCCTAACATGTTCTTACATTCACCATTTCCCAAGTAAATTTTAGTTTTTATTTTGAAAAGAAAAATGAGAAGAAGAAACAAAGTAGGACATTAGGTTGTAACAAGGTAATTTTTGAATTCGTGAAAAGGTGAATATAAGGAATTTTGAATTTGGCAAATTTTGTACTACCGTACAGTTGCATGTTTGCCAAAATTTTACGGGACATAAAAAAAAATTGAATATAATTTCACCTTGGTGTTTCTACTAAGGGCCGACTAATGTTAGTATATTCACCTTCATGTTATAACATTTTAATATATATATATATGATTAACTCTCCATAGTATAGTCCTATTTTTTACATTATAAGTGTGTGAAAAATCGTAAAATAAGACCACAAGCTGAAGGATTCAGGTAAAAGTGAAAGACTCAAGAGGCTTGCAAAAAAGAGAACTCTGTTTGTATACTGGCAAGATTCTTTTGTGTTGACGAACGACAATGAAAATGTGCAAGTGTTACCAGCCGGAAACATGTATAAGTGTTATCGGCCGGTAACAGATACCCAATATATGTGTTACCAAATGGTAACAGATATATCTGTTACCGGCCGATAACACACACAGACACACACATGTTATCGTTGGGTACCAGATATTTGTGTTACCAGTCGGTAATAATTAATAGTGTTACCGGCTGGTAGTAGTGTTTTCTGCAGCCATCCTACATATTGGTTTTCCATTAGAGTGCTTGGTTTTGTTGTCGTTCGTAATTATTAAGTTGTGTTGGTTGTGTTTGGATAAAGCTTTGTTGCCATCAATATTTGAAAGTTCTATGTTTTTGTCACATGTGTAGACTTCAAAATCATCCATTTGATGGCCCCTATTACAAATGAGAAAAGAACTCATGGAAAATGAAAACACAATATGGAAATTTCAAAATATTCAGTCAGCCAATAGTAACCCTAGTGGAAAGAGGTAAGAAAACCAATTTCTACTATGATAATGTTACTTTATTTTTTATTTACTTAGGGAAACTATAAACAAACCAATTTCTCTCAAATGCGGAAAACCCTAACAATGACCATAGTTTAGATGAAATTGCCAATCACCAAAGTAATACAATTGAAATTAATGGTATTGATAATCCCATTTCCCATCCAAATCAAACTTATGATAAACATTCCGGAAACTCACATCAAAATCTTAAAAGTAGCAAGTGGAATATAGGAAAGACTTATAAATTTCAATGGTCAATCAAATATCCATTCGTTAAACCTATTGAACATGAAAATAGTATTGATATTCCTATATAATGTAGATGTACTATCTGTAGTTGGAAACTTTGTAGGGACCAAAAATTGCAAGTGAATTTTGACACAATAGAGAAGCATTGTGGGAAGGTATACGAGTCTAAAAAGCAAGATGATGGAACGATTATAAAAATAACTAGATGGAAAATCGAGGAAGATTATTTTCATCTGTAGAATATAATAATCATCATAAGAATCTTCAGGAGCTAGTTGAGAAAGGTGGAAATATAAAGGATAGATTTGGAAAAGCTACTGACGTAAGTATTGAGGCTTAGCTCATTCAATTCAGAACAATATTTCACATTTTAAAAAAGGGCAGACCAATTTCCGATCTCATTAATTATAAGACATTGTTTCAATCTAATGGATTTCCAAATATACCAACAACACACTGGTCAAATACCAGTGCATGGGAGATGGACAAGTGTATGCGAGAAATATAAATCACTGATTTGAGAGAAAAGGTAAAAATGCAAATTTTATCGCTTTACCGATTGATGAGGTCACAATAGTAGATAATACATCTTGGGTGTGCAAGCATGTCTACACTTTCATTTTCAGTAACTATTTTTGGGAAAATCATCTACCAAATATGCACAAAATGAAGAAGAACTGCAGTGCTGAGAACATCTGCAAACTTGTTATTAAAAATTTGAAGGAAATAACTAGTATGGATGATCATTCAATATTTGCAAAGATAGTTTTTGTAGGATCTGATGGTGTGTCTATCATGTAAGGTCACAAAATTGGACTTTGTATTCTTCTACAAACAAGAGTAACCCCTTACATGATACTTAGTCACTGTATGACTCTTCGAATAAATTTCGCTGACAATATTGTTAGTAATTTTGAAAATGTTGCTAAGGTGGTGGAACTGATACTAGACTTGCATTCATATATGTCAAGCAGTCCTAAAAGATTTGTGGTGTTTCAAATATTTTTTGTTGGATTAAAAAATGGTAAAAAATTGCTAAAATATGTTGACACGAGATGGATATCATTGTATGAACCAACTTGTAGGATTTTTGAGGAATACAGGTCTTTAGCAAGGTATATGTTCAAGCATCGAAGACAAGTGGACAAGGCTTAAGATCTGTTTTATCACTTGAAATATTTAGAGACATTATTAACTTTACATGGTATTTTTCCAATGCTAAATGAAATAAACAACTTGGTGAAACATGTTCAAGAAAGACCCATATACATTGTTGATTTTCTAAAATTAAAGAGACAAGTATGTATGATTTTAGATACCTTGTATATCACCCAAGACTAGATTCAAAAGCCAATTTTTAGCAGCTTCAAGGTTTTGACAAGCTTCCCCATTCGAAACACCTCATAAAATTATTTGAGGCCCTCTACCTATCTTGTGAGATGTTATCTTAGCTTTTTGTTGTTCCACCCGCTTATCAACTCTTTATAAGTTAAATTACATGGTCACTATCCTAGTATTTTCCCCCTTTCAAAGCTAACATTATTCACTTCTCATAAGGAAGAATTCTCAGAAAATAAGTTAAGTCATTCTAGAGATGGGAACCATAGATTGCTATGGATTTTTTGACATGAAGGGGGTGTTTCATGTAAGAAGCACTTAGTACCTGAGGAAGAAACGAACTGAGCATTGTAATTGAATGGGTTTCTATAAATGTATCTCTCATGGTTAGAGATTTCAGGATGAGAAAGTATAAATGATATCGAAACCATAGTGAAAGAAGACAATGACAGGGAAGCCAACCATGCACTTTCTTGTGAAAAAATTGTGTTGGATGTTTATAATGAATGCTCCCTCTCCATGCAATACATCAACATGATAAATTGAATACATGTGTTTAGTCAGGCATCATCCCCACATTTAATAGGTGCTCAATTATAAACGACCCAAAAATTTGGGATTTGCATGAGTTTCTTTGAACATAGAGGGATAATGTGTACATCATGGGCAACAACATGAAGTTTTTCAATTTAAATTTGAGGTGGCATCTACACAGTATTCTATTTCCTTTATTAGGGTGTCACTTGGTGTTATCCTCTATTAAACCACATACTAATGTAATTGTCATGTGTTGTACACTATAGATGTAGTCCCCACCTTTTTCATTTCCTCATTTAAGCATGACCTAATTATAGCTATGACATAAACATGATGAACAAAACCATCCTCTTGATCTCCCCTAATTTTCACTTCATCAACCACTCTATGGACATCCTTGGTGCATGTCAACATATTCTAAGCTTTTTGAACTGTACACATCCATGATAATTGTGGCAAACATGCATCTAAAAGAGGACATGTACATCCTGGTGGAGCATTGACTCTTTTTCACCTCCTTTTTCCATAAACTCTGCATAAACATGATTACCCTTGCATCCTCCTCCTCCTCCTTTGTGTCCTTTTTAGTACCTCTTGAATTTATTCACAAACACAAAAATTGGCCTTGTTGAACAACCCTTATATGACATTGGTTTGTTTTTAGAGGACCGAGCTCTTAGTTCCCTTAAGGAAAAATATACTTTTGAATGTGAACCTGCACATGTTTGCTTCCAGTGAAACCATTTTGCATTGTCTAAATTGATTTACTGAATTTTGTAGGTTATTACCAATTCCATGCTTCTAATCTCCACGTAGCGACATCAACATAGGTTTGTGCTCGCGATGCATGCATTGGTAATGGGTTCTATAAGTTACAAGTGCTTTTGATTTGCATTTTATGTCCGCGGAGATGTGGACATCAGGGATATAACTGCATTGTTCCAAAATTTCTCTTTTCTTCTAAAGTTCTCTGTATTTGTTTTTTCCTTCAGTATTTTATTATATCGATCTCCAAGATGTTTTATAACTCCCTTTCGTTGTCCCCATTACATTTCCCTAATGTGATTGCTAGTGTTAGGGGATATCAACAGTAATTAGGACATGAGTACACTACACAAGTTGTGAATAAAAGATCTGATGCATTCTGCAAGTTATAAAATATTAATGGAAAAAACAATGTAATTTCCGTTTTTCATAAATTACACCAAAGGTGTCCATCTTTGAGGATGCCCTTGCTGGAAAACGTCAAATTTCGGTTGCCCTCAAATTTTCTGTCTTATCGGCCCTTGCCTGAAAAATAAAGTTTATAGATATGGATAGCTTCCTATATGTAGTCAGGGGTGCCCGTGTAGGCTAAGTCACCAATCCAACTGCCAAATGCGACAACTTATTATTTGAGGACGCAGTCAGAAAATATGGTGATATTTAAAATGTTATAATTATTTTATGGCTAAAAAAGCATGTACAAGTCCTCACAAATGTCCACTTTTACAGGCTTCACTTTTCATTGTATTTGTATGTTTTGGGTGGACGGTAATTTTTTTGCATCCATTTTGGTCTCTCACCTGTGCCCCATATTTCTTGAGCTCTGTATAATCCTTACCCTCTGCAACAATAAATTTCATTCACCCCCCAATATTTTCTCTATTTTGACATTTGAGGCGGCTGCTTTAGGTGGAAAACACAACAAAACTCCTTGTTTCTAAACAACATCCTTGAGATAGAACCAAGTGTCTATAAACACCTTTTCCTGGTCCATGAGCAGCATTTGCGCTAGAGAAAGGTCATCCTTTTTGTGCACAAGGCATTTTTAGAGAGGAGTGAGACCATATAGCCTCTCAAGGCTTACAATTTTCATCTAGGTTTGGTTACAAAACAGCTGAGGAGTGAATGACTTGTCAGGATTCTCATAGTCCTGTCTAGAGTAATTGTTGCATCTAGGTTTGTTACATTTGGAATTTGGGCCACAAACTAGGTGGGAGAAATTTTAAGGCCTTTACCTACATTGGCTATGATTTGTAGCACATCAATCTTCGATTGCAACCTTCATGGCCATGGGAAGGCAAGAGAAGTGCTCAGCTCCATACCCATAAGACATTCCTCCTCATTAATAATTATTTCACCAACAGAGCTCATTTTTGAAAATCTTGTTTAGAATTTGAGACACATTCACAGTGGCGTCTAATAAGATGCATATATATTGGAGATATTTGTTTGTAACCTATTTTGTGAGAATGCACCAAACCCACATTTAAGTGGATAGAGTCAAAATAAATGTTTCTCCAACCCACCCGTCATTCTCCACAGAAAAAGATTGGAATCTATGGATTGTATGGATGACTACCAAAACTTTTTTTTTGGCATGGAAAATCATTTTCCTTTGTAATTAACCTCCTCGTGAATTTGAAGTTAACTAGCAATTGCAAATGAGTTACAAATTACTTGGAGATAATAGAAATGTTTAGTTTATTGGATTTGTATTTCATGTTGATATTGCCTAGATGTCTATACGTGTTGCAAAGCTCTTATTTTGATATTGTCCACTTTTTTGTAAGACACAAGTATGAGAGTAGCCACAATAAATCACCTTTCGTCATTTGTTCAAACACCAGATGTTTATTTAATAAAACTTCCTTTTTAACATTTAAATGTTCATAAGGCATATTCAATAATCTCATTTTGTCAGATTTTGACACTTTCCAACAAAGAAAACTTCAAAGGTGGACTCCGGGGAACAGGTCCAAAATTGATACACACCACAAAAGTCAAAAGAACAATCCTTACATTAATTTTTTTCAATCCTATTTGTCACATTTTCTTGAAATGGCCCACCTAAAATAAATATATACCAACTTCAACACAACATTCCAATTTACATGCCCCACGCATTGACTTTTCATAATTAATAAGGCCACAATCTCTCTACATTTCAATTTTATCTTTCAAACGATTCGAATCAAAGACCATGAAACAAATAAATCTCTTTCAAAAAAGGATTTACATATATATCAAAAAGAGTGTAGATGCATGCCCGACGTAAAGTCGATTTTGAAAACAAAAGCACCGACGATTGGAAATGAATTTCCTTTTTATCATATTTCTCTTGACTTAATAAATTGATTTTACAGTGACAAATTGTTTCCCTCATAAGATTTCAAGACCAATGACCTGGTTTCCATAGATGATAAATAAAACAACAAAAACATTCATCCTCAAGGAACAACTGGTCTGCAATTTACACACACTAAAATCTGTCAGGGAAGCTCTACGATTTCTATTTCCAATGTCAAAAGGAGAGGGCACAATTTAAATCATCTGATCACACACTTCTTGATAATGGACAATAGTCTGATAAAATCTTGTAGAGAAAACATTTAAATTTGGAAATATGGAAACAAAACTGCATATTGTAAAAATTGCATTAAACGAACATCCCAAATTTTAATTTAGTAAAAATTAAAAACATAGAAATTGTACATTGTATGTTGTAGACGATTGTTTTGGAAAAATGCTATGGGGGTCAAGGGATTTTTTGTGCCGTTCAAAATGTTACCCCAAATTTTTGTAAAAACCTACACAATCATGTCAGGATGTTTTTGCGAATTGAGCAAGAGAAAACACTACAGGAGTTATTCTAAATCATTTCCAATATAAGTGAAAATAATATTTTCTCCAGGTCTCAAAACGTGGTCCACGTCCATCATATAAATCCCATGTGTAAACAAAAACATTAAGAAAATCAATATATGAATCAAAAAAGTTAAGAAAATAGACATCAAACAAAAACTTTAGCTGTGAAGAGCTCCCCTACCATTTGCAGTCCAAGGAATTAAATAATGTGAATACCGATACATATCAAAGGCCCTAGAAGGGTAAGGAAGTCACTCAACGCTATGACATTAATCAACACACCACACTCCATTTTGTTCTTCCTTTTCTGTGTTGTTTTTCCATCAGAACTGTCTGCTTCAGGTAAAGCTCCGCACTCTGAGTTTTTGCGTTATTGTTTTAAAAGTAAAAATACATTGTGTGTCTCTGTAAGACTGCAACTGCATAATGAAATGATTTCACTTATTACGAATTCAAGAATGGAAAATCTGGATTGAAGATTATATACAATCCAAAAAGTAGATAAAAATTGTAGCTGCAAACAAAATTTAAAGTAGAACAATCATATTGTTAGATATTATTATAAAAAATATCTAAAATCTGTGGATATCTAGGATAGTAAATATATAGGAAAAAGTGAGTGATTTCTATGTAAAGGGAAGTTATTTTGACTGATCCTACACAATATATCAAGATGGGTGCATCCTTGAAGAGGTACACATGATTAATCAGATGTTGGATTTTTTGATTGTGTGAATCAGATGAGACATAAATACGCGGTGAAAAATGTATTATTGGGGAAGGATAAGTTTGCAGTGATTATCCAGCCTGGTGTCGATTACACCTTCATATTTTCTTTTATTCATCGATTGTTTTTGTTGGGAAACGTCAAATATCGACGGGCCTCTTCATGAAAATATTTTTGGCAACTCTATTTTTCCCTGCCATCATTTTATAATTAATAACCAACTTTCAATTACTTGTCCTTGGCACAATTTTTTGGCTTATTTACATGTGTCCATTGTCGCAAGCAACCTGAAAAACCATTGAAAGGTTTATTCACTACATGCGGTTTCATTCAATGTGGTTGGTGACAATAGTAATGCAATATTTCCCTTTACAATTCTTGTTTCTTGATTTATCTTTTCCTATATTGTTTAGTTGCATAACGTACATTGATAACTTGGCGGATCCTATTGGCTAATAATTGTAGCTGGTAAAAAAGGATGTTCTACCTGAAATTCATAGTCATTGATAGTGTGATTTATCAAGACCATAATATTAACGAATACGTTGTTATGTTTGACCAAATTATCATAGTGTCAGACATATACATGTATAGATAGATTTTATATTGCAAATTTATAAAATAATATATTGATAATAATATTATTATTTATTAATATTAGTATGTGTTTATTTTGGGAACTTTGTTTCTTGAAGGTTTAACGTAGTACATGACATATTTGAATGTAATTACATGTAATTTACATAGGATATGGGTACCTTCACTAGGCATTGTCATTGTTTCACCAAATAAAATCAAGTGTCCATGCAATTGATTCATATTTATAAGTGTAGTCTCAGGCTGCATTAAAATAGGAGCTTTGACATTAGGTAGGGACATACTCCAAAGCATAATGGAGATGGGACATTACTTTTAGCAAATTTTGTACTTGTATGTGCTCTGGTAAACATATAAGAAAACTCGGAAGAATACAATTAACATGTCAACTATTTGACTAAATGCCTCAAATAAGTGTGGCCTTTGTGTTAATAATAGCCAACAAAAGACATGGTTATCCTCACACAACATTGACATTGTTTTACCAAATGCAATCAATAGGTGTACAACTTAACTAGTTCCTGTTCGATAGCATACTCCCTACCTACGCCAATTTTGGAGATTTGACATAGGGTAAAAATATTTATTGTGTAACAGTGTTGTGTGCAAAGGAAAAAGGGGAAACAGTTTTTCCTGCATCCTCACTAAGCATTGTCAATGCTTCACTTAATAAACAACAAAGTGGATAAGGGCCAAGACTTTTTCCAGATGTTGTAGTTGTAGGTGCTTTGAGAGATATGCATGCAAAATGTGCGAGCGCACAATTAGCCTGTGAACTATTCACCTAAATACATAGCAAATACATCGCCTAATGGACTACAACGATTGTGGGATATACACATCATGGGACAATAACCATAATTGTCAAGTGTAAATCTAGAGCCCATTATGTTTTCCAACATCCTTCCAACCTCTGTCAAAATGGGATATTTAGAACAAAGCATTTTCCAGTGTTGCTTGCTTAGTCACATTAGCATAAACATGTTGTTGGTAGCTAATCTACCTACACAATTTTGTCTAACCAACACCCAACCTGAGCCATTGATGTAAGCGTTCATGGAAATCCTTGTAGTAATCATGTGAACTTTTCAACTAAATCCCTGATATGAACCATTGAGACTAATTTTCCAAATGCAACATCGAGGAGTTATTCAACTTGATAGGCTCACCTTGGAAAACATACTCGCATCATGTGGAAACATAAGAGCTTCACAACAGGGTATGGGCATCCATCGAGGCATAATAGGAAGTGTTTTTGTGGGATGTAGCAATTGAATGTGCCCTATTTGATATGTATGTAAAATGTGGTGACAAGACCTTAGAAAAGTTTAAATGTCCATATGAGAAATTCAGTATATGGACACCAAGTGTCTGACCAAAGGACTGAACGTGATATCTTGTTATGGAATACCATAATTGTAAGCAAATGCATTTGGTAGGTGTAAAGCCTGATTTTGTAACCTTTTTCGGTATCATCTTATGTTGCGCTGAAATGGAATCTTTAAAGTAGGCAGTCAACAACCATTAAAGCATAATATTAATCGATGTTTATATGTAGTTGAAAGTAACCTATTAAACATTAAACATAAAAAATTGGCCACACTTCTGTTGATGGGTGACCTGTCATGCCTGTGGCAGCTAGTGGATGGGCCACATATCCTTCTACCTGCTTGCTTGGTAAACAAGAGAATCAATCAATCATGTATAATTGTATATGTTATTATGATTAGTTTGGCTGCATAGTGTACTAAATTGTCAAATTGTTCCTCAAATTGTATACATATAACCCGCATAATATGCCACGTTTCAATTATCCACCGGAGGTTAGAAATCGTATGAAATTTGTTGCATTTTTTTTCACGTTTTCCGAGGATTTGAGTACATTTTATGGTGTGATGGAATCACTAATTTATGTCATCACTTCATGTTGGATACGTAACCACGGAAAACGTTATTTCTGTATGTCTGTTTGTTTTTTCACACTCAAAAAAGTTTGCAGATTGAAGGGCTCATTTTTGTATCCTCTCCTTTGAGGCTCAGCATCATCAATCATTCTCATACCTTGTGTCCTTTTCAACCTTATAACAGTTTGTAACTTTGTTTCATTGGTCACTTGGCTCAGACCACATCTATTTTTCCCAGAAATCTTCATGCTCTGTATCGTGGCATTGATGTTGCACAACCCGATGCTACAAATATTGGTTCATGGGTTAGGAGGATACTGCAAATAAAGTCTTTTAATGTGTCTACATTAATCATTCACTTTTTGTTTTTTTAGGTAATTTCCAAGCTTTATTACTCACATTGGCTGCATGTTTTTTTCTAAACATTTTCTGCTTTGGGATGTTTATTAAGGGACATTTTTCGTTGCTAAGTTAAAAATACAAGAGACAAGATAGGGTAAAATGAATAGTTTGGATGTATGATTGGAAATTTCTATAAGATTCCATGTGTGCATGTGTTGGATTTTGAGGTTAGACTGAGTGAAGAAATCACTGCATGTCCATGCAAATAAAAGTGAAAAAAATCCAAGTGATCACTGCCTATGTCTACGATGCTCATTGTTATCAAGAATTCTCTGATTTTTCTTTGTATGGTTAATCGGATCCCACATGATAGCATTGGTGCCATCTTATCCTGTCATTGACATTTTGATATTTTTTAACATGGGGTTGCTTCTGCAAATGGCACTCCAAACTCGAGGGCCCTCTTGAGTTGTCACACTTATCATAGAATGCGCACACTTCATGTCTGCTCACAATGCTTTCACTTGGCCACCATTAATCATCAACATTATCATCACTAACAAGATAAACTTAACATTTTATGCATTGGATTTGGGATTTTTTAAGATTGTTGAAATTTGAAGATTGAACTTGCCTAGAAGTTGGAAGTTTAAATTATTCATTTTCTATCATTTTCTTCAATAATTTTTTTTTAAATCGTAATTTGAAAATATGTTTTAAAATTCTTATAAAATTTAATGATACTCATGGATCTTTAAATTAATTAGTACTAATTAAATTTTATGAGAAAAAATGAATCTGTGATAAACTATGAAATTGATTATTCCAATATATTATCTAGAATTAAATAGAAGTCAATAACTATGTGCGAATATTTTAAAAATCAACAACATGCATATAAAATTTAACTTATTTTATGTGTTTTGTATTTTGTTAAAAAAAACAAAAAATTTGACGTGCATATTAAATTTTGAACGCCAAATGACATCCATATAATTTTTTAGACCGTCAAATATTTTTATTGTGACGTGTAACATTAAATGTCAAAATCTAGCACTGATCATATGTCATGCAAATTTGTAAGTGTCTTATAAAGCACCCCCATTTGGTGTTTTGGTGTGGACTTATAGTTACAAGTTAATTGACCCGAGATCAAATTAATTATTGCTTGCTACAGGATTTATTTAGTTTTATTAGATGCTAATCTTTGTTTCCTTCATTCATTAGTTGTACTTGATGGAGATTTGTTAGGTGTATATTTTGGACGCTATAGAAAAATTTGATTATATCCTCTTCCTATTTCATTAAATCAAAATGGTTCATTTGGAATTTATCCAAAGCATGCTCATAACATTTAGCTAAGTTAAGATTTTTGGAACAAGGTATGAACATCCTTCACGATAAAATGGGAGGTAGTTTTCGTATTTTGTAGTTGTATTACATTTGTCTCTCTTATCCATCATAAAAAAACTTAAAACAATTTTAAAAAACATATATTTCACTCAAAATTACAACTCCAACAAATGAGATATTGTCATTCTCTCTGGTGTAATTTTCAACTCATGTGCAATTGCTAGTTTATAGTGATATGATTTTATATTCTTATCTGCCCCACATAGTTGAATTTTTATCTTTTCTCCTCACTTCCCTCGCACTTTAGTGGATTACATGATTGTAAATTCTTATCACTCCACTTTTAAAACATTAAATCTACAAATACTGGAAAAGTAGATTCTAAAACATTCAACATTTAAAGTGAGTCATAAAGTAGATGCTAAAACATTCAACATCAAGAAAAGCACTACTGGAAAAGTAGATTTTGTATTTAATTGGAGTCGATGTAATTCGGACGTATGATATTTTTAAAAGTTGAATACGTCTTCTACTTTATTGTGACGTGATTGTATATTCTTGTGTGGTCGGAAATGGAATAGTTGATTTTTTAACTTTTGTATTAGCTTCATTCACTTTAGCACAAGACACTATTTCACTTTCATATTAATTTTTAGTCCATAAATTATCTTCGGGAATCTAATGAACGTTAAAATATCTCCAATTACTACCTTTTTTTACTTTATTCAGAATAAAAGCAGTCAATTTTCTGTAGAATTTTTTTTTAAAGAATGGAACACGATGATTACAGAGATATGCTTCGTAGGTACGTGGAAGCTCTTTATCATCATAACATGCCGCATATATTAAAGGGACCAATTCATTTGTAATATTATATAATAAATGTGAAGTCATCTTCCTTCATTTTTCACGTACAACCAAGTCAAGTCATCACAGCTGTATGCAACGTCTTTGGGTTTATATATATAAATAAAAGAATGTATGAAAAAAATTATATAAATTAGCTCTCCAAGGGGGAAAAAAATTCACACACAATACACGCTATAAAACTATGAGAACAGAGAATGTGAGTGCTTCAAGAATAGATTAAGTTTTTAATAAGGTTATGGATAATTAAGTTTTAATTATAATATATATGTGGATGATAAAGTATTTGTATGTATATATAATGGGCAATGAAATAGCAGGGGATTTAGGTGACTTGGCAGTTTAGGTCCGATAAGTTTGAGCATTAATGCTCTATCTAAGTTAAAATTCTATTAAGTCTATATAAGGTCTGCCCCCGCCCCCGCCCCCGCCTTCGGGTAGATTGAAGCTCCCATCTCCTAACGTTGCCAGGAGTAGAATTTCTCAAGCTCATAATGCATAAATTGTTCAATGATACAGACGAATAAAAAAAGGGTAATGAAGAGATTGTACATATTACACACTTTAGATAATATTATTAAAATATTTGATAAAAAAATTGATAAATTTTTTAATAATGTTATAGATGGTGAAATTTCATAATTCTAATATATAAAGTTTCCTTGCATTTATATATTTAGTATTATTAAATTTAATCTTTAAAAAATTAAGTTTTTGTTTTTTTTCTTGTAATAATCCAGATTTTTAAAGAGTGAAGCTCTAAAACAAAACGAGCATCCACAATGTAAACTACCTAAAGTGGTGATTAAGGTTGAAGAAACAACTCGAAAACAATATAAATTTAAGTTCTGTTATATGTAAATTTAAATTGAAATCTAAATTGATAAATATAATAATAACGTCTAAGAATTTTAAATTAAATGGTGGATCCACAAGTAATTATATGAATGTTGTTACTCTTTACTTTTACCAACACAAATACATCAATTATCTTTTAGATCTTCTTAAAAACATGCCTTCATAATCCTAGGGAAACTAGGGTTTGATCCTAAATGTTCGATGCAAAATTCGAGTTCACCAAAATGTTTTAAGCCATTTTTTTTATTAAGAAATCTAGGTTAGCAAAATAAGTACACTAAGGATGTAAAGGGTAGGTATACTTGGGTTATACTAATCAATACAATTCTAACCTTAATTATACAATATCAGAACAAATCATTAAATTTTTACACGATATGCTAAATACTTAAAAACATAGGGGAATGAGTGCACTTAGCCGATTACAAATGATTCTAGGAAGTTTTGGATGTGTGGATAACTTGCACTAAGTAATATGAACATGATAATACTTCGTTTATGTAACTATCACTTGAAAATGAAATGTGGTAGGAGCCCTCATATGGTCTTGATCCTATGTATGGTTTTGAACCTACTAATAATATAGTTCTGTAGCTATTTGGGAGTGTCTTCTACCTAAATATTCCTTGTGTATCAAACTCTAATTGTTGGTCATGCTACAAATCCTTCTAAATATTATGAAAAAGATCTCAAATCCTAGCTATCAGTGGGAGACCCTTAAAAAAATTAGTTGGGTTGTGGACACCCCTATGCATTGTCAATTTTGGAACATCTCCAAAGATGTCTCAAACGATGCATCGTTCTCTACTTGGCATGTGATAAATCATTGGATGCAACTATGATTTGACAACTTGAACTTCTTTAATAATGAATGAAATGATATTGGATATTTTTAAAATACATGGAGAAGGGATGTTTGAGTGTTTGTGAATGAGATAGCTTGATTTGTTGAATTGGTATGCTGCTTCATACCAATAGTGATTGTTTCCCTAATGAATTTTTATAAGATTTAATGAGATTTAGGGAGCCTTGGGTTTTTTTTACAAGTGTAGGAAGTAATTGTAACAATGTAGCGCCATATGATTTCTAGGTTTCTAAAAGATAAATTCTATACTTTTTTATATAAGGTTTCAAACATAAATCATGGAAGAAAGGATGACAAGAAGGGAGTAAGGTACCCAACGGAGAATATGGTATAAAACATACAAATATGTCAGGACTGAATAAAGTCTCGTTACCAAATTCTATAACTTTTCCTATGGATGCAAACAAGAAAACTAAAGGTTGCATCTAGTTAACTAGATTTTTCTTATGGATTTCATTCATATGATGATCAGAGTCTGTCAACATATAAGTGTGTATGAATAATTAAGCTATAAAATATACCATATGATGTACTAAGTGAGGCTAACAAGCTTGTGTGTATCAAGTAACAACAATGCATTGTCAAAACCAACAATGTTAAAGTGTAAATTGTCAAATTTGAGGGTATACACCTTCTTTGGTTACAATGCTACATGTAATAATTTATTTCAAGGAAAACAATATTTTTCTATTTTAGTCATCCTTATTACTTTTTGTGTAGAGAATATGAATGGTATTTTCAAAATATTCATTTTTTCTCTCTTTCCAATCCAACATTAGTTATGCTCATCAATAACTTCCAATCATTCATTTTTGGATTCACATCTTTAATATTTGGGATGATTTATTGAATCCCTTTTTGGTTATATAAATTTTTGCTTCTTGTCTAAACAACTTATCTAAAGTTAAAACTATTTCAGCTTCTTTGGATGTATTTAATAACATCAATTACTAGCATATGATGTTCAAGCAATAATAAGAGGCCACTTTTACAAAAATCCCACTAAAATCATTAAAATATCTCTAAAAATCACATCTTCTTTTTCATGAAATGCTTGATGAAGTAAAGATTCTATGTTTTCTAATAACAATTTTCCAATGAACCTCTTTTAACAAGTAAATATATCGTTTATGTGTCATATTTATTATTGATAAGCTGTAATCCTTTCTCCTTCTAACTCTTTAAAAAATCCGATTCATATTCAATGTTGCGAATGAATCATTGTTGTACCAATATTTAATCTTACAACTCATTGTTTCAAGTAATATAATAAGATACCAAGCTTTGGGAGTGTTGCATCTATAAGTGCTTGATGAATGACACATACTACATATAATTTTCTAGTTCCTTTTATTTCCTAAATTATCATGTATAATTGAATTTTCTTTGACGTTGATGATAATTTTTCATTATTATATCAAGTTATCATAACATTTTAGCACATAAGGTTCCATAATTGATATATGGGGCTAATTCATCATCTATGCTAAAACTATTATCTTTCATGATATTTATGAATATTTATCATTGTATACCTATATCCTTCTCCTCAATATTCATTATCCCATGGTGCTTGTCTATAAAGATATTTTTTCCCAACATATATATTTATATTACTTGCATGATTTGGTTTGTTGAAGCCTATACATTATTTCCAACTCATGTTCCCTTATACTTTCTTTACATAGTTTAATTTATATAATCTTGAAAATCACTTTTATTATACACATATTATGGAGTATTCCTTCAATCAACATGCCAATGATTATAATCGAATGATTTCTAATTCAATTCTATTACATTTGAATCAAGTCCAATTTTTATTTGTATATTCTAAAATGTAATGTAATGTAATAAGTATTTTGCAAGAGATCGACTTAAGGATGCCTCCTTATGTACTATGGCAACATCTACTATACCTATCCCTAGTATACATATCTCCTCGGGGAAACCTAACATTCATATTTACAGTGTTTCCATACCTATTCTTGTAGCCAATATTATTATTACACAGTTTTTATCTCATCATAATGGCTCCCATGCATCTTCCTCCAACACACAAGCTCTTGAGTCTCTTTTCCATTCTTTACAAGCACAAATATTACAATTGTAATAAGGTATCTTTAAATAATTTTATGTTATGGAATATTCACAGTTACTGCATAATCCAACTGTACCTGAAGTTGTCAAATATCCTTACCCATTAGTTTTGTTACACAAAATATTTCTATGCTTGATGGAAAAGGTGATCCCCAAGAGAATCTTACATCATTCCATGTTGTTTGTTTTGACTCTGCATCCAATGATATATTACTTACTAAGCTATTTCCTAGGAGCATAAAGGACATTACTTTCGAATGATTCTATGATCTCCTCACCCGTCTATATGATATTTTTACTACACTAGAAAATCAATTCTTGTCATAATTTTCAATCAACATTGGGTATAAATTATCTTATGTAAAAATTTCCAAACTTCAACAGGGAACTCCTTAACATATTAATGACTAAGTTTTGTGTTATGAAACAATGCTTACTAAAATGAACAACATACTAGTTGATAGTGAATTGGAAGACCCTTTTACCCAAATCCATTTTCCTCCATTGTAGGATACAATCATGTTTGATAAGTTTCAATAGTTTTATCATCTATGTCATACCCCAAGAGTGCATGAAGCCAAGTTATTACATATGAAAGAACTTAAATATATTGCTCACACCTTTAACTCATCAAGTTTAACTTTTCAAAGTAAATCTAATTTCAAAAACAAATCTACTGACACTAAGGTTGGTTATAAACACAATGTCATTGTTGTTTCTCAACCTGATAAGTCCAATTACAACCTAGAAAATGAAAATGCACAAGATTTTCTGTCCCTCTATGTATTTTAAAAACAAATTGATTAATTGTAACCTTGTCTCTCTCCCTTCACCATTTGATGTCAATACGAGAAAGCCTATGGGTAAGAGATTCAATTTAAATGTTAGTTTTGATTATTATATATGCATTGGTCACATTATCGATAGATTCTTTAAGTTATGACATGTGATTAAAGACCTATGTAAAAAAAAAATCTATGCAGTTGGGTACATTTCTACATCCTAAAGCATACTAATGTATACATTATTTATAAGGAATAAAACTAGGGGTTGATAACTTCTTTTGGACACTTTGCTTTATGTCTTGTACTTTTAGTGGCCTTACCTATCTTACAACTTTACTAGAACTTTACTAATTTATGTTTTACGGCCTTAGACACTAACACCCAACTAGGACAGAAGCGCGCATACACTCCTAAACCTTTTGGCTGCCCCTGTGCTTATCTTGATTCTTCTTACTCTTTTATGTCCTTTTTACTTGTTGGTCACCTTTTTACACTTTGGGTTAGCGTTTTAGTTGTAAAATTTGAAATTCAAACAATGGAATCATAGATATAGTTAGTTCTCTCAAATAAGGGGACAAGCCCTATAAGCATTATTTATAATCACCTAAGATTGCACCAAAGTCATAAGAGCACAACAAGGCATACATCTAACACACTCATACAAGGGATAAGGGATGCAATAATCTATACATACAACAAATGAGGGGAAATCATTCTATTCCATCACACACATTCTATATACTTGGTACATTCTAGATCTAGCATGTTATCATCTTGCGACTTACATAAGGGAAACCTGGGGCAACATTACACACATAATCATGAATAACTACATGGATTTTGAGATGTATCAAAGTGCTCGGTTGTAAGTTCACTCTTCAGGTGACTGTCGGGGTCATTCTAACTCCACATTCTACATTTTTGTTATTATATTTGATGTGTTTTATGGACATGTGTATGTAGTTATCTATTTTTTAGGTTACATGTGCGATTGAAACCCTAACACCAAAGTTAGAGTGAAAAATTGAATATGGGAGTGAAGACCTTCCAACATAGAAAAATTTAGAACCTTAGCATCTAAGAGGACACTAGCGCCCATGGTGTTCCTATCCTCCTGTGGGAATTATTATCCTTCATATTTTTTCACTTCTAAATCTTCATTGAGCATTTACGACATTGTTTCCAGCCTATTTTAGAAGATATATAGTATCGATCATTTCCAGGCTGGACAAAACCAACTAATTCATCCTACTCTCTCATTTTATTAGGGTTTACGCTTGTTAATGTTTATTGTTTGTCCATTAGAGTTGTTTGCTTCTTGTATATCATTAGTTAGAGTAGTTACTCAGAAATTATATTTAATTCAATTTATATTAAATGATTTGGTGAACCCCAACTCATGATCAACCACCCAAATCGTTATTTAGCTTATTTTCATTGGATTTTCCATTCCCAACCCTAGAACCATTGTTACATTAGGATTAATATTTCCATCTATTTTTTATCATATATCTGATTTGTATATTTCTTCCTAGGGTTTCATCCTTGGTCCTATCCTCTGGGTCAATTTCTAGGGCTCTTATTATGAAACTTACCTTTCCTTTCATATCATGACCTCTACAGTTACTAAAGTATTGTTGTCTCAATTACTTGAAAAGTACCCAATTTGCAAATATGATTTCAAAAAGGTCCTAAACATAATGTACCTCCCTCACGATATGCCATCTTCACAAGTAAGTGTAATGTACAATTGTATTTTTGACCCCCTATTAGTCTTGATAACATAGCCAATCAGCCCATCTTCGAGTCAATTCAAGATTTACATATTTTTTAAAGATAAATTTCAAGCTATGCAAACCACAATTACATCCCTCATAACTGAAATAAAACATAGGATGCTTTTCATTCCCATGTTATTTCTTCTTGTAGACCTCATCTTGATCCCATGTCTACTACATGTGCTCATACAAGTGAGGTTAATGTCTTACCAGAATAAGCACATCTCAAGTTTGATATAAATGTTAGGAAATATGATATTCTCTTCCATATCCTCAATGACAAGTTAATCACCTTGCAACCTAGTCATTACTACCCTCCTTTGTGGTTTACAAAATACAAAGGTCACCTTTTTCACAATTGTCATGGAATTAATGGACATCGTGTCAGTTATTGTTATGCTTTAAAATGAAGAATAAGGAAAATTTTGTATCAAATATTTATTTCATTTTCTACGCAACATTTTTCTACATGCACATTGTCAATTACCAAACCCTAATGGGTTCCCAAATTTGATCCCTCTTATGTCTAATGAGAATCATGTCATACTTATTAGTGTTATTTCTCTGATAATTCAAGAGCCACATATCCAACCCAATATGATACCAAATTTATAAGTACCTACCCCATTACCTCCTCCTGTTGTGTCATCTGTAGTATTACCAATCCAAAATATGTAACTAACATTAAAATAATAAGATCCAATTCCCTTGCCACAAGATAATATCCATCACCAATCTCCTCAAATTTAATGTATAATTCCTCTTTTTGATCAACATAATTCTAATGTTGATGATTGGGACACAGTTAAACATCCACCACTATGACATGGTCTCTCTTGCATCATTGCATATATTTCCATCACTTACACTCTTGGGGGCATCAATTTCCCCCCATAGTTGCACGTTCTAATTAGAAGTTGCATATTCATGCTACTCACATAAACACTTATACCTTATTTTTTCTTTGCACTTCAAGTAAATCTTGCTAGCAACACACATTTTCTTATCTAAACTATGATAACACCTTGCTACATCTATCTACACTTCTGAATTCCATTTATACTCATATGACACTCCATACATGTTTTTCTCGTCATGATTACCATTCTTGATACACGTACTACTTTATACATATGGTATACATCCTTTTTCTCACTATACGTACTCTCGCTATTCTTCCTCACAATGATCACGTCTCTTTTCAAGAATCTCTTGCTTTACACACTTGGGGGCATCATACTTCCTTTTCCTCACTTGTTTTTTATACCATTAAATATTCCTATATATACAACACAATGTTGTTATTACATACGCTACCACTTGCATACAATACATTTGTTACCCTATGGTGCACTCTTGTTTTATGGTTCATACTTGACTATCTTAGGGCACAATTCATAAATGAACCTCACTTGTCACATCCTTGTTATTCTCTCTCACTCCATGCTTTATGGATTATCTTTCGTAGCAATACCACATCGATGGTTCACATACTTTATCCTCATTACCCAATGACACACTTTTTTTCTACGATTCATAATTGACTATTGAGGGAGAATTTCTTAATGAATCTTATCGCATGTGCATAGGTTGAGGGAAATGTTGCTCCTCCCATAATCACATATTACACATCATATCATACCATCATCTTCACACAACATATGCATATATTCACTGCATTTACTCTTGCTAGCTTATGTTATTTACATGTTTCACTTTGTTTCTTATGCTAGTTAGATATGTAGTATGTCATAATATTTTTATATACACACATGCATATTCACGTGGTATCTTGAGGTGAATGAAGGAATTTTATATATTCTCACATGATGCATGATGTAAAACACTGCTCTCTACTAGTCGCATCGAGGCTTTTGGAGGCATTCACCTTTTATACTCTCATACTACACATCACAAGTCCTATCACTTCAATACTTACTAGTTTTTATCAATATCATATCCTTTTTTTTATGCTATAAATGCTTTGACATACTTCTTATATTTCTAACGTGCTAAAGGGTGCTTTATGTGTACCATTTACTTTTCAAGATTGTATACAACCATAGTTATCCATCACTTATGCTTACTGTTGTTTTCTATTATTTGTGAGCTATGCCTTATGTCATGCTTGTTCACTGTTTGATTATGGCTTCTTCAACCTTGATTGTCTTGTGACATTGTAAGTGATGCCCCATGTTTGCAACCTAGTTTTCACAGTACCTATTATCTTTATATTTTCTTGATACATTATCTTCTATTTTGTGTTATTTTCGTTTACACTAATGCTTTTTTATAGCCTATTTTGTTTTCATGTGCCTTGGTTTCTACCATACACATCCCTTACCCATTCAAGTATCCACTCTAAGATATTCATATCAACTTTAGGTCCTCTTTTTTGGGTCACCTCCTCCTACCTTCCTTGCATGATCCCCAAATAGGGGGAGGGGCATCTATTGGGTGAACAAATAACCCTTCCAACATATCATATCTATAGAAAAAAAACAAAGTTTAGAATTGGCCAAAGTACATAGTAAAATATTGGTCCAGAATTTGACTTGGAACAAAACATAGAGCAGACACTAACATCGAGTATCCGATATGAATGATGGGAACTTGTTTCTTGGGGTAAAAATAGAAATTTTCTCAGTTCAACACAATTTCCAACATTTTATAGTATAGTTCTACATTATTAGGAACTTGTCTCCAGTTACATAATTTAGTCAATCAATTATAATTCGGTTTAAAATGGTTATAATTCATTACAAATCAGGTACGTTTCATCTGCAATGGAACTTAGGGAAGCATCATGGAAGGAGGTAACAACAAACCTCTCTCCTTAACACTCTTCTCTTGGTGTGAGATCACCAAAAAACTCTCTCTTGGCATGAGATCACCCAAAAAACTCTCTCTTGACATGATATCAACCAAAAACTTCACCCTTAGTAATAAGAAATCAAATCCAACAACATCTCCAAAGAAAACAGGATAACTTTTTATCCTTTACTTTCTCACACACTAGGTGCAATCTTTCCTTTTACACACTTTTTACTTAATTATACATGCATTAGTATTATTTTTTCATATACAAAACTTTGACTACTCTTTTTCTCTTATTTTGAAGGTACATCCTTCCAAGAAACAAGACACAACTGACATCAGTGAGCAAAAGATCCAACAACGTATGACTACACACACAATTCACCCGTATGGTCTACCTCACATTCTTAGTTTCAATGCTTCGCATTACCATCACTTCATACTTCACTTGTCCACTCGACATGATATCATCTACACTGTTCTCTATATACTTACAAGGTACAAATATTCTATCTACTTTATGTTATCGATTATTCACTTAACAACATAAAGTGGGGGAAACTTTAGAAAAAAAATATGTGTGTTTGGGTACATTTTTAGGACCTAAAACATACTAATGTATAAAATCTTAATAAGAAAGAAAACTAGTGGTAGACAACTTCTTTTGGGCCTTTTTATTCATCTCTTGCATTTTTATTAGCCTTACATATCTTACAACTCTACTGGAACTTTACTTATTTATCTTTTATGGCCTCGGACACTAGTGCCTAGTTAGGATAGAAGAGCCAAGGTGTTGTCCATTTTGGGTTCCCCTATCTTTCTCTTGCTTCTTCTTACTATTTTGGGTCATTTTCACTTATTGGTTACCTTTTTACAATTTTGGTCAGCCTTTCAATTGTCAATCATGAAATTAAAATAAGGGAATCATATATATACTTAGTTACTTCTCTCAAATAAGGGGCCAAGAACTATAAGCGTTATCTATTATCGCCTAAGTTGGCATAAAAGGAACACGAGCACTACAAGGCATACATATAGCACACTCATACAAGGCACAATGGCTCCATATTTTTGTATACACAATATAAGATGGGACTTTATTCTATTGGCATCACATACATTATACATACTTGGTATATTCTAGATCTAGCATGCTATCATCATGCAACTTACATAAGGAAAACCTAGGACATCATTACACATAAAAGTATGGAGAACTACATGGAGTTTGAGATGTACTGGAACGATCAGTCGTAAGTTCACTCTTCGAGCAACCATTAGGGTCAGTCCAAATCCACATTTTACATCTTTTTTATTAGATTTGATGTGGTTTGTGGACATATCTAGGTAGTCATTTATTTTATAGGTTATAGGTGTGATTATAACCCTAATAATAAATTTGGAGTGACAAAAAAAATATGGGAGTGAAGACCTTCTGATCAATAAAAATTCAAAATCTTAGCATCTAAGAAGACGCTAGCACCTGGGGTGTTGCTACCCTCATGTGGGAATTTTTATCCTTCATATTTCTACACTTCTGAATCTTCATTAATCCTTTATGACACTGTTTCTATCTTATTTCAACAGATACACAGTGCTGATCATTTCCATATTTCACAAAATCAACTAAGTCATCCTCCTCTCTCATTTTATTAATGTTAACACCTTTGAATGCTTATTTCTTATCCATTATTGTAGTTTATTGCTTATCTATCATTAGTTATAGTATTTACTTTGAAATTATATTTAATTGAATTTAGATTAAATTAACCTTATTGATTCTAATGCAATTGAGTGGGATGATTCTACTGAATCTAGTAAACATATAACTAACAATTCCAATCTCAAAATATTTAATTTTCTTGTTCCTAAGCATAGTACTGATATTTCTACTTCAAAATTTCATACTATTAATCATTTTTTTCCCGCCACCATTTTATAATGATCACCCACTTGAAGCTATAATTTGAACTATCACTACTACATCATATATTATAGTGATAATTTATTTTTTATGATTTTGATATTGATGACACACGTATTTCTAACACATTATCCATTATTTTCTCTATTCATCAAATTACTATATAGGGTATCTTGTTTACTCCATATAATAAGGAAAATGTTTTTGCATGGCTATTGTTTTAGTCTCATGGTATTTATTTTGATATCATTTCACTTAATACCAATCCAAACTTCCACCATATTATAGTCCCTATTACTATTGGTTCCATCACTACATCAATATCATCCTTGGCTACTAAATCTCTTACTATTGGAGTCTTGCACTTAGGTATCCCTTAAGAACATGCTCTTAAGGTTGTTCCATCTGTAGTTCATCAATGTTTCAAGTTTATTCACCATCAATAGGTTTTCACTATTTGAGGAATTCATTTTAGGAATTTGTCCTAAGGCATCCCCTGTGATTCTATGCATTTTATCAAATATGCTAGTAAATCTAGATAGAAAAGTATTTTATCTCTGACACAATATTACACAATTTTGGTACTTCTAGGCCTCATGATAGGTACTTATTTGCACATACCATTTCAAATAATTCTTAGTATCCCAACAGAGCTATGGTTGCACATGTTACACCATATAGTTCTAGACCTCTAAGTCTCATTCTAGACCCTATATTATGTAACATATCTCTAGTGACTCACCCTATCACAAAATTTTCCATAGATCCTCTAGATTTTGAGCTCAATCTATAATATCCCATAGGTTTCATAGGATATCTCATTCATGTAGTCCATCTCATAGAACAACAAACATTGCATCACATTCCACATTTTGATCTTCACATATCCCTACACAAGCCTTGTTTTTAACACGTAACAACAACAATTCCATATTGCATAAAACATCAAAGTTTTGATCCCCCATTATCATTAATAGTTACTTTATATCCTCGTGAGGCTATTTTGGGGGTCATTCTCATACCACCCCTTCATTTCTCAAAGATGCACTATGTCTATAGGTTTAAATGGACTGCTCGGGGAATGAATACATACCTGAACCTTACTTTGCACACACACTGGTGGGAAAGATTTCTTCCCTTATCTTCACACATCATATATATTCATCAACATGCCCTAAAACGCATAACACTGAAATATTTTCAAATGAAAAAAACTGTCAAATATTTACAAAAATACAAATTCAAGACTTGTATACTATCGCATACATTGTTTTCACAATAGATGATACATATTGTTTATTCCTTTGGTTTGATAGAGAGCATTTTTAATTTACAAACACGTATTCACATGGTATAATTAGAATTATGTAGGACATAGATAGAGTGATACGTGATGACAAGTCCTGGCCTAATCTCTACTAATACTATTTACCTCTAGCAACGTCTAAGTTTCCATATTATATTTAGGTGCTATATTTGTATTATACTTCCTTTATTTCTTGATTATGATTGGTTACATCTCTATATATTGTGTATTTTCAATCTTTTGCAATACCATGAGTAAAGCACGCATCTATTTCAAAATGTAAAATTGTTGTTTAATTTCATTACATCACATACTATGTGTTTTTCATTACATTTAGCTATACTTTCTTTTTATATATAATTGCTAGTTATGTGTATGTGTGTATGCTTGTTTTCTACCTTGATTGTGGACTAAGATCCTTGATTTTATTATGACACTCTAAGTGTCCCATGTATTTTGGTGAAATCATAGCACACCCCAAATTTCCCGATTTGAGATGGAAGCATTCAGCGTGATTGCATAACATGGATCTATCCTGAGTGTTGGACATTGTGAAACATGATAGCTCTCCGAAGAAGGACGGTTCCTTCTCTTAACCTACATGTCACTAACTACTCCTAATGCTGGAAAACTACTCACTAATCCTAATATAATACTTCTAAGGGGACAGGGATACAAGTAATGCATCAAGGAAACCTACACTAGAAGCGGTGATACACCAAAAAAGGAATGCTAATCAATTATCCAAACCCTGTAAAATGGAGATAGGTTGAATTTTGGGAGGTTGGAAAAGATGCAACACAAACCAAAGTAACACCAATACACTGAGGGGAGGTTGTACAACTTCAACAAAAACCCAAAATGCAAACATTCACCATTTCATGGTAAACAAAACTACCAAACCCTGTAATAGACAAGATAAGACAAAGATCCTATAAGCACAATGAGATGTAAAAAATTCAAAAAATGAATCATGAGATATTTAGAGAGATTAACACAGACACAATTTATCGCTCCATATGGATATACATAGTGCAATTTTTGTAGTAGGAAAACACATGAAGCCATTACAAGAATTTAAGGAAGGCTTGAAGCTCCTAGAGAAATGGGTTGCACGAGAAAAGAAATATGATCCACATTTTGCATGTACAACTCCTTACATTATTTATAAAATAATTTTACAAGAGAGGAGAGAGAGAAAAATGAAACCTGAAATTGCACTCCAATCCCCTGAAAAAATCCATCATTATCCTTGCATGAGCAATGGGAAAGTATACAAAGCCTATACTCCATTTTGCATTGCTTATTTGGGAAGAAAGGAATCCCATACCTCATCATTTTGGGTAGGTGAGAAATTTGGAACTATTCCTCTAAAATTTTGATTTTGTGCAAATCTGAGCGCCCAATAAAAATTTATGGCCATCTGAAGATGAGGGTGCCATACCACAATAAATGCGAGAGGTTGATCTTCCTCTTCAGACTTCGACCCTGCATTGCACCCTCCAAAATCTAAAATTTTGGAGTTTCAGGATTTAGATCTTCAATAATTTTGACTTCAGAGATCATTGTTACTATTCATCTTTCTAAGGTCATGAAACCTCCGAATTGTTAAAACCCCAAAGTCTAAAACTCAAACTTCGAGTTTCGGGCTTCAGGTTATGATTTGTGTGCATTGGGTATTGTTATCTCTCGAAACTACACCTTGTAGAGAGATGGCTGTAGATTTTCTAAGCTTGCACAATTGATCTCTCTCTTTCGTAAATACAATGGAAACACCTCAGGTCTGTGGGTATACCTATTTTGAGGTGAGTCTCTAGTATCAAGGCCAGTTCCTTATTGGTGTATCCTAAACTAATTTCTGGGAGTTTGAGAGCAAAAGCTGACTGTAAAATGATTAAAACTAAGGTGATACACCAAATTTGTATGAGGGCTTTGACTGAGTATATGCATAACTAATTTGAGAAGGATTATTGATGGACAAACCAACAGTTTTTCTGCAGAATGTCTAAGGGAAAAACACTTGATTGTACTAAGGGAAGATCACAACAGTACTAATAAGTTAACATGCACATTAAAATTAAGCACAAAAGACTGATTTTGCAGTAGGGTAAGGTGATTGATCAGGGAATTTGCATTCACAAGACTAATAGAAACATACACAAGACTGCAAAATAACTTGGAAAGGGAGAAAATACTTCACACTCAGAGGGAAAAACTAGAAAAATTTGCTTCAGTACTCATATATCCAAAAATTCCTCTAGTAGTCCTCCTGTGCTTTGCAAAGGCACACAATATATAGCCAAAAAAAGGTCACCCTCTCGCTAAAAATAGCCTAAGGCTTGTACTCGCCCATGTATCTTATTTTTATCCTTTATTTAATAATAGATAAAGGGAAAAATAGAGCATGTAATTACAAATAGGCATTATTAGCCTTACTTACATTACAGTCAAACTGAAGTTGACTGTTCTATTTTTAAGAAAAGAAGGGTAAATAATTTGCTAAAAATAAGGTTGCTTGCTAGGAAAGTCTTTCTCCATGAACATGCAACTCTGTCTTCTTCTCTATTCTGTCCTGTTGTGAAGGCATGCAAAAATACAACTCTCTGTTTGTGAGAAAAATAATTACAATACTTGCAATATTTGAAAAAATAATTCCTCCTGTGGGGACCACCTACTATGTGCACATGTTCTGATATTGACATCTCTTTTTAAAATAGTCACATGAATGAGACTCTGCAAATCAATTCTAGCTCCTTGAAGTGGGGACCACTTGTGGTTGTGAACTCTTATCTTCATTGGGTTTGGCCACTCTTTGTGGACTTAGCATATACTATGGTTTAAAAACATGAGGGGCACTTTTTCAAGGCCACCACATTATGCTTGACCACCTTTGATTAATTGGAATGACCATACTATATGGTCTACCACCTTTGAGTTTTTCATCCTTGGAATATTATAAAAGTCACCTTTTCGGTGATCATGTTATATGATTTGGTCGTCCCTTTTTACATTATTCGAAGCATGCACTAAGGTTAGACTTTGAAAGTCATTTGCAATGATTAATTTGGTGGACACATGGGCTTTTCCCTTTTCCATGGTGACTCACCCCTTGGTGACTTGGTCGGTGGCTTCTGCAACTCAGGTTAGGTTAATTATAACCCTGGTGGTTTATTTTGAATGTTCGTGCCTTATTCTTTGTCGTTGATCTTTGTACCTTTGTATTCAATGCTGTCAATCCATGACTTGCGGTCAGGGTTTACTGATTGACATTTAATATTGGTGGTAGCATCTTACCCAGGTGGTTTGCATTGATTATTGCGATTGATTTGAGGACGTTGATCTTGTGTCCTTGGTTTTTGATGTCGTCAATCTCTGACTATGGTTGAGTTTGAGTTAACCCACTTCTTAGGTCTGGGTGGTAAAGAGGAGCTCGACCCTCAAGCATGTTTCATTTGGTTTTTTTGGTTGTATAGGTGAAGCCCTGGAAAATTTTTCCTTCGACGCCATCCGTGAAGCTCGTTAAGCATTTATGGGAGTGCCATTGTTGATTATTCTGTACTCAGCTCATTACAAAAAGGTTCTCTGCATTTTGTGCTTCTTCTGAGTGATTTTTCTGTAATAATTCTGCCATTGTTTAGTGTTTTCGAGCTCAGCTTTGTATTGGCCGCCATGGTTGTTTCTTCGAGCTTGACCTTTCTCATTTTATTATCTGTGTCACTTCATCGGACATTGACATGGTGGTGGGAGATCAGAGCTCATTTTCTGTCTTATTTCTATAGTGGCCACCACTATTGCTAATCTTGAAGCTCGGCCCCATTCTATTTGGTCTTTGTTGTGAAGTCCATGAGATCTAATTTTTCTTTCTAAGATCTTGTGGTTTAAAGGCTTGAGCACCGGTATATTTCTTGGTTTCTATGGGTTTTCCTTTACCATCTCTTGATCTCTGTAGATTCGGTTTTTTTACAATGGCCTCTATGGAGAGTTTCTGAAGCTCGATTCTTCTATGTTCTTTGAGATCTCTTCGGTCTATTAGCCACCACAGTCGTTTATAGGTGAGATAATTTCTCTTGTATGCGTACACTTCTGTTTTCTTTTCTTCTTTAGATATATCACTGAACTCTTAGAAATATTTGTGGGTTCTGTGATTTGTTTCTCTTGATTGACTCCCAAGTTTGAAACTTCACGTGGGCATGTAGAACTCTTGCTTCATCATCTGGTTGCTCAAAAGTTCTTACCATTTGATTATCTATGGTGAGTGTATTCCTCGGCCCAATCTGCATCATGAATTACAGATCTGTATTTCCAAGTTCTGGGTATCTGTAGATATGTGACCTTGAGAAAATTTTCAACTTTGTGTGGAAAATACCTATTAAATCTTGAAGTACTGGTTTCATCATGTACTATAATTGTATTTCTTGGTTTTCTTGTATCTTCCATGCTTGACTTGTTCCTGTAAAAGGATATTGCTGATAAGGTCACACTCAAACTCAAACTGAGCTTGTCTATTTCTTGAATGTATTCTACCAACACTTATTTATCATTGAATTGTAATGTGTGTCTTGATATGTAACCTATCAACTTTAGATGCATCTCGAATTTCCACCGTTTATGAGACCTGGGTTGTTTTGTTGTCCTACCTATAGAAGGGTTCATGTGATTGAGTTTCTTTCTTCATTGTGATCTCTTCAATATTCTGATTAAACATTGATTATTTTGGGATTTGTAAGGTTGAATGGCGTTGAAACACCACTAACTGAAATGGGTTGCTTATAAATCTCTTCTTTTAGTTCACTTTTGAAATGTCCGTTTGTAACCTGTAGTTGCACTTATACTCTTTAATACCTACAGTAATTTTAAGCAATTATTGATCTATTTTGATGCCATTATCAGGCATAAGCCTTGATTCAGATAATTTGTTCTGTTACTTTAACTACATTTCTTTGATTTCAGTTTGATATAGATATTGGAAAAGTTGTAAATATCCATTTTACATGGCGAAGCCCTATCAAATTTTTTCCAGAATTCTCTCTTCCATCCATTTCTAGCATAGTAGTTGTATTTTCTGATTCAGAACATAACACTTCATGTGTGAAGCTGGATTGGTAAATAAAATGAGACATCATAGTTGTGTTATCTTGATCATAGCATGATTTGTTGTTTTTTTGTATCACTTACTTGATTTAAATCATTCTTTTAAGCATGTAGTAGTTAAAAAAAACATGATGGAAAGTTGTAAATGTCCATTTTACATGGTGAAGCCATGTCAAAATTTTTCCAGAATCTTATCTTCATTCCTGTCAACTATGATCTTCTATTTTAGCCAAACATCAGCTTTCAAATTCTACATTTTTCTTCTATTGTAAACTGAAACATGTGCTTCTATTGCTAGTCTCTCTTCTACATTGTAACTTCTTCCATTTCAAAATAGTTATTGGTACTTTGAGTTACATTCATCTTTTTATTGCATGCACTTATGACTTGTCTATTTTTCTCTTTGGCTGCAACCTGTACCTACACACTTTAGAAAACAATTAGAAAATAATTAGACTTTTTGGCCTCTCTTATGTCCATATTTTTCTTCTTTCTTTTCTCCTTCTTTCTAAGTGAATAAAGCATGCATGCAGTTTGTTCTTCAAGTAAAATACATCTCCTGTTAGGAGAAGATTCATATGCACGAAGTAGGATAGTGTAGGAATATGAAGTGATCCCTGAGCTCGTAACTGACGGTTAATTCTTTTCTTCTTTTCAGGTACAATGGCTTCTACAATGAAGATGAAGGAGAACCAAAAGATGGAAATGAAGATGCTTCAATCGAAGAACAGAAACCCCAAGGCAATGATGGGTTCACTCATACTCCTTTGCTTTGTCTTTCATGCATGTGTATATTTCTTTTCAGTAGATGTACTTTACTTTTTAGTTACATCCCATGGCTTGTGTGGGAAACATTTGAATCTCCTTGTGAATAAAACATTGAATTCTGAAAATGAGTTGTGTATTTCCTTGTGCATTCTGGATTTTCTATATGGATTGTATAATGAACTAAACAACTCAGTAACATAATTGAATGTCTTAATCATGAAGGAAGGAACATTGATCGGAACTTGTAACATTCTGTAGAAACTAAAATTAGGTCACACTCCCCTTTTGTCCCTCGACAGATAAGCACCCTTTATTACATTTACCTAGCCATGACCCCCTTTACCCCACTAATATTAATTTAATTAATTTAATTAAATCTAATTAAATTAATGATTTATCCTCACTATATATCTTATTTAAATAATATCCTCACATATAGTTCACTTAGACACCTCACCAAGCTAACTCAACATAAGACCTATTCTTAGCAAGTTCCCATAACTAACTAAGACTTACCCAAACCCTAAAAATCAATGCCTACATTCCCTCTAACCACATTTCTACATGCTCACAAGAAGCTCCCACTCTAATCCACAGGATAATGACATGAGATCCAAGAAAATCAAGAGGATCTCCCTAAGTTTAGTAAACCTAGGAAATCCCACCTTGATAGACGTCGGTTACACCTAATCATCATCCAGTTAAGAAGGACCGCCATCGATTACCCCTATTAACCCCTAAACTACCTTATTCTCAAAGTTGACAAACATTTGGAGAAAGTTGACAAGAAAGAACACATATCAGAGAGATAATGCATCTTTAGAGAGCAAAATTCCAGTGAAAACTCACATCCAAGGAAGGAGATTGAGTATCTTCTCCTACACAACCATCCCAGCCACAATCTGATCTATCCAAGCAAAGAGGAGTGTACATGCAGCTCATGCAGAAGTGTTTCTTAAGTTGCTGATCACTTGCAGCCTTCAAACCCATCATCATCACCTACATCCTTCACACACAGACCTTCAGAAATGAAATCCAAGTAAGTATAACGTCATACTTCTCTGGTTTATTTCATTTCATCATTATTGTATCACCCATTGATTATCTTGCTCCCTATTGACCTTCTCCAACCTTTTTCACCTCCATTGACCCATTAAAACCTCGCAAAATCCCACCCCTGTCACCCAATACCTCATCCTGACCAGCCAAAATCCTTTGTGTAATCACAAAGTAGACCAAACCCTATTCTGTGACATTTCCAAATCTCACAGTAACCGGTGCTAGTTATACCTAACCATCGTCAGTCAACCCTGACCGACACCGATCTCTGTCTTTGCCCACACAGCCTTAAACAAAGACCTACCCACCTAATTTTACCTCACCCTCACTCACCTGTGACCTACCTGAGACCTTTATCAGATCTGCAGAACCCAGAACCAACCATTTGGCCCGTGGATTCTATTCTAGCTTAGCATGTTATATTAGATCTATTTTCTTATTGTGTTTTTAAGTGAGATACCTAAATCATTTTAAAATAACAATTGTATTTACTTTGTTTATAACATTAAATTTTTTAAAACAGTGGACTGACAGCCATCTAGGAAGTACCATACTTCCTTGATCTAGCTCACGTTAGGCAGTTCACTACCCATATTGTTTAATTCCTTCTAGTGGTCTTGTTTCCATTATAGGTAGTTCCTCCTAGCCAAAAGGAAGCTCTCACGATTAGCTGTGGATTTTGAAGTCATACGCATGTAACAACCCATTAACCAACATTTGAACAGGTATTCCTCCTATGCCCGTTACCCTATCTATTTCATTAACGCTTATAAGAAACAATCTAAGAAAGAGGTGAAATATTTTGCCACGCCTGGTGGGACCCATCTAGGGTTCCTTACATTTAATTCATTCCTAGGAAAAAATTGTGTGTTTGTTTCCCTTCTAAAAAGCGTACACACTAATTTTCTTCCCTAGTAATCCACATCTCCTTTCTATTTTCTCTAAAGGAAACTTTTCTTTTGGTGTAATTAAAAGAATCATTTCTTCATGTTTTTTGCATTCTAGTGAAAGGGCATCCCTCTTTTTATTCATCTTATTATGTCATCCAATTTCACATTTTTCTATTTGGGTTTTAAAATCATTGCATTTCATTCTGATTTTCTGCATTAGCTCACATTAATTGAGGGCAACCTATACACTGGAAGTCATTACCAACTGATGGTTGACAAAAGAATCATAGAAAAGAACTTATATCTTTTTCTCTTTCTCTGAATCTTACCAAACCACACAAAAATTCAAAATACATACATTCTTAAACAACATCCTACCTGGAAGAAGCTGTAGGTGATCACACGATCATGGCATAGTGGGAACCCAGCTCACTGCTCATTTGAGTCATACTTTAAAGCGAAGCCCACTCCCACCATAACGTACCTAAAACCTCACCCTTTATATCTCCTTATTTTTAGGAAGCCATCCTCACCAAAAAAAATCTATTTCACAATTCATGTGTCATTCCCTAAATAACATAAGATAAACAAACATAATAGAAAGGGCATTCCTAGGATCACATTTTCTTAGTGTTTCTACTTGGCTTGTGTCTTGAGGTGAAAGATCACGTTCGTCACATTTTTTTTGTTCATCCTTGCATGATCCTCATCATAGATGGTGTATTCCAGATTCACCTGAGTGTTCCTGGGCCATATCATCATCATTTCAAGAATTCTAGGTCCGATTCTACATCAAATTTTAATTCACAAGCACTTTCTTTCATCATTGTCTCAATTTCATAGTAACCGTCATCAGTTACCTCTGACCGCCATGGTTATACCAACAACGTCGGTTCTAGGTCCTTTTGCTAATCTAAATCAAAAGGATATTTTATTCCACTTTCTTCCACTTTTCATAGTCTCTGTCACTATCGTCATTCTTATTGACGTCTTAAACATCCCCAGATTTGGCGTACCTATCAGATTTTACCTTTTGCCTTGTTGTTTACTCACTGTATATTTCCTATAGTGATCAACACCGGTTATACCTTACTGATGTCAGTTTTACCTAACCAATATTGGTTATCCTGTTTCACATTCCAACCATCATTTGTTACTTCTATCCACTTTTTATCACCAGATTCACCTATTCCTGCTATTCTCTGTATTATTTACAAAAAAGTAGCCCTACCAAGTCAGTACTTGTTCACATGGTGTTGACCCAAAGACAAGAAAACTGCCCTTATATTCCATGCCAGTCGTCAACAAGTCACACCTAGTCCCTCACCACCTTCTATTTTATCACTAGCCATGGATCCCATCTAACCTACCACTCTCGCTATCCGAAGACGAGGAGTTTGCATGACTCCTTGACAAGAACCCTGTTACCTTGCAGCTTTACCTTTCCCACTCATCCACCCGAGATGCCTCGGGTCAGTTGATATACGGTATGCCCATATCTATCCCCTCGACTCTCGCACCCACTTCCGCATCCACTCCATCTGGTTCCATGCTACCCGCATCCACATTACCCCTTAGTCGTTTCATAGTTAGGTTATGTACCCGCTATGACTATCACATTTGTTACCTCTGTGGCACCCATTACATCCACCGTACCCTTGACGACTACCCCAAACACAACCTCATATGTCCCTAATGTCTCATACATACCTAGTAGCTACAGTCCCACCTCTAGTGTCGGTGACTCCTACCCCATTTCAGAACATGGTTCTTTCCATTCTACAATCATTAGCCCTTATTGCCACTAGGGTTACCGATGACCCTTCCACCCCCATATACATACTACCAGCAACTACTTGTTTCATCTATTATTCATTCCAGGGTACGTACCCCCTATTTCATTGCCTTCTTCTCCACCACCTTACATCGCAGCCCCATACAATGGAATGCCACCCCCATTATATGCCCAAAAGTAACCTCCTCATGCTATAGGAGGCATTCAATCATCACAACCCACCAATGACCTAATTAAATTAATGTTGGACAAGATGCAAACACTAGAGGCATCAGTTTCTGGCTCCCATGCAACACTCTCACCTACAACGAAGATTTACAATGATCTTATTCACCCACCCATTCCTATCTGTTCATACCCTGTGCAGTGGGAAATGCCTAAATTCAACTGATTCAATAGTAAGGAAGATCCACAACAACATTTGCGCTCGTTCAAACACGATTGTTATCTGATCGCTCATGATGATGCCCTGATTTTGAGAACTTTTCCTATGTCCCTCACTGGACCTACATTAGATTGGTATAGTGGGTTACCTAAACACTCTATATTTTCATTCAATTAGGTAGCCCAAGCTTTCTTGGACCATTTCTCTATCAATATCGCCAAGAAGGTTACCATGAACGATCTATATTTCACACGTTAGTATGAGGATGAATCTATCACAAATTTTTTCACTCGCTGGTGCATCCTGATCAATCAACTTACCTTCCAACTACAACAAACTGAAATCATCAAGCTCTTCACATGAGCTTGTGCCAGACATATCTCCCCGACCTTGCAGGTCCAAACTTTCTAAACATTCAATGGGGAATTCACTATGACATGAAAGTTAGAGATTCTCAGGCCATCGAATGAGAAGAAAATCCAATTACAAAATAATAATTTGGCATTCAAGTCAAATGAAACCTCTTCTTCTTCCAAACCACCAACCAATTATTCAAAGGCTAAGGGTGCCGCTAACGCAGTGGTACTCAAGGCCGGCCCAACTCATCCTGTCTAATCAAGCTACACTCTCATCTAATCTATGACCTTTCTAGGATTTTCGATTCAGACAAGAGCTATAAAAATATACCCCAATTAGGGAACCTTACTCTTCTATCTTAGAAAATATTATCAAAGCGGGAGACATCACCCTTCCACCCATAAAACCACACATTGGTTTTGACCCTGCTCGTCCCATGCCCGCGTGGTATAAAGAGCATAATTTCTGTAACTATCACCAAGTGAAGGGTCATTTTGACTGGTAACTGCATCACTTTCAAGAATATTGTCCAAGAAATGCTCGAGAAAGGTGAGTTAAATGTGGATAATCCCAACGCCACCCCCAACCAAAATCTACAAATATTTAAAAAACCATTTCCCAATCATGCTCCTTCATCCAATCAAACCGGTGAGACATCCACTCATGATACCCATACTTGTGAGGTTCATGATATCTTTAACGAGGTACTTATAGCCTCTCAGTTACCTTACATCCCTTCCATAGAGGAAATCCTAGCCCGAAATCCTCCTTTCACATCTGAACCAACCTCCACCATTCCTTCACCAATAGAGGAACACCTTTCATCTCCTTACATCACCTATGGAGGGGTATTCTGCTAACATTGAGACCATCTCACCCCTAGCTTCTCCACTTAGAGAACCTTTACCTATCCATACCTCCTCGACCCATAGAGGAGCACTGTTACCTCCTCCACCCACAGAGGAGCACCCATTACCTCCTCCACCCATAGAGCACCTATCCGTTCCTCCACTTATAGAGGAACTCCCATCATCTCTTCCACCCATCATAGACCCAGTGGAGATACCTTTGCCTCTTGGCGAGCATTCTCCATTAGCTACCCAAAACCCAACAGACCTACTTTCGGCTCTCTTACCCACGGAAGTTGAAGCTGGCCAATTCCCCTGTCTCTAAGATGCATTTTACAGGAATTCCCATTAGGTCCTCGCCAACTCCACCCACAGACGTGCCATTCTCACATTTGGCTGATCACTTAGATTATGTGGATAGGTATTTGTTATGGGGGCACCTCTTACTCCCCGTCTCAACATAGATGTAGAGATCCCTCGATGACACCTTCCACTATCTACCCAAACACATTTCCACCCATCAAACCAAATACAACCACTGTTCTCACAACCCCTTCCATGATACCCATTAGCACTCACACCACACCCTTACCCATAACCCGACCTATACCTAAACCCAAACCCATACCCACAACATTTACCTCCACTAAACCTATTGCCACTTTAGGGGTTACCCCAACCACCAGCCTTACTCATCCACCTATTAAACTAGATTTAGCTACATCCTCCAACATCAAAACCACACCTACTCCGACACCCAAACCAAAGAAACAAACTCCTTGACCTCATACCCCGACCACACCAATCACACCCCGCATTTGTCCCATCTGCCTTAAAACCTCAGCTGTCCAACATGGTCAAGCACCCTTCACCCATCCATAAACCAATAACACAACAACCCATTCCTTCCTCACAAACCTCTAACCTACCTAGGCACACAACACGACTTATACCCACACTTGTAGTATCTTTACCACCAATACCTCCAATACCTTCATCTATCGCTTCACTACCCACTACACTTCAGTCTTTGTCCCTCACACCCCAAGCATGACCCGCGTCATCTACCTTCATAGCACCCCCGTTATCCCCGTGGGTAACTCTCCCTCTTCCTCCATCTGCTTTTCCTTCTAGACCTCATAAACCCACATCACCTTTACCCAAGAAGGTGCGACCCAAAAACAAAACCCCACTACCCCACAACAAGGTAGTCAAAACAACCCCGCACCCTCCTACCCATCCATCTACTGTACCCCTACCCAAACGAACCTGATCGATACCTCAAACCACACCAGGCACCTAAACCCATAACTTGACCCATTCCTACTCTTCCAAAAACAATTCCCCAGACAATCAACCACACCTAAACCCAAACCCACATTCACTTCCCATTGTGATCCACTAGCAGGGTCCTATGCCAAAATTTTAACCAACCTCCTCGAGACTTCTGTTATCACATTACCACCACTCCGACCTTACGACCCCCCTCAAACCCAAGCCAAAAGGGTTTGATGATACTAAAATTTTTGACATACCATCGTGTGCCAGGGCACGATGTGGAGAGCTGCAAGGCCTTGAAAACCATCCTTATCCAATTGTGTCCACCAGAAACCAACTTTGACGATGATGACCTTCTCGAATGAGGATCCTGCTTCACCAACACCCATTCCCACACTACCCACTCAACAACCACAACCTCCACCCTCACAGCTCCTAGAGCCACACACAAAATTTTAAATTAACATGGTTCGCATCAGAGAACTTGCCATGCCACCACCCAAATGTCATTGCGCCCAGCTAACCTCACAGGGTTTTTCTCCTCCGGTAGGTTTTTTCCCTTCATGTTGTTATACCACTCACCCTACACCTTCCCCATTTGCCAACTTCCCTCAAATCAACATGATACATGTCACTACATGTGCATAAAGGGAAAAGACAAGGCAATTGAACCTACCAACCAATCCTATACCCAACATACCATCAAGCACCCATACCTAAAATAACTATCTATGGTCCCACATACCCCATTTCTAATGGACATCACACATCGCACCATGATCAAACAACTACACCAATCTCCCCTCAAAATGTCCTTATACGACCTCATCCAAACCTTGGAATCCCATCGTCAAGCTCTCATGGAGGTTCTTCAATCTATTGAGGTTTTACCCAATGACCCTACACCCGTAGCCTCTATTATCACACCCCATCATGTAGCCTCTCTCACCAAATTACCACCTTCATCCTCACCTCACCTTGTTCACCAAGTGGCCTCCCTTAGCTTCTCAGAGGAAGAGATCGTGCCATACCAAAATGATGACCCAGACCCAGCCCTCTTCATCTCTGTCCACATTGATGACATATGGGTACGCCGTGTGATGATTGATGGAGGTGCTAGCATTAACATCATTTCATCCCATGCATTCTCTCAAATGCACGCATACCTAACAATTACATGCATAAACATCCAGTCATGTTGCGTTCATTCAACGATGCTATCACTACCACACTAGGCACTGTCATCCTTCACGTTCGCGTGGGCCCCCACACTATTCCAGATTTGTTTTATGTTTTGGAGGGGGAATTCCAATATAACTTGTTGCTTGGTAGACCCTGGATCCATGTCATGGGTTGCGTTCCTTCCACTTTGCATCGTTGTGTAAAGTTTGAACACGAGGGACACACTTATACCATTCCAGCTGACCCATCACCTTTCAAAACATGCAACATGCTTTACCGACCCAATGATGTGCTCATACCTATCAAGCCGTCTACCTCCAGCAACCGAGTACCCGACTTCACCTACACTTCCACCTACCAGTACAACCACTACTTTCACTGCACATACCTCCTCTATTCCTACCACTGCTATAACCTCCACAACTGATCCATTAGCTTCCAAATCCATTAACTCCACCTCCACATCGACCTCCGACACATCATCCATACCAACTACCCACATACCAACCACTGATCTCTTTGAATGTGTTTTTTTAACGCCTCACTCTGGGGGAGTACCACCTATATAGTGTCAACCACATTCCTTACTTTACATGAGTATGGAAACCTTCACCAACATCCTCACTATGATCACTGTATAGCAGAATGCCTCCTTTATGGTCCTCCTCATCTTTGTACTAGTCTCACCTATGGGGGACTTGATACTACCATTTACACACCTGAACCACCATCACAACCCCACTCATTTTCCGCTGACTTCCAATCACTTACCAATCGTCATTTCGCCCACACCTTCATGCACTATTGTGCATGGAAGGGTTTTGGTTTTGGATTTTACAAGAAAGGCCGCCATACCATTATCCCATGTACCACCCACAAACATAATGATCATAGTGGTATCGGCTTCCCTGAACCTACTATGATCACCATATAGGATAATGCCTCCTTTATGGTCCTCCTCATCTTTGAAATAATGTCACCTATGGGGGACTTGATACTACCACATACACAACTGAACCACCATCACAACCCTGCCCATTTTTTGCTAACTTCCAATCACTTACCAATCACCATTTCTCCCACACCTTCCTACACCGCTATACGTGAAAGGGTTTTGGTTTTGGATTTTATGAGCAAGGCCACCATACCGTTATCCCATGTACCACCTATAAATATAATGACCGTAGTGGTATCGGATTCCTCGAACCTCCTACCAAATAGGCCTATATTAAACTCATTACAGACCCTATCCCTTCTCCACCTTCATCACCATCTTCACCGATGGAGTCGATGTATCCTGAATCTATCCTCCCTAAAAAAAATTTCATAAACATCATTTCCTTGGGGTCTTTGACTTATCAACGCGAAGGCGAGGCCCCCTCTACTCTCCCATTCTTTTATCTTGAGATGATCAACGTTGCCACACCTACCATTAACGTTATTCAATGTCAGGATGAATGAATCCATACTCACCTACCTTGGTGCAGAAGACTCATATATTCATCATTCGTTACCCTCTGAGACGTAAACCATGTTGAATGAATCGACTATCGAGATCAACATTCATACTCAGGATGACCCGCACATCCTAAAGATTGGACAATCTTTAGATGCTGCTAAATAGGAAGCCATCACTTGTTTTCTCTGAGATCATAACCATGCTTTCGCTTGGTCTTACGCAGACATGCCTGGTATTGACTCCACCATAGTGGTCCACAATATCGTAACCATTCCCGATGCCAAACCTATCAAAAAAAAGCTGAGGAAAATGCACCCTCGCATTGCTCTTCTCATCAAAGAAGAACTTCAGCACCTTCTTTCCGTTTCCTTCATATTACCCATTGATTATCCTCGTTGGATTTCTAACATTGTCCCTGTTACTAAAGCAACGGTGGGACTCCGAATTTCCATAGACTTCCATGACCTCAACCTAGCCTGCCCGAAAGATGATTTTCCCTTGCCCGGTATTGATCAACTGGTTGACCTCACTGCTGGTCATGAGATGCTATCACTCATGGATGGCTTCTCAGGTTATAAACAAATTTTGCTTTCCCTAAAAGATCATCACAAGACCACATTCATTACCCCTTGGGGAGCCTTTTGCTATCGAGTCATGCCTTTTGGCCTTAAAAACGCTGGTGCTACATATCAACGTGCTATGACTTACATCTTCCATGATATCATGCATCGCATATTGGAAGATTACGTGGATGATCTCTTGGCCAAATCTAAACGTCGCGCCGAGAACCTCTCCATCCTCGAAACCATATTTGACCGCCTCATTAAATATTGTGTCTACCTTCAACCTAAAAAGTGCGTCTTCGTAGTTCTCTCAGGGAAGCTCCTGGGATTTATTATTTCCCTTCGTGCTATAGAAGTTGACCCTACTAAAGTCAAGGCCATCCTGGAAATGCCTCTACCCACTACCCTCAAACAACTTTGTAGCCTGCAAGGTAAATTATAGTCCATTCACCATTTCATTTCACAACTATCTGATCGGTGTCAACCATTTCATCATCTGCTTAGGAAGGATGTCTCCTTTAAATGGGACAATGACTGTCACAAATCTTTTGAGGCCCTAAAACAATACCTTCTCCAACCACCTGTACTCATTCCATCTAAATAAGATCAACCTTTTTACCTATACATATCAGCTACCGATCATTCCTTGGGAGCCATGCTCGCTCATCGCAATGAACAACACAGGGAGCAAGCTGTTTATTACATAAGCCATACTCTTTTGGAATATGAAACCTGATAAAACCCATCCAGAAAAGATTTTATTAGCCTTAGTTTTCATTGCCACCAAACTCTTCCATTACCTACTCAACCACAAAACTTATGTTGTGACCAACACCGATCCTTTACGCTTCATATACTTATCAAAATCAGTGCACCGCGCAATGGCTTATGCTTTTAGCTGATCTTGACCTCGAATTCATTCACCAAAATTCCATTAAGGGCCAAGCTATCACCGACCAATTGGCTAACGCACCTATTTCCTGGGACCAACCCTTTAATTTTGATTTTCCAGATGAATCCATTGCTACCCTTTCCCTAGACGAACACCCTCACCAAATGACATTATTCTTCGACAGTTCCGAGGGTCAGCGTGGGGGTGGGGCTGGTGTTATCCTCGTTCCTCTAGATGGAGAACCCATGCCTTTGTCTTTCAAACTAGACTTTGACTGCACCAACAATATTGTTGAGTATGAAGTGCTCATACTAGGTCTCCAGGCCGCCTATGCCCTAGATGTAAAATCCATTCACATCTTTGGTGATTCACAATTGGTCATAAACCAAGTCAATGGTATGTACCAATGTCGTAACAAGATACTTCAAAAGTATAAACATCATGTAGACATACTTTTGACCACGTTTGATTGTTACACCCTTCAAACCATTCCATGTTCAACCAAAAAATTTACAGATACCATGGTCTGCTTAGCTTCCCAAATACCCACTTCCTCTACTGATTCCAAGATATTTGTCACCGTACAATGCCTCCATTCACCTTCTTATTTACCTCATGATGTTTACTCAATCAAAAATGACACCCCTGACCCGAGTGACCTTTGGTATGAACAATACTCTGGCTACCTTTCCCTCTCCATTTTTCCTCCTGATCTCACCCATAACGGACAACGCGCCTTCCTTAAAAAGGTTGCCTGTTTCATCATTCTGGGGGGACTCCTATATAAGTGCAGCATTGATGGTATTATTTTACGATGCCTCACAAGTTGTGAAATTCCTTATACCATTAAGGAGGTTCTTGATGGCATATGTGGGGGTCACTTTAGTGGCCTTGCCGTTGCTAAGCGTATTCTTCAGCTAGGCTATTACTAGCCAACCCTTAACCATGATTGTTGCGACTATGTCAAACGTTGTGTGAAATGTCAACAACATTCCAACCTTCATCATACACCCAGTCATGCCTTACAGGTCGCTCGTGACCTTTGGCCCTTTTCGCAATGGGGTTTGGATCTTGTCAGAGAAATCAATCACCATTCTTCCCAACACCATCAATGGATCATAACTGCTACTGAATACTACACAAAATGGGTGGAAGCCATACCACTCATCTCCACAAAAGCCAAGAAAATATGTGAGTTCGTTAACCATCACATCATTTGCTGCTTTGGTTTCCCTCATCGCCTCATCATGGATAATGGAAAACAATTCAAAAACAAAAAACTGTGAAAAATTTGTGACGCCTTTGGCATTCAACTTAGTTTCTCATCACCTTATTACCCACAAACCAATGGCCAAGCCGAATCCACTAACAAAATCCTCAACAAAATTCTCATGAAAGTGGTTGACGATACTCGGAAGGATTGGCATACGCACATTCCTTTTTCCCTATGGGCATACCGCACTAGTATTCGCACTTCCATTGCGGCCACACCCTTTTCACTGGTCTACAGTACAGAGGCTGTCCTACCTCTTGAAGTCCAGATTTCCTCACTCCACATTTCTCTCCAGGACATGCTTACTGATGATGAATTTCACCAGGATTGCTTAGCACAACTAGAGTTATTAGACGAACGTCGTCTTAACGCTCTGGATCACCTTCAATTTTACCAATAGCGTATCAAACGTGCTTATGACAAACGTGTCCATGAACAGACCTTCCAAATCGGTGACCTTGTCCTAAAATAAAATCAACACGTAACCAAAGCTGAAAAAGTAAAAAGGAAAAATTCGCTCCTAATTGGCTTGGACCATACATCGTAACTCATACCTATGGATCAGGTTCCTATCGTTTATCCTCACTGGATGGTAAACCCGAACCTGAACCCCTTAACGCATTGAATCTTCGACCATTCTATTATTGACTCATTGTCCTACCTCACCCTTTGTATCTTTACAAGCTCGTCCCTTGAGCGCTATCCACTCCATACACCTCCCTAATGATTAAAAAAGAATCATGTGAGTACCCGTCACTTGTTATCTTCTCTTGAATATGTGTACCATGACACTGCACATAGCTTGATTCTCATGGACACTTTTCTTCTACCTTTAGATGAGATCCCATGGTTGTTCCACCTTGCCTTTGGAACAAGATTCCTATCCTTCACCTTGGCATTGTCCATGATTTTAAAGACCTCACATGGGACTAAACTCCTTGAGTCAAACTTCTAATAAAAAGATGACTCCCTCAAAAGGACATCTTCCTCTCAACCAAATTGCTACTATAAATAGACTGCTCCCTCGAAGGACAGCCATGTGTAAAAAAAAAACGAGAAAAACCGAAGCTTCTTGCATCGATCAGCTTCATGAAGAACTCAAAGAGTACCATATTGTTTATCCCATATAGACTTCCCGCATCGATCAGTCTATCAAAATAAAAAAACTTATTTAGTCATGGACTAGCCCATTGTGACCTCAGACCTCTTGCGTAAAAGCCTTGTCACTCAAAACAGATAAAATTAACTACCTGTCACCCACCTTACCATTTCCACTCTCATTTCCTACATCGCCTCAAGGGACATCTTGGAATTCTGACATTCGGTGATCTTGTGACTTCCTTCATCATAGAATAGTTAATCATGCAATGCCTTTCGGGTCTTATTTTCATCACCCCCTTCAAGGTATGATCTACTTGGTATGATCCTACCCAATAAGGTGGCTCTATTTCCCTCCTCGCATATTTTAACCATCTTTGTTGATGTTGTGATTACCTTATATGGGACTTGGCTACTCGACGCTTACCTTTGGGGTAATCCTCTTCTTTCACCATAATCGCCTTCACCTACATCATTTTACCTATAGTCTACCCACACCTAACAAACCAAAACCCACAACATGCCCAAGCACCTATCGACTCATTTTCTCACCTTCTCATTTTCTTCCCTAGCTTATGGGAGGACTACATCGGCTTGAGGTCCCTCTTCGCCGGGACTATGTAGGTAGCACTCTGCGGGCATGGGGCCCTTGGAGGTTAGCTCGGCCATTTTCTCTACCCTAAACAAATTCATCACCATGCCTAACTCACCATTTACCCCACATTTCACTTAGTTCCCCTTTTCTAACAAAATTGGAAATCAAGCCATATACATAACAAGTTGTTTACCGTTGCATAAATTTATTACACCTACCATCTCTCTATCATCACTATGCATAAATTATATAACATTTCACAAATGACCCATAGTATCATTCATTGCCAACATAATGAACCATGCCTATAACCTGACTCGATCCATGCCTAACCAAACCTGACTCGATCCATGCCTATAACCTAACTCGATCCATGCCTATAACCTGACTCAACCATGCCTATAACCTGATTCAATCCATGCCTACCAAACCTGACTCAATTTATGCCTAACTAAATCTGACTCGATCCATGCCTATAACCTGACTCAATCCATGCCTATAACTTGACTCAACCCATGCCTATAACCTAACTCGATCCATGCGTATAACCTGAATCGATCCATGCCTATAACCTGACTCGATCCATGCCTATAACCTGACTCGATCCATCCCTACACCAACCTAACTCCATCATGCCTAACTCACCTAATTTCTATAATCAAAACAACAAATCCATATCTCATCTAATACAAGCCATACATCTAATATCTCATAAACATATTAACACATCACCAAATACCATGAATCTCATCATATAAATCAATAAATATGTATCTCAAAATACATGTCTATCTCATGACCATCATCTCAAAAATGTCGGCACGCAGGCTGATATACAATACAAAATGTCATCGGCACACAGGCCGGTCTCATATATACAAAAGAATGACTCCATACAAAAAATATTTGGCACGCAGGCCGGTATGTGATCAAAAATACAAAAATCTACGGCATGTAGGCTGACATATATATAAAAAATAAACACTAGTATACATCAAAAATAGGGAGGCTGCATATCAGAAATCTCACTGGATGTCCTCCATCTCCATGTCACTTGTACCCTCGACCTCCTGTGCCCCTGTTGGCACATCACCTCACTCTAGTCGCCATGCACTGGTGGCCGCCCCCTAATCAGGCCTCGGAGCTCTCTGCCCTCCTGTGCTCTCCACATTATGTGTGTGGGATCTCATCCTCTCACTGGACGCCTGCTGTGCTCTGAACTCTCCATAAGAGAAGAAGTCTATCCCAGCTACCATGAGCTGGCCCTGATAGTATCACGCCTCACCTAGGGCATCCCATAACTGGGATATAGGCATGGTCTGTTATGGTCCCATAGGTCTCGGCCCCTGTATCTGCCTTGTGCCAGCCTGTGAACTAGGACTAGCTCCCTGCGCCTGTGGTGGTGCCCCCTACCCTTGTGCCTGTGGTGGTGCCCCTATCCCTATGCATGTAAGACCCCAATATGTGCCTGGGTTGTGGCCAAATGAGCTTGTAATGCTACCACCTAAGCCTGTAATGCTATCACCTGACCATCTCCTCCACCCTCTCCCTCCGCCATCTGGGCCTGTAGACTGACCACCTATACCCGTAGCTCTGCGACATCTTCCTCTGACCCCTCAAGTTGTGTCTGTAGAATACCTATCTACGTGATTAGCATCACTACCTACCTCTGTAGGGTGTCTCTCTACACTGTCATGGTAGCTAAGTCTGGCTGTTCGGGTCTAGGTGGTATGGCTCGTAACTGAGCCGCCCACAACTGCCTATACCTATATGTGCATCCGATGTCATCAATCCACCCATCCACTGGCTGCTCCTCCTCTCCTGTCAGAACTGTAGGCTCTGGTAGAGGGAGAGGCCTCTCCACGTCATCTCTCTGATATTGAGGGAAGGGCGGAGGAATATCCTGTACAAGCTCGAACTGCCGTCAGACTCTGTCAACTGGGATCATCTCATCCTCCCCAATGCAGCAACCCTGTATCCACCTCTCTAACTAGAGCTTAGCTAGCTCCTCATGCATGTTCCTATATGAGGGGAATCCCACATATGGCCTCCAGATAATGTCCACTCCGGACAACCCCTTCAACAACTGCCGAAAATGGGCCACATCATATGTCGGCCCATCTAACCTCCGCTCTCGTGCAACCGACACCCATCTCCTGTATCCCAACTGCACACATCTTAGTGGGAATGCATCTAATTGGGGAATCCCTATCATTCAAACACAAACTATGTGCTCGTAGGCCCAGTAGTGTAGTATAAATGTACAACACAGGCTAAACCTGTGTAGCTACCCATACGCCCATAGCTCCCTATAAAGCTGCAACAAGAATGCTGGTGCCCAGGTGAAGCATGTCTCATGTACCATCATATCGTGGAGCACCCCCATTAGTGATCAGGGAAAGCGTCCACCCTCTGCATTAGGTAGTGCATAGCAACACACTACCTCCATAAATAAAACTACTAGCCTCAGCTCATCCAGATGGGCTAGATACATATCACCATAGCTCAAACTGGTGCTATGAAAACTCAACTCTACCGCCCCCTCACCAAATGCAGTCCCGGTCAGCTCCTCTAAAGCCTCAAAGGAGATAGAATACACCTGGGCCCCCAATATGGGTAACCTCAGAATCCAGAACACGTCCTCCAGGGTGATAGTTATCTCACCCGTAGGAAGGTGGAACGTGTTGGTCACGGAGTCCCATCTATCGATGAGTGTGCCCATCAAACTAGGCTATCAAACTACATGTCGGTAGTGCCAAATACCACTCAGGCCCACTACCTCCACGTGCTGCAGCTCCAAAGGGGTCGCTAGCCCACACAATGTCACCAGTAGCGGTGGAACCCTGTCTCGCATATGCAACTGCGATCGACCCTGCATCTAATCCAAAGACAACATTAATCTACCTTTACCATGACCTTATTCATCACTTATCATTACCCACCACCCTATTTTTACCTTACCCATCTCAACCACCTAACTTACATCATTTTTTGGGACCCTTGAGCCTAAAATCCCGACCAGTGCTGCTTTAGCCTAACCGAATCCGGTCACCCTTAAACTAGCATCGATCCCCTATTCGGTGACCGATATCAGTTCGACATAACCAACCAAGATTCCATGTAACTAGCATCTGTCACCTGTTAGGTGAATGATCCCGGTTCTACCTGACTGACGCTGGCCAAGCTTGACCGACACCGGTCACTGTTGCGGGAAAATATGCGACTTCCCAAACCCCCCTCTTTCCCCAACCCTCCCACCTATCCCTTTTACCCCACCTACACTGACCTACATTACCCCACAACCCCTCCCCACCCCACCTATCCAATTTCCTATCCCTCCCCCCTCTTTTTGGCCCATTTTTCGCCCATACCCACTTTAACTTTTTTCCCGCCCACAAAATAAAAACACCCACAAATCTCTACTCAATTCAATTATTACACCATCTACTCTATCTAATTAACATTAAAGAGTTAGGCTCTTACCTTATCACACTACCGCCATCTTGGTGGCACATCTGGCCATTGTGCTAGTGGTCCACTTGATCCCAGTCCCACCTTTACCATCACCAAATATCTACCCACACCCTCTGACCACTCGAATCCCTCGCTATGATCTCATGGACCCGCTACTCGCCAACCCAACCACCATCAACCCACACTACCAGCTCACTGTCCCATTTCTTCCAGATGCTTTTGTCACTTTTCTCTCTTTTTTGTCCTTTCTTCACTTCATAATTCACAAATGAATAATAAAACCATGGATTTTTTGTTTTTATACCAGACCCGACCTAACCAATGTCGGTTCCTCTAGACCGGCATCGGTCTCTTTCCCTACCTAACCATTGTCAGTTTTCCCATACCGATGTCAGTTATCTATGACCACCATCGGTCACCCTTACCTACACATTTCCCTTCCTTTTCCATTTTACCCCACCCTCTACCTTGCTCTTTACCCCATACCTTTAACCAACCCATTACCTTACCTTTCCTAACCTCATCATTTACTAACTCCATTTGTCCTCCTTTGGGGACTCATTATTTTACCCTTACCTCGGCCTTACCTGTGCTGTGACCTAGATATTTGGACCTGGACCATCGCTAGTGACCTTTGACCTCATGTGTTTGTTATACCTTGCGGCACTGTTACCTGTGTTGATTTACCCAATAACCTTACCTAGCCTATTATCATGACTGTTTATCCTGACCCTACCTTTGGTGTACCAGAACATACCTAAATGTTCCTGCACCTAACCTATGTTGTGCTCCCTGACCTTATCCTATACCCGGGATATTGGATTCACTTCAACCTTTTTTGGATAAACCTATCGACCTTAGACGATGTAGAGTTTTCCTACTCTTTAACCCAGTAGCGTGCTGCAGTTTATATGTGTGTGTGCGTTTGAAAGTTGCTACCTTTGACCTTGACCCATTACCTAGATTGTCTGAGTAGACCTTTCACTCATTTTTCCCTGTACCCACTTACCTTTTCTTCAAATTTACCTTTTATCAAACCACTCACCGCTTCAGCCTGCTGCCTCGTCAGTTCTTGGTTTGAGGGGGATCACCTTGTAGACACCGAAATCGTGTCGTAATCACCTTGGTCCCCTACTGTAGTCCTATAATCACTTCCTCATCCTCAATAACTTAACACCTATCTCCTGCACCCCACACATTTTAATTTAATTACTTTAAATTAAATTAATACCATATACCTCCATACACATTGATTTAATTATTTTAATTAAGTTAATAGCCTTTTTCCCACACACATTAATTTAATTATTTACATTAAATTAATTCACCACCCTCTCACACCTATTTAATAAAATTGCCTTTATTAAATACACCTCACCTAACCACCGTCATCATTTGACCCATTAAACTAAACCCTAAACCAATGTCCTAAATAAAACCTAACATTAGACCCATTCTCTCACCTCACATTAAAAGCATCCTAAGATCAATTTTTTCCCTGAGAAAAAGAAGAGACCCTTATCAAATAGCGGAACAACTTCGCAGGAAACTTTTGAACAACCCGAGATATCTCACCCAAACCGATGTCAGTTCCCCTAAACCGACGTCGGTTCCCCTAAATCGACGTCGGTTATGTCGGGAGGGACCAAATAGCTTATATAGACCCATCTAAACCTTTGTAATTGGGTTTAAACCTTCGGCATTAGATTTCCTTATCACGAACTCGATATTTTCAGACGCAGCAGCAAAGAAAGGATTAATTGGTGATTAGCCAAGACAACCAGGTTCACTGGGACAACAGTGAAGCCTCTTCTAACACCTTCCAACACCACCACTCTTCCACTGGGCTTCAGATCAGTAGCTCACCAGAAAGTAAGTGTTTCCCTCTCATCTATTTCAGTTTTTTTGACGTCGGTATTACTCCTGACAAAGGATTTTATCCTTTTTACCGTTTCTTCATCCCTCCTATCCAGTTTTAGCCACCTTCCTTACCAAACCATTGTAATACCTTGCCTAACCACCTACTTGACTACCTCACCAACCCCAGACCTTCGTAACATACCTATACTTCCTCTGTGATCACCCAACACCTTCTACTAACTCCATTTTTGCCTAAAAACCTTTAAAACCCAGACTGTGTGAGTCCACTAGCCCCCGACCTAACCGCCATTGGTTTTCCCTAATCGTTGCCAGTTACATTCCAACCATCATCAGTTTTATAAAACCATGGTTGGTCTCTGTGTGGCCTGATCTCTGTCAGAATTACAACCTGTTTCTGACATATACCTACCTGAACACCTATTTAACCTTCAGATCTGTATCTAACCTAGCCTGTTAGTTTAGATTCACCTATAACCAACCTACTTGACCTCTGGATCTCCTTCTAGCCTAGCCTGTTAGATTAGATCTGGCCTATTGTGTTTGTATGAGATTGCTAAATCATATCAAACTATAGTAGGACAATATTTACTTTATTTCAGCATTGAATTGTTTAAAACAATGGACTGACAGCCATCTAGGAAGTATCACACTTCTGGGATCTAGCACATGCTAGGTAGTCCACTGCATATATTGTTTAACTCTCTTTGGTGGTCTTGTTTTGATTCTTATACAGGTAGTTCCTCCTAGCCAAAAGGAAGGTCTCACAATCACTTTGATTCAGGATTCAGATACGCGTGCATACAACCTTCAACCATCTCAAAAATAGGTATTCCTCTTACCACCTTTACCTTATCTGTTTCATCAAATACTTCTCAGAAAACTAAGAAATCAGGTGAAACACACCTTCACCCTCACATGGGGCAACCACATTTTATTTTTGTTAGAGTTGCTTACCAATACAAGATACACAACAAAAAGGGGAAAAATGTAGACAATAAAATTAGGTCACACTCCCCTTTTGTCCCTAGACATATAAGCACCCTTTATTACATTTACCTAGCCATGACCCCCTTCACCCCACTAATATTAATTTAATTAATTTAATTAAATTAATGCATTATCCTCACTATATTCATTATTTAAATATATTATTTAAATAATATCTACACATATAGTTCACTTAGACACCTTACTAAGCTAACTCAACCTAAGACCTATTCTTAGCAAGTTACCATAACTAACTAATACTTACCCAAACCCTAAATATCAATGCCTACAATCCCTCTAACCACATTCCTGCATGCTCAAAAGAAGCTCCCAATCTAATCTGTGGGATAATGACACGAGATCTGAGAAAATCAGGAGGATCTCCCTAAGTTTAGTAAACCTAGGAAATCCCACCTTGACTGACGTCGACTATCCCTAACCGTCTCCGGCTAAGCCAGACCGCCATCGGTTACCCTTTTTAACTCCTAAAATACCTTATTCTCAAGGTTGGAAAACATTGGGAGAAAATTGATGAGCAAGAACACATCTCAGAGAGATAACGCATCTTCAGAGAGCAAATTCCAATGAAAACTCACATCCAAGGAAGGAGATTTAGTATCTTCTCCTGCATAGCCTTCCTAGCCATGATCTGATCTATCTAAGCAAACAGGAGTGTGCATACAGCCCATGCATAAGATTTTCTTCATTTGGTAATCACTTGTAGCCTTCAAACCCATCATCAACACCTCCATCCTTCACACACAGACCTTCAGGAACAAAATCCAAGTAAGTATAATGTCATACTTCTCTGGTTTATCTCATTTCATCATTATTTTATCACCCATTGTTTATCTTTCTCCCTATTGACCTTCTCCAACGTTTTCACCTCCATAGACTCATTAAAATCTCACAAAAGCCTACCCTAGTCACCCAATACCTCGTCTCTACTAGCCAAAATTCTTTGTGCAATCACAAAGGAGACCAAAACCCTGTTCTGTGACATTTCTAGATCTCATAGTAACCGGCACCGATTATACCTAACCGCTGTCGGTCACCCCTAACCGACACCGGTCTCTGTGTTTACCCACACAGCGTTAAAAAAAGACCTACCCACCTAATTTTACCTCACCCTCACTCACCTGTGACCTACCCAAGACCTTTATCAGACTTGCAGACACCCAAAACCAATCATTTGACCTTTGGATTTTATTCTAGCTTAGCCTGTTATACTAGATCTATTTTCTTATTGTGTTTTAAGTGAGATACCTAAATCATTTTAAAATAAAAATAGGATTTACTTTGTTTACAACATTAATTTTTTTAAAACAGTGGACTGACAGCCATCTAGGAAGTATCATACTTCCCAGATCTAGCTCACGCTAGGCAGTTCACTATCCATATTGTTTAATTCCTTTTGGTGGTCTTGTTTTCATTACAGGTAGTTCCTCCTAGCCAAAAGGAAGCTCTCACGATCAGCTGTGGATTCGGAATTCATACGCTCGCAAAAAACCCATCAACCGACATTTGAACATGTATTCCTCCTATGCCCGTTACCATATCTGTTTCATCAATGCTTTTAAGAAACAATCTAAGAAAAAGGTGAAACACATTCAATAATGAACCCTTATTTTCTGATATATGTATTCATGTTTGCTACTTCAAGACTCATCACTTCACCTACTCTATAATTGTCATTTTCATCAAGACAACACAGTTGTCCTTTGGGCCTTTGTGTTCTTTTGCTGAAGATGACATGAAATTGCAGACTATGTGATCCGTTCTGTTTTGAGACAGCACACACAACTGCAGATTTAATTTAATCTTGTAACTAATTCAGCAGTAATTAATAATATCAAAACTTCCTTTATCTTAGGTATACTTCACCCAAAAAATTTTAACGTAACGATGAAGTTTCGAGTAGCCCATTTTTGCACAAGTGTAAAAATTGTCAACATTTCTAGCGATCATACAGGAAAATTTATTTGCTAGCTTAAAGACTAGTGCCTTGTTCTTGTCCATTGGGCATGGAGTCTAAAAATGTAACCAATTTTTTTTTTTTTCTGAAAGGTCCAACCCTTCCAAAACAAACTAAAACTAGGGAAGGATATGGTAATACAGATCACGTGCATGAATGCACTTATTGAATTGAAAAACATTGGAATGTGCAAAAACTGCACTTATTGAAGGGAAATCCTACTGTAACAATCATTGTAAGATTTTCAATAACAGTGTTATAGAAACATACCATTCACAAGAATGGGGAGTTCCTCTCCATTCAGCTTCAAAAGCTGAAAAGCATTGTGTTCCTTGCAAGCTGAAATCATGTAAGGAACACTCCAGAGTGTATCAAATTTTGAGTTTCTTCCTGGGTTTGCACAATCAGCATCCCACTTTAACACAATATCTCCTTCATTGAAGACTTAAATTTGGCTTTCTTGTCAAAATTATTTGTCATATGTTTATGATTCTTTTCCATTTTCAAATGAGCTTGATCTCTTAGCTCTTGTAATTCCATTAACTCTACATAACAAACCTGCAATGGTTCATTCTCAAGAAGTTCCATTTGATGCAGAAAATCTAATGCAAGTAAGTCAACTGAAATAGGCTTTCTCACTTATTTTCCATACACAATTTTGTATGGTGAATTGCCAACTAATCTGTTAGGAGTCACTCTGTCAGCCCAAAGTGTTGAATTCAACATCAGATGCCAAGCTCTTTAATTATCCTTGAGTGTTCTTCTGATGATCCTTAACAGATTCTTGTTAGTACTCTTAACTAAGCCATTACCTTGTGGGTAATAATTAGATGAAGAACTTAGATATATTCCATGTTTGATAGACCAATCTGTTATCTTTGCATCAAGGAATGCTAAAGTATTATTTGATATGATAGTTGCTGGAACACTGAATCTGTAAACTAGTCCTTCATAAAATGTTAGTATCAAAGCTTCATTAGCATCCTTTAAGGCTATTGCTTCAGTCCATCGTGTAAAATAATCTGTAGCAGTTAAGATACACTTGTGTCCTTGTGATGATGGTGGGTTTATCATGCCAATAAATTCAAGACCCCATTGCATAAAAGGTTGATCAACTGAAATTGACTGCAAGGGCAATGAAGCTAAACGTTATTTTCCGACAAAGAAAACACATTTTTTACACTTTCTAATCCATTCAAAACAGTCTTTGAATATGCTAGGCCAATAGTAACTAGGTTTCATAATTTTTAAGGCTGTGGTATGTGCTGAGAAGTGACCTCCTACAGGTCCTTCATGGAATTCTAATAGTATTTTCTAAACTTTATCATAATCAAAACACCACAAAAAGATTCCATTTATATATTTTTTGAATAACACATTATAAATGAAGATATAAGGTACAACTTGTAATCTGAAATACCTTCATTTATTCTTGTCCATACCTTCCGGATAGATGCCCTATTGTAGATAATTAACCAAATCAATCATCTATCTTGATTCTTGAATCTTGTGAGTGAGCTCAGGTTGCTGATTTTCTGGTTGAACCATAATTTCTGATTGCTGATACGCAATTTTAGCATGCTGTTTTGAATCACTTGGTTCTGTAACTTACTTTTTTTTCCATATCAGCAATTAGATGCTCACGTAAACCTTTTCCTTGAACTGTCTTAGTAACCCGAATATCAACATCATACTCCATGACCTTCGTTATCCAGTTTTCTCTTTTCTCATTCAATTCCTTATTTAGTAAGAATGCTTTCACACTTGGATGAGAAACAAGAATATGGATTTTTTTGTTCGAAAGCATATAATTAAAATTCTTTAGTCCTCTGACTACTAAAAGTACTTGTTTTTCAAGAAATGTGTACCTTGTTTCGTAATCATGAAAGCTCTGTCCAAAGAAAGTAATAGGCTGCTCAATATTTTGTCATTGACTTGAGTTAATATAGTTGAGATTGTTTCAGTTCTTGCAAGTGCATACATTGTAAAATCTTTATTGAAATTTTGATTTGCAAGAGTTGGAGCCTAAGAGATAGCTGCTTTGATTGCTTCAAATACTTCTCTTCCTTTGCTGTCCCAAGAGAAAGTTTTCTCTTTCTTTAGCATAGTTGTGAGTGGTTTAACCAATGCTGTAAAATCTAGAACAAATATCCTAACAAAGTTGATTTTTCCAAGAAAACTGCGTAATGCTTTATTATGATGGGGAAATGATAGCTGTGATATGACTTCGATCCTGAAAGGGTCAATTGCTAAACCCTGCTTAGAAACAATATGACCAAGTAGCTTGCCTTGATGTACTAAAAAGATAGACTTTAGTGGATTCAAAGATATTCCAAATTGCCTACACAAATGAAAGGTCTGCCTTAAGTGCATTAGATGTTCTTCAAAATCTTTTGAAAATATAGTAAGATCATATAAATAAACAAGAATGCATTTATTTAATAAGCTGTGAAAAGCCATGTCCATTGCATGTTGAAATGTTACATTGACATTTGAAAGACCAAAAGGCATCCTTTTGTAAGCGTAAGTACCCCACTTGGTGGTAAAATCTATTTTGTATCTATCTTCTTCTCGAATTAAAATATGATTATATCCATTGTAATCGTGTAGAAGACATAGTCTATCTGAACCTCAGATTGTTCTTAGAATCTGATCCATATTTGGGAGTGGGTGATGATCTTTTAATGAAGCCTTATTAAGATCTCTAAAATCTACGCATAGTCTGATTTCACCGTTCTTCTTCCTAACAGGAACAAGATTGACTACCCAACTTGAATTCTTGACTAGAAAGATAATACCTGATTCAATCAACTTATATAATTCTTTCCTCATCAGAGGCTCTATTTTGGGATTCACAGGCCCATGTTTCTACCTAATAGGTTTAGAATTTGGCTGCAACTTGATTGTATGTTGTGCTAAACTGGGATCAAATCCTTTTAGATCTTGGTATTTCCAAGCAAAAACATCTTTAAACTCTTTGCAAAGATTAATAAATGACTACTTTTATGTTAAGGAACATACCTTCCCAAGAAATAACTTTTTTCCTTCATCAACCAAGATTTCTTTGTAATTGTCAACATGAGTTGAAATTTTAGTCTTGACCTTTATTAACTAATTGTCAGTGCTGAAGATGTCTTCTAATGTGACCAGGACTCGAGGTAGTTTATTTTTATTCAACTGAACAATCTGATCACCATATAAATGATGTAATTTATCCTGATTCACTACAAAAAACTCAGCTTCTTGCAGCAAAAACCTGCAGATTTGATCATCACTTTCAAATACTTGCCAATTTGAATCATTATCAGGTACTGAGGGCCTAACAATTAACTTTATATGAGGCTAGATTTTGCTATTTTCAATCTATTCTAGCACTTCAAAACTAGCCCCAACTGTTGCAAGTTTGTCTGCATGCTTGTTTTAAGCTCTAGGAATAGATTGAATGTTAATCGCATTGAAATATTCAATTAAGTCTAAAAATATGTGTCTGTAAGACTTCATTAATGGGTTCTTACAAACATTGAAATTTCTTACTTGATTAATAACCAACTTAGAGTCACCAAAAATATGTAGAATGCTGATACCTTTATTTCTGGCCCAAACTAAGCCATGAATTAAAGCTTTGTATTCAGCCACATTACATGTACATGAAAATTATAGACTCAATGTAGACACTAAAATTAGGTCACACTCCCCTTTGGTCCCTCAACAAATAAGCACCCTTCATCACATTCACCTAGCCATGGACCCCTTCACCCCACTAATATTAATTTAATTAATTTAATTAAATTAATTCATTTATCCTCACTATATTTATTATTTAAATATCTTAATTTAAATAATATCCACACATACAATTCACTTAGACACCTCATCAAGCCAACTCAAACTAAGACCTATTTTTAGTAAGTTGCATAATTAACTAAGACTTATCCAAACCCTAAAAATCAATGCCTACATTCCCTCTAACCACATTCTCGCATGCTTACAAGAAGCTCCCAATCTAATCCGTGGGTAAATGACACAAGATTTGAGGAAATCAAGAGGATCTCCTTAGTTTAGTAAACCTAAGAAATCTCACCTTGACCAACGCCGGTTACCCCTAACCGTCACCAGTTAAGCCAAAATGGTCGTCAGTTACCCTTTTAACCCCAAAACAACCTTATTCTCAAGGTTGGAAGTAGGTTGGAAGAAGTTTGGCAAAATATTTTGGAAAAGTTGACGAACATTAACACATTCCAGGGAGAACACACATGCAAGGAAGGAGATCAAGCATCTTTTCCTACATAACCATCCTGGTAATGATCTAATCTAACCAAGAAAAGAGGAATGTACATGCAGCCCATGTAGAAGCTCTCCTTTAGTTGGTGATCACTTGCAGCCTTCAAACCTCTCATCAATACCTCCATCCCTCACTCACAGGCGTCCAAGACCAGAATCCAAGTAAGTATAATGTCATACTTCTTTGGTTTATTTTATTTCATCATTATTTTATCATATATTGTTTTCTTAGCCACTCATTGACCTCCTCCAACACTTCCACCTCCATATACTCATTAAAACCTTACCAAATCCCTCCCAAAATCACCCAATACCTCATCCCGACCAACCAAATTCCTTTGTGTAATCACAAAAGAGACCCAAATATTTTTCTGTGGCATTCCCAGATTTCCACAATAACCAACACAAATTACACCTAATCATCATCAGTCACCCTTAACCAACATCAGTCTCTGTATCTTTCCATACAACCTAGAACAGAGACCTACCCACCAAATTTCATCTCACCCTCATCCACATGTGATCTACTTGAGACTTTTGTCAGACCTACAGAACCCATAACCAGTTACCTAACCTTAAGATCCTATTCTGACCTAGCATGTTAGATTAGATCTATTCTTATTGTGTTTTAAGTGAGATACCTAAATCATATCAAATTACAATAGGATTTACTTTGTTTACCGCATTAATTTTTTTAAAACAGTGGAATGACAACCATCTGGAAGTATTAGACTTCCTAGATCTAGCATACGCTAGGTAGTTCACTGCACATATTGTTTAATTCCTTCTGGTGGTCTTGGTTTTATTACAAGTAGTTCCTCCTAGCCAAAAGAAATTTCTCACGACCATTTGTGGATTTGGAAGTCATACATGTGCAACAACCCATCAACCAACATTTGAACAGGTATTCCTTCTACGCCCGTTACCCTATCTATATTTTCAACACTTTAAAGAAACGATCTAAGAATCATGTGAAACATTTTGGCATGCTCGGTGGGACCCATCTGGGGTTCCTTGCATTTCATTCATTCCTAGGAAAATTTGTGTGATTTTTTCCCTTCTGAAAAGCATACACACTAATTTTCTTCCTTAGTAACCCACCTTTTCTTTCTATTGGCTCTAAAGGAAACTTTTCTTTTGGTTTAATTGAAAAGAACTATTTCTTCATGTTTTCTACATTATAGCGAAAGAGTATCCCTCTTCCTATTCATCTTATTGTGTCATCCAACTTCAAACTTTGATTTGGGCTTTAAAATAAGTGCATTACATTCTGATTTATCATATTAACTCACATTAATTGAGGGTAACCTATACACTGGAAGTCATGACCAGCTAATGGTTGATAAATGAATCATAGAAAGCACATCTCTCTCTCTCTGAGTCTTGCCAAATTACACAAATTTAAAATAAACACATATTCTTAAACAACATCTTTCCTGGGAATGCCTGTTAACGATCGCACTAATCTAAGGATTAGCAGGTACTCCCCAGCTTGCTGCTTTGTCAATTTATACTTTAGAGTGAAGCCCTCCCACACCATAACATACTTGAAACCTCACCTTTAGATCTCCTTTTTAGGAATCCATCCTCACCAAAAAAGTCTATTTCACAATTCATGTGTCATTCCCTAAATAGCATAAGCTAAACAAACATAATAGAAAAGGCACTCCTAGGATCACATTTTTCTTAGTGTTTCTGCTTGGCTTGCATTTTGAGGTGAGACATCATGTTCTTCATTTTTCTTGTTCATCCTTACATGCTCCTCATCACAGCTGGTGTATTCTAGCTTCACCTGAGTGTGCCTGGCCATATTTTCATCATTCTACGAATTCTAGATCTAATTACACACCATATTTTAATTCACAACCACTATTATTTCATCACTATTTAAATTTCACAGTAACTGGTGTCGGTCCAGTGACCATCATCTGTTACCCTCTAACCGTTGTTGGTTATACCCAACCGACATCGGTTCCAGGTCCTTTTGTTAACCTACCCAAAAGTTCATTTTATTCATATTCTTCCACTTTTCACAGTCCCTGTCACTACCATCATTCCTATTGAAATTATAAACATTATAAGATTTGGCATACCTGTTAGATTTTACCTTCTACCTTGTTTTTCACTCACTATCCATTTCCTAAAGTGACTGGCAGCGGTTACACCTGACCAGTGTCAGTTTTCCCTAACTAGCATCAGTTATCTTGTTTCACTTTTCAACCAATATTTGGTACCTAATCCAATTTTTGCTACGAAATTCACCTGTTCTTGTTGTTTTTTTGTGTCATTTACAGAGAAGCAGTCCTACCTAATCAGTACTGGTTCACATGGTGTTAACCCAAAGACAAGCAAATGCACTCGTATTTCATGCCAGTTGTAAACCACTCCCACCTAGTCCTTCACCACCTTCCATTTTATCACCAGCCATGGATCTCATCCAACCTATCACTATCACTACTGGAGATGAGGAGTTCACATGAGTCCTTGACCAAAACCCTGCTGCTTTACAGTTTTACCTTTCCCATTCGTCCACCTCAAGATGCCTCAGGTCAGTTGATATGCGGCATGCCCATATCTATCCCCCTGACTCTCATGCCCACTCCCACGTCAGCCCCATCTGGCTCTGTGCTACCCGCATCTAGCTTACTCCCAATCGTTTTGTAGTTAGGTCCTATACCTGCTATGACTACTGCATTTTTCACCTTTGTGGCACCCACCACATCAAACATAACCTTGAAGACTACCCAAAACACAACCTCATCTACCCCTAATGTCTCACACATACCCGTAGCTACATTACCACCTCCAGTGTCAATGACCCCTACCCCATTTCAGAGCATGGTCCTTTCCATTCCACAATCATTAGCCCCTATTGCCACTAGGGTTACCATGACCCTTCCACCGCCATATACATACTATCAACAACCTCTTGTTTCATCAATTATTCACTCTGGGTATGTACCCCCTATTTCATTTCCTTCTTATCAATCAATGTACATGATAACCCCATACACTGGAGTGACACCCCTGTTATATGCCCAAAACCAACCCTCTCATGCTACAGGAGGCACCCAATCATCACAACCCACCAATGACCTAATTAAATTGATGTTGGACAAGATGCAGACATTGGAGGCATCGGTTTCTAGCTCCCGCAACACTCTCACCTATGATGAGATTTGTAACAAACCCATCCACCCATCCATTCCTATCCGCTCATACCCTGTGCATTGGGAAATGCCTAAATCCGTTCATTTTAATCGAAAATAAGATCCACAGCACCATTTACAGTCATTCAAACACGAGTGTTATCTGATCGCTCATGATGATGCCTTTCTCTTGAGAACTTTCCCCATCTCCCTCACTGGACTTGCTTTAGATTGGTATAGTGGGTTACCTAGACACTCTATATTCTCATTCAATCAGGTAGCTCAAGCCTTCTTGGATAATTTCTCTATCAATATCATCAAGAAGGTTACCATGACCGATCTATACTCCACATGTCAGTATGAAGATGAATCTATCACAAATTTTTTCACTCGTTGGCGTATCCTGATCAACTAACTTACCTTCTAACTACCATAAACTGAACACATCAAGATCTTCACATGGGCTTGTGCCAGACATATCTCACTGACCTTGCAGGTCCAAACCTTCTGAACATTCGATGAAGCATTCACTATGGCATGATAGTTAGAGATTCGGGCCATCAAAGAGAAGAAAATCCAAGTACGCAATAATAATTCGGCATTCAAGTCAAATGACACCTCTTATTCTTCCAAACCACAAAAAAATTATTCAAAATCTAATGGCACCACTAATGTAGTGGTACTCAAGGCTGGCCCAACACATCCATCAAATCAAGCTACCCCCTCATCTAATCTCTCACCCGTCTATACTTTTCAATTCAGATGAGAGCAATGGAAAAATACCCCAATTGGGGAACCTTACTCTTCTATCTTAGAAAATATTATCAAAGTCAGTGCCATCACCCTTCCACCTATAAAACCATACACTGGTTTTGACCCTACTCGCCCCATGCCTGCATGGTATAAGGAACATGAATTTTATAACTATCATTGAGTAAAGTGTCATAGTGATGGGAAAAACATCACTTTCAAAAATATTGTCCAAGAAATACTCGAGAAAGGTGAGTTAACCATGGATAATCCTAATGCACCTGCCAACCAAAACCTACACATCTTCAAGAAACCATTTCCCAACCATGCCCCTTCATCTGATCAAACCAGTGAGACCTCAACTCACAATACCCATACCCACAAGGTTCATGCTATCTTTAATAATGTACCTGTCACCTCCCAATTACCCCATATTCCTTCCATAGAGGAGCTCCTATCCCAAAATCCTCCTTCCACGTTGGAACCAACCTTCCCTATTCCTTCACCAACAAAGGAACACCTTTCATCTCCTTCATCACCTACAGAGGAGTCTTTCGCTAACATTGATACCATCTCACCCCTGGCTTCACCACTTAGAGAACCTTTACCTACAGTACCTCCTCCACCCCTAGAGGAGCACCCATTACCTCCTCCACCCATAGAGGAGCATGCAGAGCCTCCTCTACCCACAAAGGAGCACCTATTTGTTCCTCCACTTATAGAGGAGCTCCCATCATCTCCTCCACCCATCATAGACCCAGCTGAGATACATTTGCATCTTGGTGAGCATTCTCCATCAACTACCTAGAATCTTGCAGACCTACTTTCGGCTCTCTTACCCACGGAAGATGAAGCTAGCCAATTTCTTGTCTCTAGGACACATTTTACAGGAATTTCCATTAGGTCCTTGTCAACTCCACCTATAGACGTACCGTTCTCACATTTGGCTAATCACTTAGATTATGTGGATAGAGCCTTACTATGGGGGCATCTTCTACTTCCAGTCTCAACACAGATTCAGAGGTCACTTGCTAATACCTCTAGTATCTACCCAAAAATATTTCGACCAATCAAACCGAATGCACCCACCTCTATCACAACTCCCTCCATGAAATTTTTTATAGCTCAAACCACACCCTTACCCATAACTCAACCTACATCTAAACCCAAACCCACACCTACATCATTTTCTTCGACTAAACCTATTACCACTTTAGGGGTCAACCCAACCACCATCCTTACTCATCCACCTATCAAACTAGATTTAGTTACATCCTCTAAGGTCAACACCATACCTATTCCACCACCCAAACAAAAGAACCAAACCCATCGACCTCATACCTCAGCTGCGCCAATCACACCAGCACCTTTCCCATTTGTCTTAGGGTATCAGCTTCCCAATGTGGTCAAGAAACCTCCACCCACCAATAAACCAAAAACACAACAACCCATTCCTTCCTCACAAACCTCTAACTTACACAAACACCCAACAACACTTACACTCACACATGCATCATCTTTACCACCAATACCTCCAATACCCTCAGCTATTGCTTCACTACCCACTACACTTCAGTCACTGTCTCTCACACCCCAAGCACGACCCGCATCATCTACCTTCACAGCACCCCCATTATCCCTGTGGGTAACTCACCCTCTTCCTCCATCTTCTTTTCCTTCTAGACCTCATACACCCACATCACCTTTACCCAAGAAGGTGTAACCCATAAACAAAACTCCACTACCCCACAATAAGGTAGTCAAAACAACCACACACCCACCTAACCATCCTTCTAATATACCCCTACCTAAATAAACACGACTGACACCTAAAACCATGCCAACACCCAAACCCATAGCTTGATCCACTCCTCCTCTTCCAAAGACTGTTCTTAGACAATCAATCACACAAACACCCAAACCCACTTTCACTTCCCATTGTGATCCACTAGCAGGGTCTTATGCCAAAATTTTAACCAACCTCCTTGAGACTTCTGTCATCACATTACCGCCACTTAGGCCTTAAGACCCCCTCAAACCAAATCCAAAAGTATTTAACGATTACTAAAATTTACGCATACCATCATGTGCCAGGGCACAATGTGGAGAATTGCAAGGCCTTAAAAATCATCCTTATCTAACTGTGTCCACCAGAAACAACTTTAACAAAGACAACCTTATCGATAAGGATCCTGCTTCACCAACACCCATTCCCATACTGCCCACTCAACAACGACAAAATCCACCCTCATAGCTCCCAGAGCCACCCCCAAGATTTGATATTAACATGGTTCACATTAGATAACTTGCCACACCACCACCCCAATGTCGTTGCACTCAAATCATCTCACAAGGATTTTCTCCTCCAGTAGATTTTTTTCTTTCATGTCACTATACCATTCATCCTACACTTCTCCATTTTAAAACTCCCCTCAAATCAACATGATACATGTCACTACACATGTGTAAAAGTATAAGGGTAAAGAGAAGGCAACTGACCCACCAACCAATCCTATACCCAACATACCATATGCACCCATACCTAAAATCACTATCTGCGGCCCCACGTACCCCATTTCTAATGGCATCAAACATCACACCATGTTCAAACAATTACACCAGTATCCCCTCAAAATGTCCCTATATGACCTCATCAAACCTTAGAATCCCATCGTCGAGCTCTCATGGAGATTCTTAAATCTATCAAGGTTTTACCCAACGACCCTACACCCGTATCCTCCATTATCACACACCATCATGTAGCATCTTTCACCAAATTACCACCTTCATCTTCACCTCACCATGTTCACCAAGTAGCCTCCCTTAGCTTCTCAGAGGAGGACATTGTACCACAACAAAACAATGACCTAGACCCAACCCTCTTCATCTCTGTCCACATCAATGACATACAGGTACATCGCGTGATGATTGATGGGGGCACTAGCATTAATATTATTTCATCCCATGCATTCACTCAAATGTGCATACCTAACAATTACCTGCATAAACATCCTGTCATGTTACATTCATTCAATGACACTATCACCTCTACACTAGGCACTGTCATCCTCCACATTCGTGTGGGCCCCCACACTTTTCTAGAATTGTTTTATGTTTTATAGGGGGGATTCCAATATAACTTGTTTCTCGATAGACCCTGGATCCGTGTCATGGGTTGCGTTCCTTCCAATTTGTATTGTTGCGTAAATTTTGAACATGAAGGACACACTTATACCATTCTAGCTGACCCCTCACCTTTCAAAACATGCAACATGCTTTACCAACCCAATGATGTGCTCATACCTATTAATCCGTCTACCTCCGTGACCACTACCACTTCACCGACACCTCCACCTACCAGTACAGCCACTGCTTCTACCGCACATACCTCCTCCATTCCTACTGCTACCATAACCTCCATTGCTGATCCATCAGCTTCCCAATCCACTAACTCCACCTCCGTATTAACCTCTGACACATTATCCATACTAGCTACCTACATACCAACCACTGATCCCTTAGAAGGTGTTTTTAAATGCCTCACTCTTGGAGAGTACCGCTTATATAGTGTCAACACATTCCTTACTCCACAAGAGTATGGAAGTCTTCACCAACACCCTCATTATGATCACTACATAAGAGAACACCTTATTTATGGTCCTCCTCATCTTCATACCAGTCTCACCTTTTGGGGACTTGATACTACCGCTTACACACCTGAACCACCACTGCGAACCCACCCATTTTCCGTCGACTTCCAATCACTTACAAATTGCCATTTTTCCCACACCTTCCTACATCGATGTGCATGGAAGGGTTTTGGTTTTGGATTTTAAGAGCAAGGCCACCATACCATTATTCCATGTACCACTTGTAAACATAATGACCGTAGTGGTATCAACTTTCCTAAACCACCTACCAAACAAGCCCGTATTGAACTCATTAAGGACACTTACCTGCTCCACCTTCATCACCACCTTCATCGATGGAGTTGATAGATCATGAATCTATCCCTCCTAAAAAAAAATTTCATAAACACCATTTCCTTAGGGGCCTCTGACTTATCAACATGAGGGTGAGGCCCCTTCCACTCTTCCCTTCTTATATCTGTAAATGATCGATGATGATATACCTTCAATTAACGTCGTTCAATGTCAGGATGATAAATCTATACTCACCTACCTTGGTGCAGAAGACTCATATATTCATTCATCATTACCTTCTGAGACACAACCCATGTTGAATGAATCGACTATCGAGATCAACATTCGTACTCAGGACAACCCACACATCCTAAAGATTAGACAATCTTTAGATGCTGCTGAAAAGGAAGCCATCACTTCTTTTCTTAGAGATCATAACCACACTTTTTCTTGGTCTTGCAAAGACATGCCTGGTATTGACCCCACCATAGTGGTCCAAAATATCGTAACTGTTTCCAATGCCAAACACATAAAAAAAAAGCTGAGGAAAATGCACCCTCTCATTGCTCTTCTTGTCAAAGAAGAACTTCATCGCCTTCTTTTCGTTTCCTTCATCTTACCCATTGATTATCCTCATTATATTTCTAACATTTTCCCTATCACTAAAGTGACAGGGGGACTCCGTATTTACATGGACTTCTATGACCTCAACCTAGCCTACCCAAAAGATGACTTTCCCTTACCCGGTATTGATCAATTGGTTGACCTCACCGCTGGTCACGAGATGCTATCACTCATGGATGGATTCTTGGGTTATAACCAAATTTTGCTTACCCTGGAAGATCAACAAAATACCTCATTCATCACCCCTTGGGGGACCTTCTGCTCTCGAGTCATGCCTTTTGGCCTTAACAACATTGGTGCCACGTATTAGCGGGCTATGACTTACATCTTCCATGACATCATGCATCACATATTAGAAGATTACATGGATGATATCTTGGCCAAATATAAACATCGCTCAAAGCACCTTGCCATCCTCAAAACCATCTTTTACCACCTCATTAAATATTGTGTCCACCTTCAGCCTAAGAAGTGCGTCTTCACAGTTCTCTCAGCAAAACTCTTGGGATTTATCATTTCCCTCCATGGTATAGAAGTTGACCCCACTAAAGTCAATGCCATTCTCAAAATTCCTCCACCTACTAACCTTTGACAAATTCATAGCCTGCAAGGTAAATTACAGTCCATTCACCATTTCATTTCACAATTATTTGATTGATGTCAACCATTTCATCATCTGCTCAAGAAGGATGTCTCCTTTAAATGGGATGATGACTGTCATAAGGCTTTTGAGGCCTTAAAAAAATACCTTCTATAACCACCCATACTCATTCAACCTAAAGAAAATCAACCTTTTTACCTATACATATTAGCTATCGATCATTCCTTGGGAGCCATGCTTTCTCATCGTGATGAACAACACAGGGAGTAGGTCATTTATTACAAAAGCCATACTCTTTTGGACTATGAAACCCGATACAACCATCCCAAAAAAAATTTCTTAGCCTTAGTTTTCATTGCCACCAAACTCTGTCATTACCTACTCAGTCACAAAACCTATGTTGTGACCAACACCAACCCCTTATACTTCATGTATGACAAATATTATCAAAATCAGCGTGACGCATGATGGCTTATGCTTTTAGCTGATCTTGACCTCGAATTCATTCATCAAAATTCCATCAAGGGCCAAGTTATTGCTGACCAATTGGTCAACACACCTATTTCTAGCGATCAACCCTCTAATTTTGACTTTCTAGATGAGTCAATTGCTATCCTTTCCCTGGACAAATCCCCTTACTAAATGACACTCTTCTTCGATGGTTCCAAGTGTCAGCATAGGGGCAGGGCTGGTATTATCCTCATTCCTCTTGATGGTGAACCCATGCCTTTGTCTTTCAAATTAGATTTTGAATGCACCAATAATATTACTAAATATAAAGCACTTGTCCTAGGTCTCCAAGCCACCACTCCCTAGATGTCAAATCAATCAACATCTTTGGAGATTCTCAATTGGTCATAAACCAAGTCAATAGTATGTACCAATGTCATAACAAGATACTTCAAAAGTATAAACATCGTGTAGACATACTTTTTACCACCTTTGATCGTTACACCCTTCAAACCATCCCACGTTCAACCAACAAATTTATAGATACCATGGCTTGCTTAGCGTCCCAAATACCTACTTCACCCGATTCTACAATCTTCATCACCATACAATGACTCCAATCACCATCTTATTTACCTCATGATGTTTACTCGATTGAAACCGATACCCTTGACCTGAGTGACCTTTGGTATAAACAATACTCCGACTACCTTTCTCTCTCCATCTTACCTTCTAATCTCACAAGTAACAGACAATGCACCTTCCTTAAAAATGTCTCTCGTTACGTCATCCTTGGGGACTCTTCTATAAGTGCGGCTTTAACGGTATTCTCTTACAATGCCTCACAAGTTCTGAAATTCCTTATACCATCAAGGAGGTTCAAGACGGCATATGTGGAGGTCACTTCAGTGGCCTTGCTGTTGCTAAGTGTATTATTCACCTAGGCTATTACTAGCTGACCCTTAACCATGATTGTTGTGACTACGTCAAACATTGTGTAAAATTCCAACAACATTCCAATCTTCATCATACACCCAGTCATGCCTTATAGGTCACTTGTGACCTTTAGCCCTTCTCTCAATGGGGTTTGGATCTTGTCAGAGAAATCAATCCTCATTCGTCCCAACACCATCAATGGATCATCACTGCTACCGAATACTATAAAAAATGGGTGTAAGCCATATCACTCATCTCCATGAAAGCTGAGAAAATATGTGAGTTCATTAATCACCACATCATTTGTCTCTTTAGTGTTCCTCATCGCCTCATCATTGATAATGGAAAACAATTCAAAAAAAAAACATTGCAAAAACTTTGTGATGCCTTTGACATTCAACTTAGTTTCTCATCACCTTATTACCCACAAACCAATGGCCAAACTGAATCCACTAACAAAACCCTCAACAAAATTCTTATGAAAGTGGTTGACGATATTGGTAAGGATTGGCATACGCACATTCCTTTTTCCCTATGGGCATACCACACTAGTATTAGCACTTCCACTGCAGCCACACCATTTTCTCTAGTCTACAGTATAGAGGTTGTTCTACCTCTCAAAGTCCAGATTCCCTCACTCTACATTTCTCTCCATGAAATGCTCACTGATGATGACTTTCGTCAGGACCATTTAGCACAACTAGAGTTATTAGACAAACATCGTATTAACACTCTGGATCACCTTCAAGTTTACCAATAATGTATCAAATGTGCCTACAAAAAACGTGTCTGTGAATGAACCTTCCAATTTGGTGACCTTATCCTAAAATAAAATAAACACGTAACCAAAGCAAAAAAAAAGAAAATGGGGCAAATTTTCTCCTAATTGGTTTAGACCATACATCGTAACTCATACCTATGGATCTTGTGCTTATCATTTATCTTCTCTTAATGATAAACCTGAAATTGAGCTCCTTAACACCTTGCATCTTTGACCATTCTATTGTTGACTCATTGTCCTACCTCACCTGTTGTCTCTTTCCATGGTCATTCCTTAAGCGTTATTCACTCCATACACCTCACCAATGATTAAACAAGAATCATGTGAGTATCTGTCACTTGTTATCTTCTCTTGAATATGTGTACCATAGCGCTACACATAGCATGATTCTCATGGATACTTTTCATCTACCTTTGGATGAAATCCCATGGTCATCTCACCTTTCCTTTTGAACAAGAGTGTCCTCTACTCCACCTTGGTCTTGTCCATGACTTCAAATGCCTCATATGGGACCAAACACTCCTTGAGTCAAAATTCTAACCAAAAGATGACTACCCTCAAAAGGACATCTCCCTCTCAAACAATTGATGCTATAAATAGACTACTCCCTCTGAACGAAAAACTAGGTAAAGATCTTACAAGAAAAATAAAAAAAATAAAAAAATAAAAAAATGAGAGAAACCGAAACTTCCTACATCGATCAGTTTTCACGAAGACCTCAAGGAGTTCAATTTTATTTATCCCCATATAGACTTCCCACATTGATCAGTCTATCAAAACAACAAAATATTTTGTCATGGACTTTCCCGTTGTGAGCTTAGATTATCTTGCCTGAAGGGCCTACTACCTCATACCATATACAAATTAACTACCTTTCACCCTTCTTACCATTTCCACTGCCCATTTCCTCATTTGCCTCAAAGGAAATCTTGGAATTTAGACATTTGGTGATCATATGACTACTTTTCACCATCGAATAGTTAATCATGCAATGTCTTCAGGGTCTTACATTCATCACCTCCTCTATGGTGTGATCTACTTGGTATGATCCTACCTAACCAGATGGCTTTATTACCCCCTCTTATCTTTTAACCATATTTGTTTACGTTTTGATTACCTTATACAGGACTTGGTACTCAACAGCTTACCTTTGGGGGAAATATTCTTCTTTCAACCACCATCACCTTCACCTACATCATTTTATATATAATCTACCCATACCTAACAAACCTAAACCCACAACATGCCCAAAAAACCTACCAACTTATTTTCATACCTCCTCATATTCTTCCCTATCTTATGGGAGAACTACATTGGCCTGAGGTCCCTTTTCATCAAGACTATGTAGGTAGCATTCTTAGGGCATGGGGCCCTTGGAGGTTAACTTGGCCATACGCTATCCTCAAACAATTCATCTTCCATCTGCCTCACATTACATCACACCTAACTTCGTTTCCCTTTTTTTACCCAACATTGGATATTAAACCACATACATAACAAGTTTGCTTTCATATTTTAAACATTATCACAAGCATACATTTCTTACGCCTACCATTTCTCTATCATCACTATGCATAGATTATACCACATCTCACATATGACCCATAGTATCATTCATTGCTTAAAAATAATGAATCAAAACTTCAACTACTTTCAACACAACCATTCCTAACAAACCTGACTCAACCATGCCTAAATCATCCTAACTCAATCCATTCCTAAACCAACCTGAGCACAATCATGCCTAACAATTGACCTGACTCGAATCCATGCCTATCCAACCTGAATCAATCCATGCCAAACCAACCTGACTCAATCCATGCCTAAACAAACCTGACTCGAACCATGCATAAATTGACCTAACTCAATCCATGCCTAACAAAACTGACTTGATCCATGCCTAAATCGAACCTAACTCGATCCATGCCTAATCCGACCTGACTCCACCATGCCTAACTCACCTAATTTCCACCCATATCAAAATAACAAATCCATATCTCATCTAGCACAAGCCATAAATCGAAAATATCATAAATACATCAATCAAATCAAATAATAGCATATATCTCATCATATCAATAAATAAACGTGTATCTAAAATATACATAACTATCTCATTATGTCCATCATCTCCAAAATCTTCAGCACGCAGGATGATATACAATAAAAAATTTCATTAGTACGTAGGCCGGTCTCATATATACAAATAATTAATGAAATGAATACAAAATCTCTACAGCACGCAGGCTAGTATATGTACTTGAAATATAAAAATAACTCATACATCCTCACTGTCTTTGGCATGTAGGATGGTATGTGATAAAAAATACAACTATCTTTGGCATGCAAGCCGATATATATATCCCGAAAACATAACTATCATACATCAAAAACTAGGTGATTGCATATTAGGCATCTCACCAGATGTCCTCAATCTCTATGTCACCTGTACTCTCGGCCTCCTATGTCCCTGCTAGTACCTCACCTAGCAAATGGTCTTTGTGCAATGGTAGCCTCTACCTGATCGAGGCCTCAGAGCCCGACTAACCTCTCTATTCTCTCCACACTATGAATGTGGGATCTCATATTCTCACTAGATGCTTGCTGTCCCATGTACTCGGGAAAGGATATGAAATCTATCCCAACCACCATAATCTGGTCCTGATAGTATCTCACCTCACCTTAGGGCATCTCATAACCTACATACAGACACAGTATGTGGTGGTCCTATAGATCTCGACCCTTATAACTACCATGTAGCACCCTGCCCCGTAGTTACCTATGGACTAGGACCTGCTCCTGGTGTTTGTGGTAGTGTCCCCTGCCCCTGTGCCTATATTTGGGCTTGTAAGTCCCCAATCTATGCCTGGGATATGGCCAAATAGCCCTGTAAACCTGACCACCTGAGCCTATAAGGATGCCACCTGACCATCCCCCTCCTAACCATTTCCATCTCCTCCATCAGCCATCTAGGCTTGTAGACTAGCCACCTGTACATTTAGCTCTGCTACCCTCTACCTCAGAACCCTCTAGTTATGTCTACAATATACCCAACTAGGTAATCATCATAGCTACCTACCCATGTAGGGTGTCTATCTACACCGTGATCATAACTAGATCTAGTTGTCTCGGTCTGGGTGGTATGGCTCGTAATTGAGTCACCCACTATTTCTTATACATGTCTGTGCATCTGGTGTCATCTATTCACTGGTCTGCTACCTGCTTCTCCTCCCCTATGGGAACTGTGGGCTATGGTAGAGGTAAGGCCCCCTCCATGTCATCTCTTTGATACTGTGGGAAGGGCGGAGGAGTGTCTGTGTATGATCTCGAACTACCATCAGACTCTATCTACTAGGATTATCTCGTCCTCCCTTGGCACGATAACCCTATATCTATCTCTCTAGCTAGAGCTCAGCTAGCTCCTCGTGCATATGCCTATATGAGGGAAATCCCACATATGGCCTCCATATAATGTCCACTCCAGACAATCCCTCTAGTAACTGCCGAGAAATGGACCACATCATGTATCCCACCCTCACCAGATCTCCACTCTCTTATCACCGACACCCATGTCCTGTACCCCACCCACACAAATCTCACTTCGGAATGCATTTGCTTAGGGCATCCCTATAGGATGCATGCACAAACCATGTACTTGTATGCCCAGGTAGTGCAGTATAAATTTACAACATAGGCTAAACTTGTGCACAACTGCCCATATACTCACAACTCCTTGTATAGTTGCACCAAGAATGTCTTGTGCCTAGGAAAAGTGGGTATCATGCTCCATCATGCCACATGGAGTAACCCCATCAGCGATAAGGGAAAGTGTCTATCATCTACATCTAGTAGTGCATAGCAACACACTGCTTCCATCAACAAAACCACTAGCCTCGTCTCCTCCAGACGGGCTAGGTACATATTTCCATAGCTCAAATTAGCGCTATGGAATCTCAGATCAGCCACTCACTTGCCAAAAATAGTCCCAATCAACTCCTCTGAGGCCTCAGAGGAGATAGAGTAAAACCTGGGCACCTAATATGGGTAACCAAAAAATCTAGAACACGTCCTCCAGGGTGATAGTCATCTCACCCATTGGCAGGTGGAACGTGTTGGTCACGGAGTCCCATTTATCGATGAGAGCGACCATCAAGCTGGGTTGTTGAACAACATGTCTGTAGCGACAAAACCCACTAAAGCTCACTACCTCCACATGCTGCAGCTCCATCAGGGTCACTGCGACGTGCAATGTCACCAGTAGAGTTGGAACCCTATCCTGCATATGTAACTGCACTCTCCCCTGCATCCAATCCAAGCATGACATTAATCCACATTTATCATGTCCATATTCACCAATTAACCTTTTCCTACACCCTATTTTCACCCTACCCATCTCAAATACCTAGCCCACATCACTTTTGGACCCTTGTGCCTAAAAGCCTGACTGGTACCGGTTCATCCTAACTGACTCCGGTCACCCTTAAATTGGCATTGGTCACCTATTTGGTGTCCGATACCGGTTCACCCTTACCGACCATGGTTACCCCTTAACCGGCATCGGTCACTTGTTTGGTGACCGATACCGGTTCCACCCAGCTGACGCCAGCCACACTTGACTGACACTGGCCACTGTCGTGGAAAAACCCACAACTTCCCAAAACCCCCCTTTTCTAAAAACCTCCCCCCGCCCCTTTTACCCCACCTACAATGACCTAAACTACCCCTTGACCTCTACCCACCCCACCTATACCATTTACTACCCTCCCCATTCCTCCTTTTTCCCGTTATTCACCCCATACCCAAATTTAATTTTTGCCCATCCACAAAAAAAAACCACAAAAACCTACAAATAACAATAATCTACTCTAATCTATCAAATCAACAATGTAGAGTAGGGTGCTTACCTCGTTGCACTGCCACCGTCTTGGTGGCACATCTGGCCACTATACCGGTGGCCCGCCCGATCCCCCTCCAGCCTTTGCCATCATCGAATAGCTACTCACCAACCAAACCCTCATCCAATCACACTGCCAGGTCACTGTCCCATTTTGTCCAGACACTTTTCTCTCTTTTCTCTCTTTTTTGTTGTTTTCTCACTTCGCAAATAACAAATGAATAAAAAACGTGGATTTTTTGTTTTTATAACCAACCTGAGCTAACCGACGTTGGTTACCCTTGACTAGCATTGGTCGCATTCCCTACCTAACCATCATCAGTTGACCTATACTGACGTCAGTTATCCATGACTGACATCAGTCACCCTCACCTACACATTGCCCTCAATTTTTCCCTTTTACCCCACCCTTCACCCTGATCCTTTAACCCACCCCACCTTTACCCAACCCATTTACCTTCCTTGCCCTCATCATTTACTACCTCCATTTGTCCTCCTTTGGGGACTCATTATTTTACCCCTACCTTAGCCTTACCCATGCCGTGACCTAGATATTTGGACCTGGACCATCGCTAGTGACCTTTGACCTCATGTGTTTGCTATACCTTGCGACACTGTTACCTGTGTTGATTGACCTGTTGACCGTACCTAGCCTATTGCCATGACCGTTTATCCTGATCCTACCTTTGGTGTACCGGAACATACCTAAATGTTCCTACACCTAACCTATGTTGTGTTTCCTAATCATATCCTATACCTTGGATACCGGAATCACTTCAACCTTGTTTGGATAAAACAATTGACCTTAGATGATGTAGAGTTTGCCTACTCTTCAACCCGGTAGTGTGTTGCATATTATACGTGTCCATGTGTTTGACTGTTACTACCTTTGACCCTAACCCATTACCTAGATTTCCTGAGTAGACATTTTTCCCTTTTCCCTCGTGCCCAACCTGACTTTTCCTCACATTTATCTTTTATCAAACCACTCACCGATTCTGCCTTTGGCCTCGTCAGTTTCTGGTTTGAGGGGGATCACCTTCACCCATACATGGGGCAACCACATCTTATTTTTATTAGCGTCTCTTACCAATACAAGCTACGCAACAAAAATAGAAAAAATGTAGACACTAAAATTAGGTCACACTCCCCTTTGGTCCCTTGACAAATAAGCACCCTTCATCACATTCACCTAGCAATGGCCCCTTTCACCCCACTAATAGTAATTTAATTAATTTAATTAAATTAATTCATTATCCTCACTATATTTTTTATTTAAATATCTTATTTTAAATAATATCCACACATACAGTTCACTTAGACACCTCACCAAGCCAACTCACCCTAAGACCTATTCTTAGTAAGTTGCCATAACTAACTAAGACTTACCCAAACCCCAAAATCAAGGCCTACATTCCCTCTAACCACATTATTGCATGCTTACAAGAAGCTCCCAGTCTAATCCAAGGGTTAATGACATGAGATCCAAGGAAATAAAGAGGATCTCCCTAGTTTAGTAAACCTAGGAAATCCCGCCTTGACCGACGCTGCTTACCCCTAACCGTCGCTGGTTAAGCCAGAACCACCGTTGATTACCCTTTTAACCCCAAAACAACCTTATTCTCAAGGTTGGAAGCAGAAAGTTGGAAGTTGGCAAACATTGGTAGAAGGTTGGTGAGTATTAACACATCTCAAAGAGATAACACATCTTTAGAGAGTGAATTCCAGCGAGAACCCACATGCAATGAAGGAGATCAAACATCTTTTCCTACACAACCATCCCAGCCATGATCTGATCTAACCAAGCAAAGAGGAATGTACATGTAACCCATGTAGAATCTTTAATTCAGTTGGTGATCACTTGCAGCCTTCAAACCTCTCATCAGCACCTCCATCCCTCACTCACAAGCATCTAGGACCAGAATCCCAGTAATTATAACGTCATACTTCTCTGGTTTATTTCATTTCATCATCATTTTAGCATCTATTGTTTACCTAGCCACCTATTGACCTCCTCCAACACTTTCACCTCCATATACCCATTAAAACCTCGCAAAATCCTACCCAAGTCACCCAATACCTCATCCTGACTAACCAAAATTCTTTGTGCAATCACAAAGGAGACCCAAATCTTGTTCTGTGGCATTCCCAGACTTCCATAGTAACCGGCACCGATTACACCTAACCACCGTCAGTCACCCTTAACCAACATCAGTCTCTGTATTTACCCATACAACCTAGAACATAGACCTAGCCACCTAATTTCATCTCACCCTCATCCACCTGTGATCTACCTAAGACCTGTGTCAAAACCTGCACAACCCAGAACCAGTCACTTGACCTTTTGATCCTATTCGAACTTAGCCTGTTAGATTAGATCTATTTCTTATTGTGTTTTAAGTGAGATACCTAAATCATTTTGAACTACAATAGGATTATCTTTGTTTACAACATTAAATTGTTTAAAACAGTGGACTGATAACCATCTAAGAAGTATCAAACATCCCAGATCTAGCATATGCTAGGTAGTTCACTGCCCATATTGTTTAATTCCTTCTGGTGGTCTTACTTTGCATTACAGGTATTTCCTCTTAGCAAAAAGGAATCTCTCATGATTAGCTATGGATTCGGAAGTCATACGCACGTAAAAACCCATCAACCAACATTTGAATAGGTATTCCTCCTACGCCCATTACCCTATTTGTCTCATCAACACTTCAAAGAAACGATCTAAGAATAAGGTGAAACACTCAAAGCTAAGAAATACCTTTCATTAATTGGGCAAGTGAGCATCAGACCTGCTTTCTATCCCTTCTTGCTCTTAGCTCCATCAAAATGAAGCTTCCAAATCCCTTTTGCTGAATATTTTATTTTGGACAATAAGGGTAGTGGTGTATTTTCTTCATGCATATAATACACACCAAACAGGTGTTCTTCAACTTCTTTAATATGATCATGATCATGTTATTCCACTATATTTTCATCCATAAACATGTTAGAAACACCATCTAATAATGAAACATGAGCTACTTCATCAAAATCAGATTGATCTAAGGCTGAATAATTAGCCACTGCATTTGAAGAGTGAGGCTCAATGTGAAATCTAGCCAACGGCTCTGAATTGATAGTAACTTTAGTACCATAACAAGTAGTGAAAAATAAGGACCAATCTGAAGAGAGATAACCTCTTATTTTTGCTGTGAAATATCTAAATAGGCGTAAGGAAAATTATGGAGGTAAGTCTACAACAGTAACATCCTGCAGAATAGAAACATTTGGGCAAGCATGTAACATCACTTCTAAATTTTTTATTATACTGACCGTATTAGTTGTAGTTCCATCAAGCTGTAAGACGTTTCTTTCTGTAGGTTCATACTGCAAACCTAATTTTTTTGCAATTGCTTTTGGCATAACTGTGCTACTTGCACCACTTTCCACCATGCAATTATGAACTAGATGTTCTCCAATAATTAGTGATAAATAGAATGGCGGTGGCTTCTTGATGTCATGAGCATTCAGAACTTTATGAACCATCCACTTAAATTCTTTAACGCGGTCTTGCTCAAACGTTCCAAGGACCATGTATGTCTCATGAACTTCCTTTTTTGTTGTATTTGAAGAAATCTACAGCTTAGCTAGCTCATGAGAGAGTAAATCTTGTTGTCTAGATATACTTAGAGCATCCCACATTGAGATGTTAACATTATGCTTTTTCATTACATCAACAATGTTAAAAGAAGTAACTCCTTTAAAGACAAATTCAACTGTCTTAGAGAAGGCCTTAGTGAAAACTAATTCTGCTTCAGCTGCCTTAGATATCTGAGGTATAAACAGTCTTCTTGGATTAGGCTGTAGCTGTTTTTGATGGCCTTTATCAACTAGAACACTTGTTGTTTTTTAGGAACAACAAGGTTGTTGGTTGTTTTTGGACCTGTAGATGTTGTCTTATCAGTGAAAGTAGGTAAGATAGGCCTATTTTGTTGCTTTTGACTTTCAACAGCCTTCCCTTGAGCCCTAGTAGTGACTGCAATGAAATACCCCTCATTAAAACTGATGAAATTCTATTCAGGTGCTTTTTGAGCATGAGTTTCTTGCTGCCCACCCTCCATTTGAGGTATGAACAATGTTTCATATTGAGGTTGTGCAACAAGATTCAGATTCAGAAAAGCATTTGGGCAAGTTACAGCTAAATGAGGTTGATTGCAAGGTTGACACCACTCTTCTGTAGCCATATAAATTGGGACTAAAGCATTAGATGAACTAGGAGCCTTTGGGTCAAACTACCTTTGCTGGTAAGGCTGCCTATAATTTTGATTCTATTGATAGGGCTTCCTGTTTTATTGATTCTATTGATAGGGCTGATAAGGAGCCTGATACGGTCTACTAGGTAATGCAATTTTGTTCTCAATTGAAGTCAATTTATTTCCCATAGTCTGCAAAGCTTTAAATACATCATCTGATGGAGCTACAACAGTAGGTTCTATGATTGTAATAGACTAAGGAACATGTGCTAAATCTGCCAAAAATGGCATTGAAGGCCTTGGTGCTAATTTCCCAACTTGAATAAGACTATTTTCAGATCGGATAGCGATATCATAGGCTGTTGGGATTGTTTCTCCACCCATTGACTGAATCATAGTTGAAATATCACTGTTTAATGCTCTAATATAATAAAGGAAAGCATGATTAGCTTGAGGCTTGACACTTGCTGGAATTATCTCCCAAGTTCTAGCAAAATGGATATTGAAACTAGACATAAATTCATTGGGATCTCTTTTAATAGTAGATAAATGTTCAATGAGAGACAAATGATCTGAATTATCCTAGAACTAGTTCAGCAATTTTTCACCTAAATTATCCCAAGGCCTACCCTTTAAAAGATGCAGCTAAAAGTCTTAAAGCTATGTCTTTATGAGTGATGTTATGGACTGCACATAGGGCTGCAACATATTTGATATGTTCAGCTGGTGTAATTTGATTTTCACCCGTGAATGATGACAAACTTTTCATGGCAGCATTAGGAATGTCATGGTAAACTGGGATTACTAATAGAATGCCATTAGTAAAGGTCACACAATTCCTTGGTGGTTGGATAGCCATTTGAAAAATTGGGATATTAATTGAGAAATTGAAACGTGGTGAAGGAATATTAGGAGGAGGGTTACCAAAACCAGGTCTATTATAAGGTAAAGTATTACCAACTCTTTTCCTTCTAGTAGAATTCAAAGGTAAAGAAACAAAATTAGAAGGAATTCCTCTTATCGATGATCTTGCAGTCACTTTAGGCATGGAACATGCTACAATAATGGTCTGATATCAGCTTAACAGAGTCGCCAAAATATCTTAGAATCTTTAGAATAAATTGTTGCAACTTGCTCCCGAAAGTAACTTTTAATTTGTTGTAATCTGCTATAGATCTGCTGTAGAAATTGTAACTCGCATGCAGATCTAATTCGTCATCCCACCAAGCGTGCCAAAAAAATTTATCTCTAGAAAGTGCACCCTGTAGAAAGATGGCTGTAGGTTTTATAAACTTGCACAATTGATCTCTTTCTTTCGTAGATACAATGGAAACACCTCAGGTATGTGGGTATACCTATTTTGAGGTGAGTCTCTGGTATCAAGGTCGGTTCCTTATTGGTGTATCCTAAACTGATTTCCGAGAGTTTGAGAGTAAAACATGACTGTAAAATTATTAAAACTAAGGTGATACACCAAATTTCTATGAGGGCTTTGACTGAGTACATGCACAACTGATTTGGGAAGGATTCTTGATTCATGGACCAATATTTTTTCTGTAGAATGTCTAAGGGCAAAACACTTGATTGTACTGAGGGAAGATCACAACTGTACTAATAAGTTAACATGCACATTAAAATTAAGTAGAAAAGACTGAATTTGCAGCAAGGTAAGGTGATTGATTAGGGAATTTGCATTCACAAGACTAATAGAAACATACACAAGACTGCAAAATAACTTGGAAAGGAAGAAAATACTTCACACTTAGAGGGCAAAAATGGAAAAAATTTCTTCAGTACTCATATATCCAAAAATTCCTCTAGTAGTCCTCTTGTGCTTTGTAAAGGCACACAATATATAGCAAAAAAAATAAAATTCACCCTCTCCCTAAAAATAGCCTAAGGCTTGTACTCGCCCATGTATCTTATTTTTATCCTTTATTTAATAATAGATAAAGGGAAAAAAAGAGCATGCAATTACAAATAGTTATTATTAGCCTTACTTACATTATAGTCAAACTGAAGTTGACTTTTCTATTTTTAAGAAAAGAAGGGTGAATAATTTGCTAAAAATAAGGTTGCTTGCTAGGCAAGTCTTTCTCCATGAGCATGCAACTCTATCTTCTTCTCTATTCTGTCTTGTTGTGAAGGCATGCAAAAATACAACACTCTATTTGTTAGCAAAATAATTACAATACTTGTAAAAATAATTCCTCCTGTGGGGACCACCTGCTATGTGCACATGTTCTGATATTGACATATCTTTTAAAAATAGTCACATGAATGACACTCTGACAACAAATTCTAGGTCCTTGAAGTGGGGACCACTTGTGGTTGTGAACTATTTTCTTCATTGGGTTCGGCCACTCTTTGTGGACTTAGCATATACTATGGTTTAAAAACACGAGGGGCACTTTGTAAAAGCCACCACATTATGCTCGACCACCTTTGATTATTTGGAATGACCATACTATATGGTCTGCCACCTTTGAGTTTTTCGGCCTTGGCATATTATAAAAGTCATATTTTCGGTGATCATGGTATATGATTTGGTTGGCCCTTTTTACATTATTCGAAGCATGCACTAAGGTTAGAATTTGAAAGTCATTTGCAATGATTAATTCAGTGGACACGTTGGCTGTCCCCTTTTCCATGGTGATTCACCCCTTGGTGACTTGGTCGGTGGCTTCTACAACTCGGGTCAGGTTAATTATAACCCTGATGGTTTATTTTAAATGTTCGTGCCTTATTCTTTGTCATTGATCTTTGTACCTTTTGTATTCGATGCCATTGATCCATGACTTGCGGTTAGGGTTTTCTGACTGGCATTTAGTGTGGGCGGTGGCATCTTACCCAGGTGGTTTGCATTGATTATTGCGATTGATTTGAGGATGTTGATCTTGTGTCCTTGGTTTTTTATGTCGTTGATCTCTAACTGTGGTTGAGTTTGAGTTAACCCACTTCTTGGGTTTGGGTGGTAAAGAGGATCTCGACCCTTAAGCACGTTTCATTTGGTTTTTTGGTTGTATGGGTGAAGTCCTGGCAAATTTTTCCTTCGACGCCATTATTCTGTTCCGTGAAGCTCACTGAGCATTTATGGGAATGCCATTATTGATTATTTTGTACTCGGCTCAATGTAAAAAGGTTCTCCGCATTCTGTGCTTCTTATGAGTGAGTTTTCTGTAATAATGCCGCCATTGTTTAGTGTTTTCGAGATCAGCTTTGTATTGGCCACCATGGTTGTTTCTTCGAGCTCGAACTTTCTCATTTTATTGTCTGTGTCACTTCATCAGACGTTGACATGGTGGTGGGAGATTAGAGATCGTTTTCTATCTTATTTCTATAGTGGCCGCAACTGTTGCTAATCTTGAAGCTCAACCCCGTTTTGTTTGGTCTTTGTGGTGAAGTCCATGAGATCTGGTTTTTCTTTCTGAGATCTTGTGGTCAAAAGGCTTGAGCACCGGTATATTTATTGGTTTCTGTGGGTTTTCCTTTACCATATCTTGAGCTCTGTAGATTTGGTTTTCTTGCAATGGCCTCCATGGTGAGTTTCTGAAGTTTGATTCTTCTATGTTCTTCGAGATCTCTTCGATCTATCAGCCACCATAGTTGTTTATAGGTGAGATAATTTTTCTTGTATGCATATACTTTTGTTTTGTTTTCTTCGTTAGATATATCACTGAACTCTTGGAAATATTTATGGGTTCTGTGATTTGTTTCTCTTGATTGAGTCCCAAGTTTGAAACTTCACATGGGCATGTGGACGTCCCGCTTCATCATCTGGTTACTCAAAAGTTCTGAACATTTGATTATCTACAGTGAGTGTATTCCTCGACCCAATTTGCATCATGAATTATAAATCTATATTTTCTGAGTTCTGGGTATCTATACATATGTGACCTTGAGAAAATTTTCAACTCTGTGTGGAAAATAACTGTAAAATCTTGAAGTACTGGTTTCGTAACGTACTATAATTGTATTTCCTTGTTTTCTTGTATCTACCATGCTTGACTTGTTCCTGTAAATGGATATTGCTAATAAGGTCACACTCAAACTCAAACTGAGCTTGTCTATTTCTTGAATGTTTTCTACCAACACTTATTTATCATTGAGTTGTAATGCGTGTCTTGATATGTAACCTATCAACTTTAGATGGATCTCGAATTTCCACCATATATGAGACCTGGGTTGTTTTGTTGTCTTGCTTGTAGAAGGGTTCATGTGATTGAATTTCTTTCTTCATTGTGATATCTTCAATATTCTGTTTGAACATTGATTATCCTGGGCTTCGTAAGGTTGAATGGTGTTGAAACACCACTAACTGAAATGGGTTTCTTATACATCTGTTCTTTCAGTTCACTTTTGAAATGCCTGTTTGTAACCTACAGTTGCACTTATACTCTTTGATACCTGCAGTAATTTTAAGCAATTCTTGATCTATTTTGATGCCATTATCAGGCATAAGCTTTGATTTAGATACTTTGTTCTATTACTTTCACTGCATTTCTTTGATTTCAGTTTGATATAGATATTGGAAAAGTTGTAAATATCCGTTTTACATGGCGAAGCCCTGTCAATTTTTTTCCAAAATTTTCTCTTCCATCTATTTCCAACATAGTAGTTGTATTTTCTGATTCAAAACATAACACTTCATGTTTGAAGCTGGATTGGTAAATAAAATGAGACATCATAGTTGTGTTATCTTGATCATAGCATGCTTTGTTGTTTTTCTGTATCACTTACTTGATTTAAATCATGTTGTAGTTAAAAACAACAATATGGAAAGTTGTAAATGTCCATTTTACATGGTTAAGCGCTGTCAAAAATTTTCTAGAATCTTGTCTTCATTCCTTTCAACTGTGACCTTCTCTTTTAGCCAAACATCAGCTTTCAAATTCTACTTTTTTCTTCTTTTGCAAAATGAAACTTGTGCTTCTATTGCTAGTCTCTCTTCTACACTGTAACTTCTTCCATTTCAGAATAGTTATTGGAACTTTGAGTTACATTCTTCTTTTTATTGCATGCACTTATGACTTGTCTATTTTTCTCTTTGGCTACAACCTGTACCTGCACACTTAGGAAAATAGTTAGAAAATAATTATGCTTTTTGGCCTCTCTTATGTCCATGCTTTTCTTCTTTCTTTTCTCCTTCTTCTTTCTCAGTGAATAAAGCATGCATGCAGTTTGTTCTTCAAGTAGAATACATCTCTTGTTAGGAGAAGATTCATATGCATGAAGTAGGATAGTGTAGGAATATGAATTGATCCCTGAGCTCATAATTGACAATTAATTCTTTTCTTCTTTTCAGGTACAATTGCTTCTACAATGAAGATGAAGGAGAAACTAAAGATGGAAATGAAGATGCTTCACTCGAAGAATAGAAACCCCAAGGAAATGATGGGTTCATTCATATTCCTTTGCTTTCTCTTTCATGCATGTGTACCTTTATTTTTAGTAGATGTACTTTACTTTTCAGTTACATCCCATAGATTGTGTGGGAAACATTTGACTCTCCTTGTGAATAAAACATTAAATTCTAAAAATGAGTTGTGTATTTCCTTGTGCATTCTAGCTTTTCTGTATGGATTGTATAATGAACTAAACAACTCAGTAACATAATTTAATGTCTTAATTATGAGGGAAGGAACATTGATAAGAACTTGTAACATTAAGTAATGAACCCTGATTTTCTAATATCTGTATTCATGTTTGCTGCTTCAAGAATCAACACTTCACCTACTCTGTAATTTTTGTCTTCATCAAGACAACAAAATTGTCCTTCGGGGCTTTGTGTTCTTTTGTTGAAGATGACATGAAATTGTAGACTATGTGATCTATTCTGTTTTGAGATAGCACACATAACTGTAGATTTCATTTAATCTTGTAACTAATTCAACAATAATTAATAACATCAAAACTTGCTTTAGCTTAGGTATACTTCACCCAAAAATGTTCAACGTAACGAAGAAGTTTCAAGTTGCCCATTTTTTCACAAGTGAAAAAATTGTCAACAGGTACTCAATGTTCCGAAATGCTCAAACCCCGAAGTCTGAAATTCAGACTTCGTGTTTTGGACCTTTGTGTTTTCGAGGGTTTGGGTCACTGTTCACTCACCTCGACCCATGAAACCTCAAAATCCTAAAATTCCGAAGTCTGAATTTTAGACTTCGAGTTTCACAATTATTTTTCTCCCCACATGACACTGTTCACCGTGATCTCCCAAGACTCCAAATCCCTAAAATTAACCCACCTTTTAATTGTTGACCTCTGAATTTCTGAGTTGTGTGCTCCTTGTCTTCAGGTTTCACCATTTCCGAGATCCGAAGCCCCTATGTCAATTACCCTGAAAGGGGATTTGACCTCTAAAACCCCCGAAGACCTTTCGGATTTCAGGCTTTTAGGGTTTCAGGTTTTTGGCTCATTTTTGAGTTTTGTGTGGTAAAAAATCCGAATCACTTAATCTGTGAAATCTAAAAATTTCAGAATTTGGGCCTTTTCTTCTCTCCAAATTGTTTACTCAGCTCAAGCTTGAGTCATCATATCTTCCACAGCTCGACCATTGTTTCAAAATCGAATCCTCCTACCTTTGGCTTAACGAGTCATTATTGACCCGAGTCCGATCCCTTGTGATCATTTCGTGTCATTTTTCCACTGATACGAGCCTTGAATTTCCAATGCAAGCTCCCATGGCCAAATTGATCTTTCCATTTTCTCTCTGTGAGGTCTTGTTTGTCCAATTTCACCTAAGGGTAAAAATTAGATAACACCATGTTTATGGTATCATGCCTTATGTGTAGTTTTACATCTCTTATTTTTAGGCTTGCGAGCCTTAATTAAATTATAACATTGTGGGTGTCCCATGTTTGCAGGTATTAAACACCTTTTGTGTGACATTGTTTACGTTATGTTCACACTTTATTTTATACTGTATACAATTGGTTTCTACTAACACATGATTTACTACAGCTGTCATCAAGTTATTTTGATGCATTGTCATTACTACAATTACCCTGCTTCTTTTCATTATTAAGCTTATTTTACGTCGTGGCCTACACCATGTGCATCTCCCTTGCGAATAAAAATTATTCTCGGTGGCCACCACATCAGTATTTCAGATATTATCTAGTATTTTTTAGACTATCTGACATTAATAAACATATTTTGTTTCAATTCACATGCTCAAATCCTTAATTGTAAGTGCATCAAAAGAGGGATAAAACATCCAGTTTTTTTCTACATTTCCAACACGCACAAAAATATTTCTTAGAACATACATATGCAAAGAAATATAAAATTCACTTAGAATCATATTCAAACACAAAAAATTAGACAAATGTATATAGGGTCAAAAATATGTAGAATTTTTAGGACCATACAGATGGTTATGACCTTATTATATAATTTTCCCCAAGGGAAATTTCTCTTAGTACTATAAAATTTTTTAGATTTTTCATCATTATTTTATCATTTTCACATGGTCACAGACTCAAAATGACTGATTGGCATAAATTGAGGGGCATGAAGTTTTTCACTATCACTCTCTCCACTCTACTCATTTTTATCTTTAATTTTTAGCACATTAAGGGAACGAGTCTCATTTCTCCAATCCATCAATTCTACTCATCTTATGACACGTGTGAAAGGTATGAGGGCACTCATTCGCTGACATATATCCTCAGTTACAAAATTGGGCTTATATACGTCTACATTTTTTTGGTCCTTGGGGTTATGTAAGATATTGAAGTAGCTAAGGTCTTCGTAGAAAGTTCTTCTTATCCTCTTGCATGTAAGGGGAAGATATTATTTTTTTTTAAAAAAATTGATTCATGGTCTTATTACTTCACGAGATTCTTTGTGTTTTCAAATTTTGGTTCTTCTCTTCGAATTTCATGTGTTAGGTGGTACACATAATGCACCGAAAATATTCTCACCACAATTAGGTATTGATCACAAAAATTCTCCATTAGAAGTTCATAAAATTTAGAATCTCCAAAGCACAAGAGCACACTCCTTTCACAAAACAAAAGGGTGTATTTCGTACATATTTTGCATATCTTTTGAAATTTCTTATTGAACACTGCTTTCAATAAATTGAAGTTACAGTTCAATTTCCTATTCTTAGAATTAAATACACTTTGTGTTGTAGGTTTTAGTCTTAAAGCATGCCAACACTAGAACAACATGACACTGCAAAGAAAAAGTTACTCTAGGAAAAGACAAAGTGTGTATACACACTAAGGTATGTTTTTCATTTAAGCATGTAATTTAAAATTTCATACTTAAAGAGGTGAAAATGTAGAAACTCAAATTTGGAAATCCATCCTCTGTCCATCAATTGACACGGCTAATCTTGACATTTTACACTCGTATAATGAATGCATTATATTTTCTCTTGCTTAACACACCTTGATAGACCTTTTGTCACTTATATATATGTACACAATTCTAGGTCATCAATTTTTGTAGCTTAATGACATAAAAACATTTAGTAACATCTATCCACAGTCTCATAAAGTCAAATTTATCTTTTCCCCTAATTCAAAACCATTAATTTTGGTTGGTTTATCACACCAGGGGTTCCTTTAGTAAAAGTATGGTATAGCACGTGCATTCGAAGGGTATTAAAAAATACCCTTAATTCTAGTTTCTACCTCTAATTATTCAATTGATAATACCCCTCATGTTATATTATTATAATGAAAATACCCCCTATTTTTTCCATGTAACTTACCCATTTTTCAACTACAATTTTATTTACCCCTTTTTATTTCTACCCTAATATATTAGACAAAAAATATATTATATTTCTCACTCAATTTTTTTTAATATGCATTTCCTCTCAAAATGTAGTTTGAAGCCATTGAATACCTATTATAAATAACCTTATATATGTTAATCTTTAATCATTTATCAATAGTTCTTCAAATAATTAATATGGTGAAATAATATAGCTTGTGTTGAAAAGCATACTCAATTCTAGTTTTCTACCATCTTATTATTTCTTGGTTAAGAATCTAGATTTATTTATTAAAAAAGAGATTATAATTCAATTTATGACCACACTTCTTTTTTAATTTTAAGGTATTTACTTTTAAAAACTAGGGTTCAAATGTTTTAGTTTTATATTAAAATCAAACCTCCCTTTCCTTTGGCCCACCTCTCCAACCTAACCCCAATACTTAATTCAAAACATTAATAAATTAAACCCTTTCACCCCCTCATGTCTATCGGTATATTGACTATAATTTTATTAATTTTAATTACCTCAATATGAACCCACGTGCTAGGATATTTCCTAGGTAATGAACTCCCCGTGGTTTATCAAAATCTACAAGTCAACCCTATTGTACAGTTTTGTACCAAATTTTTTTGTGAAAATTCTTCCAATTCTATCACCTTTATATGGACTAATATATCCCCTGATTTAGTCTTTCAAGAGATAACAACCTTCAGAATCCAATATAAGTAAGTAAATTAGACCTCATTTGTTAACCTGGTACTTTCTTGTCTCCTCATGAAAAAGAAAACACAAAAGGCACCTGAATCTCCCAAAATTGTGAAATAGGGAAGCCTGCTCTACTAGTCTAAATATTCCTTCCATGTTTAGGAGTCTCCATTCTAATTCTATAAGAAAGTAAGATGACCCATCGCAAGAATTTTCACAAGTGTCTGTAATGCCTCATTTGATGTTCCCCCAATCCCTGACATGACAACCCTATTGCTAAGCCTGGGAGACTTGTGTGCGTGTGCTCTCATTGACCATTTTTGACTTTGTCCTTGTCCTAGTGAATATTTTTCACCTTCCCTCTCCTTCTTTCCTTTCGGGTCGTTGTTGACATTCCAAACTATGGACCTCATAGCGTCATGGATGACTATCTGGTTAAAGGAAAATCTGGTTCTCCGTTCTTCGAGTTTGTCGGGTCGTCGACATTAATAGGATTAATAATTATTATCATTATTTTAGCCGTAAAATCATTAAAATAATGTTTATAATACTATTATAATTCATATTGCCGACTTCAATCAGTTGCTTTTGTGTGGAAATTTTATCACTGGTAATGGATTAACTTTAAGCTATATTTTATTTATTTGTCTACTTTGTTTTAGGGTTTTATGACCTTTTTAGATTAAAACAAACAAAAAGAAATAAATTAATTAATTAATAAAATTTTAAAAAAAGGGGCATGAAATCTATGGGGGCGGATTTAGGGCAAGTTGGGGACCAAAATAAATAAATAAAAAAAATTAAAGTAGGGTTCTCGTAAAATTTGTTTTCTGAGTTTTGAGAGAGGAGGGTAGCTACCATGGAGGGAGGGAGGAAGCTCTAGGCCAGTGCTACGCACCCATCTGCTGTAGAAGAAGGTGTGAAGGGGGAGGTGGTAGTTCGTGAAAACCAGTCTTTGCAACATCCTCCCAGCCGGTGTAAAAAATGAGCTCCAAAACCTGCGTGGCATCTCACAACTTGGACGATGTTTTAGTGTTTGATCCAATGAAAGAACGAGACAACTTCTCATGGATGTGGTCACGACCATGTGCAGAAAATGTGGGGGGATTTTCCTCAAGAGACAGTCACACTATTTCACGTATGCAGCAACTAGGTCTCCAACCTGCTCAGTTTCCATTGGCTAGCATACTCCCAGCCTGCGCCAAAATAAGAGCTTTGAAACTGATGCAAACCTCTGCCAAAGCATTATGGAGAAGGGATTTTTTGTGTGTTTTAGTTGCACGTGCCCTGGCAGATACATATGCAAAATGTGGAAGCATGTGAACTGTTTGACAATGCTTGAAAGAAATGTGAGTTATGGAATGCAATGATGGCAAGATGTGCAAAAACAAATGAATTTGTTGAAAAGGCTTTAGAATATTTCAACCAAATGTAAATAATAGGTGTAAAGTCAAATTTAACAACCTTTGCCAGTGTATCTCCAGCCTGTGCAAAACATGGAAGCTTTGGAGTAGGGTTTGAGCAATAGAATCTGGTTTGTTTGTAAGATTTTGTTTTTTCAGTGTCACAGCTGACATGTATGAAAAATGTGGAAGTGTGCTATAGTTGGTATGTATGAAAAATGTGAAAGTGTATTCAAGGCATGTGATTTGTTCGACAAAATGCCTCAGATATTTCAGTCTCATGGAATGCAATGGTTTTAGGGTATTCGTAGATGAGCTTGTTGTAAAGGCCTTTGAAACTTTGAAGCAAATGTATTTGACAATGGTAAAGCAACATTTAAAAAAAAAATTAACACCCTCTCAGCTACGCCAAAATAAGCGTTTTAAATTGGGATATGCGCAAAATGGACTTGTTAAAAAGGTGTGTGATCTGTTTGACATAGAAAATGTAGTCTCGTGGATCGGGATGAGACATGGGGGCAAAACGAATGGTTTTGTTTGCATGTGATTATCTGGCATCATGTGACATCAATGGTGGTCTCAACGGATCACGAGTGTAAACCACTTGGAGCACCTTATCCCCATTTCACTCATCGTTCCCAGGCATGGTTCATCTTCCCTTACCTCTCATAATTCTCGTGTTTTAGTTCTCTTTTGAAAATTAATAGAATCTTAAAATATTAGGTTTTTAATATAGTTAAATGTTTACATCAACTTGTTGCAAAAACAATGGAAGGTCATGTTGTAACTCACAAAATCAAAATAACTCTTCTGCATTAAACCACGAACTCCCACCCTCATTCTGAGGTGATGTAAAAAACTTCCTACCCAACTGGATCGCTATAACATTGTCTTATCGACCAGATGAAATTGACTTTCCAGTAATAATGTTGACCTTCTCCTGGTTTAAATAGTTAATTTTTGCATTTTTTTGGAGACTCATTAAGTACCCTTCGGAACTCTGAAAACGAGATGTTAGGCTTCAATCATGTACCTTGTTATGTGAGGAATCACCTGGACCATTGGATTGACCCCGAATGAACATATGAGAACTTTTCGATGCTCTTATAGGAGCCTTGTTACACTGTTTTACAGTAGTAAAAATTTGTTAAATCTAGAAAGTAGGCTTTCGTTTTGAACTGTCATTTGAAACCTGGATAGAGAAATTATTTCCCGTCTTCAGAAACCTCTAGTGTTTATACTACACAATTGCATGGAACATTTAGTTTAGGGAAAAGAACTTTTCTGGATGGTTTGGAAAAGCCATTTTGTAGGCCTCCGGTCGTAGTTTGACGAGGTTAAACTGGACCAATTTTGACTTATCGCTCCAGAAAACTTGTCGCCGTTTGAAAATGGTTTTCTAGTTCTAAGTCCTGTCGAATCTGATTAATTCTCCTCATAGAGGGGATCTTGTAGGAAGTGTCTCATTGCGTGCTCATCCATCGAACGTCAGTTATGGATGCGGTTTTCTGGGCCCTCGAGCTAAATTTTGTTCATTTGTAACTGGGTCAACTACGACCAGTGGCCCCGGAGAACTAGCCGCCAAACGCAAACCGTTCACTCTTTCCCATTTCCATCAGTTGCTATGAAATCTTGGTATATCTGGGGACAAGTAGAAATTTGATCATGGTGTGTGTTCTCATCAGAAGAAAACTTTTGGAAGCGGTTTCTTAGCCTCCGAGCCCGTTTTGTACGTTTTTGTAGCTAGTAAGAAAATGTAAAAATAGAAATCTATGGACCCTCGTAGGGTTGCCAAACCACCCTGTAAACTCTTAACACATACAAATAATTGTTTTAAAATCTATAGTGGAACTCGTTGTGTGCATTAGAACTTTTGAAAAAATGGTGTTTTCTCTCTCTTCCCTTCTCTTTCTCTCTCCTGGGTTACAAAATGAAGAAAAATGAAATGTAATGAATACGTGTTTCTAGACCTTTTTATTTCAATTGCAAATTGTAATTATTGTCATATGTAAATGGGAAACTGAAAAATGATACTTATGTTAGTTTAGGGTGGATGCCATGCCAACGAATTATCACTGATATCATGCTCACATGGGTTTTGTAGGATGGAAGAATGACGACGAAAAAGGCGATGTGTAATTTAATTATTATCATTGTAATTTTTATAGTTCATTGTTAAGTGAATAAATGTATAATGTAGTCTCATGTTACAAAGGGTTATAATTGATAATTTGTTGATATGTATGAAATGCTAGTTTCTAGGACATCTAGGAAATGTGCATTTAATCATAGTTCAATTCTGATTTATAGTACACCTGGTAGAAATGGTTTGATATTTATATAAGGTAAATAAATTTGAAGTAATATCTTGTAGTGTATATTTAGTGTTCATTGAATGATTAATGAGTCATCTTGCGCATTTATATCTTGTAAATGTAATAAAGGGAATGAAATCGGAACACTCTACCCTTGTTCAATATCGGAGTATAACCTGTTTTCATGTGTGATACTCCATACCGTAGAAAACATTGCAAACCATAGGATGAACTTAATCTCTGCATTCGATGGGACTTCCTAGTTTGAGTAAACAAGAACCCGAGAATGGGCCTATTGTCTTAGTTAGTATGTCTAGTGGCATTGACTTAATCCCGTCTGATAGGAGTGACACATTCAAACTCTTCTTGGAGTGTGTAGAGCTAACTCCTTCATAGTTTAGCGGACTACCTTGTCATCCGAGGATAGATTTAAGATCAAAGTTCCTCATCAAGTGAAAAGCCTGTTGGATCCACAAGACATGGATGGAGGTTGTGACTTAGTTGTTCTAGGCCTTAAACTCTTGTTAATGAACTCCTTAGTTCCGCAAAGCTAAATGTGTTACCTTGTTATTCTCTCAACATAACACCTTGGTCCTTTCATGAAGGTGGTTTAGCATAAATTTGTCCTCTTGCTTAAACCTCATTTACAGTTGTTGGGTAGATCCTTAGGTGAAGTTGGAATTAATCTAAAACTCAGTTGATTTAGATGTTAACTTAGGGTTCGTGTGTAGCTTCAAGTCTCCTAATCTTGTATGTCTTCAAGAGGTTATGCAAACCATTTCGTAACTCCTTTTGCAAGACAATGCTAGTAAATAAGTCCATAATGTGACGTAGAAAATAAAGCATATAAGAGAAAAGACGAGAATTGAGGTTAGGGATACTGCCACTCTTGGAGACCTTATAACTCAATTAAATATCTTTATGTGTTTCTAAGAATATGTATTATATTGTTGTGATCAAACTACGAGAATACAAATGATATATAAATATAAAAAGGAAGTCATTAAGTCATTGAATTAGAATAAATATGGTAGGGAAATAACTATTCCATGATCGAAGAATTTTTTTAGTAAAAAGCTATCTTGTGTGTTAAATCTCCGCTAAGTCCTAATATCACTATATGGACACCAAGTCACATTCACTTGAGTTGTAAGAGTTAAAAAGTAGACATTGAATAATGTTTGAGAAAATAATTCTTATATAAGAACAAGAATAATTAAGTATTTAGTACGCTTTTGAACTAAGCCAAATAAGTATGCAAGTTATGGAAATTTTTGTAAAGGAAAAGAAACCAACTTAAAAGGGGTGAACGATATTTTAACCATGGTATGAACTTAAGAATCTTAGGTGGACTAATGAGAAGTTTATCCTTTCTCAATAATGTTCTTGGAATGCTAATCGTAACTAAAATACATTTAAAGTAATGATGTGTTGTGGCTTCGCCGTTCCTGAAGTCACATTTCTTGTGGTTGGGTCATTGCTAGTATTCGTTCATTGGGAAAAGTGTGGCATCGACATGCCTATGTAATTTTCATGGGTCTATGTGAGTCAATGACTTATGTGATTTTCGTATGTGATTCGAGTTTCTGCACTTGGAGCCCGTGTTGTGTGTGTAGTGAACAATGTAAGTCAAAAAAAATTTATCCTTGTATTTTACTCTTGTTTTTGGGTGCGTAAAATGTGGGCACTACAGTGTCAAATTCAAGTTGAATGAGTGTTAAAGTAACAATTGTCAAGTTATAGTTGCATTATGGTAGACATCACATGCTAGGAGAATGACATGTGATTTGAGGACTCTTAAGAATATTACCTATGCCAATGGTGCGTAGGATGGCCTACAACCCAACTAAATTTGTTTTAAAAAAGAACTCTTTCCCATACTACAATGGTTTTAGGGTTTTCATTAGAGTTTAGAGAGTTATTATGAATGTGATTGAATAAGACTAGTAGAAAATGACTTTCATTTCTAAGCAGAAAGAGTACTCATAAGTTTGTGAAACCTGATTCCAAACAGTTCCAAGAACGTACATTAGAGTTATGTTGTACGAATGCATTAAATCATGTTGTACATTTTTCATGAGGATTATTTTTAGATCAAAATAATATTGATAAAGAATTTCCATTTTCAAATAAACCTTTTTCTTCACTCAGATCACCCAAACTCTTCTAGATCCCTACAGAATCAACGAATTGTAATCTTTCTTTTATTTTCACTTGTTTTTAGTAGTAAGTCACTTTGAAAAATGATATTATGATTTGTGCAATTAATGTCAGAAGTTAATTAAATGAGAATATCCACTAATTACAATATTCATCTTTCTAAGCATGTTAATTATAATACATCTTAACCTAAAAAGGTCATATTCACCTCATAAAAAGTGAAATCAACAAGCTAGTACATATGATTAACACATTATCTATACATGGCATTTTTGTGGGACCATAAGTTCTCTGTTCACCCCTGCTAATGTAACTTTTATATTTTTATAAATATAAAGGGTAGTTCCAACAGAAATTATAACCATTTAAGATAATAAGATTCACCAAAATCTATTTAAATAGTTAAATTAGGTACCCAGTAAAATTATCAAATTATATGTAATATTAATAGGTAATTGTACCTAATTTATCTTAAATTAATTATAAACCTAAATTCTTATTTCTAATTAGCTATATTTACTTAAATTTTAATTGTAAAATTTAGATATCTATATTTATCTATATTTATACTGGGTTATATTGGGTCCTCCTAAATAATAAATGATTTAATAAATTCATATACGTATAATGATGTGCAATTTTATACTAATGATGAAATTAATTGTTTAATAAAAGTGATATATTTATGTTATTATACACAAATATCTACATAATTAGGCTACATAGATTCAGACAAATAATATTTGATATATAATAATTATGCCAAATGATATTTTTTGAAACTGAAATTAAATATTATATAGCTATTCATAAATTATTATAAACATACTTGTACAAAATTAACTATAAATATTTTATGTTCTTCAGTACTCATTGCTCATTACATATTATTCACGCACCTCATGAGAATTATTGTTTATTTATCTACCTTTGTACTTAGGCATGCACACATTCTTCATTGTTGAGGATCTACTTCTTGAGCTATCCATGTCACACTGTCCTTTTTATTTAGACCCTAATTTTTTAAAATACCATAGATAAGGACCATACTATTGATGTGACGGAAAAACATACCCACCATGACATTCATCAAATTTTCTTAATTGTCATGTTCAAGTAGTATGTTGATCAAGCTAAGTGGTAAAAACATTAGTGACTTTGGGTTCTGTTATCCTAGCTGATCTCTAACATAATAGAGACCATTGATTAAAAAAGAAATGGTTTATGTTTAACCTAGTATCTTACCTCATAATAGCTGTTAGCTATGCACACCACCTCACTCCTCTTGTGGAACTTCAAATTCCCATCACAATTATTTTTTCCATGAATTTTTCCTTGCCTTACAATATTGTGTAATGTTGATGTACTTTTACATGGAAATCCTCAGGGTTTACTTCCTCCATGCAATGATGAAACATTCCATAACATCACACAATATTACAAAAATTCCCCGATCTTGGAGCATCATGTAAACCTATTTTTCATCATCATGTAAATATTTATAACTGTATGCATCTTCCCGAGAAATTATCATTATTTGTAAGACTTATGGGACATTCTTAACTTTATCTATGTAATATCATGTGTGATATGCACAAGCCTCACCACACATGCATCATGATAAATCTATAATGGAAAATTTTTGTGCTCCATAACTTGTATTGTTCCTATACTTTGTGCTATTAATGTGAAATGTTTGTAGATTCCATAATATTTCACAACTAATTCTACATTTTATCATTAGATACTAAAACATCAAGAAAGCTTTCATAGCTATCCAATATATCATCAGAATTATCCCTTCCACAGATGAAATTTGTTTTCATGAATATGTGCACTACATTTATACCTTATAAATCAACCATCGTGTGAATTGACTTTGTTTATAAGATGCATGTTTAATTCAACCTCCAAAACCATGTCATGCTATATTACCATCGCAAAATGTCATTTATAAAATTTTGAAAACCTTTCCCACACATGGTTGGATATAATTCCACTAGCATAGTAGAAGCGTCAACCAAAAACTCCTCCATGATAAAAAAATTATGCCCAATTAAATATTTACCATAACATAAGATGAAATAACATTGTCCCCGACAACCTGCTTCAAAACAACATCATAACTCATATGGTCTGAATAATATAACATGGGTTTGTCTATTTCCATGGAGAGTCTTGTGTGATGTGGTGGACATGTGTGGTGGACACATGTGGGACATGGAAGCATTGTTACCTTTGTGTGGGACATAAAGGTAACAATGTGGGACATACATGTATTGTAGTTAATGGCTGTCATAAAATTTATGGTAGTTCATCATTGTTCTTAAATTTGATGATTAATTAGACACGTGATGCTCAATATATATTTTATTATATCTTCCCCTTCAAGATTATCTCCCCATTTTCTCCTCCAGAATGAAATTTACATAATCTAATTTAAAAAATATTCTCTTTTTAGAAAAAGGGAGGAGTCTCTGTAACTTTTTTTAATCATAGTCATCTCATATTCTTAGCTTTTCAAAATGGTTTTTTATTTTTCTCACACCCCCCCACACACATACACTAATTGCAATTAAGAAATTAATGTTATACGGGAAGCCATTAGGCATGTACGTCATCATAAGAACCTTCTTTTCATTACCACTAGTGATATTTATTATGTTTCCACCAACAACATTCTTCAACGCATCACTTGTTTTCCTACAATTACTATACCTGAAAATTGAAATGGGTCCTACAAAGCGGTAAAAGAAACAAAGATCGTGGTTCGAGTTTAAATGCGGAACTTATTAGATTTCACCCATTTTTTTGTTTTTTCCCATTTAAGTGTAATTGTTTCATAAAAGTAAAATTAATAAATAAGAAAGCCCATTTTCTTCGTATTTTTGCAAAAACATTATTTCTTTCTATTATTTAAGGCTCAATTTTTAGCACCTTAGAATTGATGAACAAGTTAATGGTGTTGATTGAGAAACCCCCACATATATAAATTCTTTCAAATTAAACCAATGCACATAGTACATGACATTTTAAAAAATATTGGATGTTGTCTTTATGGTCCTATAGCTTTAGTCAACTATCCAACATAAGATATTATTTGGGGATGAAAAAACTAAACTTTGAAATAGGTGTGGGCTATGTAACTGCAAAAAGGTGAAAAATGTGGGGCCACCATGTTGTGCTACAAATAGAATAAAATGTAATGTGAGGATCCCTTGAAGATAATTTCTAGATACCAAATTCAAAGTTAGAATCTTCGCCATAGTGGACATTTTCCCACCAATGTGAAAACCAACTCCTCATTACGTTGAATCCTATTGAAATATATCTTATTAAATTACTCAAGGGTTATAAACACAATATATTATATCACGAGTATTTGAGGCTTTGAGATAACGGGTTCTACGTACAATATCCTAAAGAAGGGAAATTTGTCGGCTATGTGGAGTTTTTTTAGTGTTGGAACATTCACAAATCTGAGGGTTTTTAAAGGGAATATGAATCTTAGCTTAATTTATGCAATTAACATACATAACAAAATAAACTATCCAAATATCCTAGTACTTCAAACAATACAATTTTTTAATAGTATTTTTCATGATGAGAAAGAAATGTCTATTGAAAAACGATGAGAAGATTAAAGTTCGACCAAGGAAGAAACACTAGAGAGTAGCCCAAACTACAAGGTAGGTTTCTATTTAATTTTCACTTTCCTTTAGTAATTTGTTTGTTGAATTATCTTGGAAGGTTTTTTAGTTATTAATTTCAAAATGTTATTTCATTCATTCACTTTGTATTTGATATTCATATGGTTATTATAGTAATGTAAAATGATGGGAAAAAAATTCCATTACACAATAAGTGAAATAGGTGTCATGTAATTGTACAAAAGTGCCTTTTAAGGTCATGTTCATCCCCAAATGTAACTAAAACATTCCATTCATGTGAATTTTATTTCTACTAGCAGCCTGTGAAGAGATGATGTGAGCAAAGTTTTCTAAAACACATATTTCTTATATAAGTTTCGGGCCATCACTATGTTGGATTGTAAAAATGTCATGATAATGAGATTACAAGGCCACTAACATGAGGATTATCCATCATTAATCTATGGGCTGCTAGCTTGTTGCATCACTTCTCCTGGTTTCCCCATTTGCAACACCTCATCAAACTATTTGATGCCCTTCGCCTATCTTGTGAGATGTTATCACCACTTTATGTTGTTTCACTAGCCCATTTAAAATATTTATAAGTTTTTAAAATACGTGTTCATTGTAATAGTATTTTCCCCCTAACAAAGCTAAAATTATTCACTTCCTATAAGGAGGCATTGTATGGATATAAGTTCATTCATTCTAGAGATGGAAACCATAGATGACTATGTATGTTTTTTGATATAAAGGGGACGTTTTATGCAACAAGGAATAACATATGAGGGAATAATGAATTGAACATTGTAACTGATAGGGTTTTCATCAATGAATCTATCGTGGTCAGAGAATTCAGGATGAGAATGCCCAAATGATACCGAAACCATACTGAAGGAAGACAATGATAGGGAAGCCAACCATGCACTATCTCGTAAAAAAAATTATTCCTCATTTACATCAAATACTTTGTCTCCATGAAATACATCAACATGATAAAATGAATATTTGTCTTTATTAGGGAGACATCACAACATTTAACACATGCTTAATTACAAATGATGCAAAAAATTTGGATTCATCAAAGTTTATTTCAACAGAGAGGGAGGATGTGTATATCATGGGTAACATTGTAAGAATTGTCAATTTAAATTTGAGATTTCAACTACACATTATTCTATTTCTATTATAAGGGTGTAACTCAATATTATCCTATATTAAAAATAAAATAATGTAATTTTGATGTGTCTTACATTATCAATGCAATACTCACCTTTCCGATTTCCACTTTTAAGCATTCCCTCATTACATCTATTATATAAACATGACAATCATGACCCTCCTCTTGATCGCCCCTCCTTTTCATTTCATCAATAATTTTACGGCCATCCTCATTGAACATCAATGTATTCTAAGCTTCTGTTAGACGTACACATCAATGATTTTGGCAAACATGTAGCTAAGAGAAGATATGGGCATCCAAATGGACAATTGAATATTTTTCATGTCCTTTTGCCATAAAATTTGCATAAACATTAGGATTACATCCTCATCTTCCTCCTCCTTTGAGTCACTTTCAGTCCCTCTTGAATTTCTTCACAAACACTAAAAATGGCCTTGCTGAACAACCATCAAATGAAATAGTCTTGTTTTTCAGAAGACTAAGCTCTCAATTCCCTCGAGGCAATTTTTTTTAGAACATGAATGAATTGTTTGCTACAAATGAAACCATTTTCGATTGTCCAAATTTATTAATTCAATTATTTAGGTTATTATAATTTCTAGGCTTTTAATCTCCATGTAGTGGTGTTGACACATTTAGGTATTCAGGACGCATGCATTGGTGATAGGTTTAATAAGTTAAAAGTGATTTTAATTTGGATTTTTGGACGTCTAAGGAGACGGGGACACCATGGATACAATCACACTATATATGGGTCCCTATCTATATATATGATTGGGTTGGTCCAGTAAACACAAACGCAGAGATAAATATAAGGCTTCCGGCCATCCCCCACACTAGGAGTTTAGCTGGGCCGATAATCAAGATAGATAGATAGATAGATAGGGAATTTTTATAGATATGACACCATCGACCTTCTCTATAGATCTTTGATGAGTGGGTAATAGATAGGATGGCACCAACAACCCATATTAGATATAGATGTTTGGCCAGATGGTGATATTGGATGGTGGCCTTATACTCTATATATTGAGTGCAACACTCGTATTGATTGTTACTGGGACGACCCTATCTATAGATATGATGTTTATTAGGTTGTTGCTAGGCTAGAACCATATATCTAAAATTGATAGGCAGAAAAAAAAGTTAAAATGTCTTTAATTTGGATTTCAAGTCAAGGGAGACGAGGACACCATGGATACAATCACACTGTTCTGTAATTTATCTTTCCTTTTAAAATTATATGCATTAGTTTTTATCTTTAATATTTTATTATGTCGATCTCCGAGATGTTATATGCCTCCTTTTCGGCATCCCCATTGCATTTCCCTATTTTCGATTGCTAGTGTTAGGGTCAATGATAATTACAACACGAGTACACTACATAAGTTTTCAATAAAATATTTGATACATTCCGCATGTTACAAAATAGATTGATGGAAAAAATAATGTAATTAAAGACACTGATTTTCATTTTACTATGAAACACATGATATTTTTTGAAGTAGAATACCACTTTTAGTTTATTGTGATATGATTTTAAATTCCTATCTGGCAGACATAGTTGATTTTTTACCTTTTGTACTCACTTCCCTTTCACTTTAGTGGATTACATATTCTTATCACTCCACTTTAAAAACACCAAATATACAAATATTTGTTAAAACCGTCAACATCTAGAAAAAGATTTAGCTCTCAATTGTCTTGAGGAAAAAATAACTGATATTTTAGCTTTTATACTCGCTTCTCCTTCAATTTTAACTTTTACTTTATTTAAAATAAAAGCAGCCAATGTTTTGTAGAATGTTTTTTTAAAGAATAAAACACCGATGATTGTGGAGATATGCTTCGTAGTTGCGTGGAAGCTTTTTATGATGATAACATTCCGCATATATTAAAGGGACCAATTTATCCAAAGTTTTGTAGAATGTTTTTTTAAAGAATGAAACACCGATGATTATGCAAGCTCTTTACGATCATAACATTCTGTATATATTAAAAGGACCAATTCATTTCTAAAATGATATGAATATTTAGAGTTTAAGTAAATTATGAAGTAAACGTGAAGTTATGTTCCTCCATTTTAGCGTACAACCAAGTCAAGTCATCACATCTGTCTGCAACATGTCTATGGGGTTTATTTATATAAATAAAATAATATTTGAAAAAAACATATAAATTAATTCTCCAGAAAACAAAATCATACACAATGCATACTTAAAAACAAGAGTTCTTCAAGAATGGATAATGTTCTTAATAAGGTTATGGATGATGAAGTTTTCTATAATATATATGGATGATTTTGATATTTATATATTTTCATTACCTATTATGTGTGTGGGATGGGGCTGGGGGTGGGTAATGAAGAAATTTACATATTATATGTTTTAAATAATGTTATCAAAATGTTTAAGATTAAGAATTGATAAGTCTTTAATATTGTTAGGCGGCCAAGCATTTTATAACTCTACTTGTCCTCACATAGACTAAAAGGGTAGGCCCCAACCCCTCTATCTAATGGTAGATAGGACTCCCCTATCCATCTAAGGGGGTCATGATATAGTCCTATCTAGAACTATAAGATAAGTTCAGGCATTTGACATGACAAATGGGTAGACTAAAGATACATCTACGAGCATACGACTGAATGATAGATAATGACATTTTTTTTTAATTTAATAGATGAAGTTTCATTGTATTTAATGTTTTTAATATTATCTACTTTTAGTCTTAAAAAAATTAAGCTATTTTTTGGTAATAACCCATACTTTTAAAGAGTGAACCTTTGATACAAAACGAGTGTCCACAATTTAAACTACTTAACGTGGTGATCAAGACCGTGTAAAATGACAACCCGAAAGTAATATAAATTCAAGTTCTATTATATATAAATTTAAATTTAAATCAATAAATATAATAATGGTAGATGAATTTGAAATTAAACGGTGGATCGATAAGTAATTCTATAATTTTTTTAACTCTTCACTTTTACCAACAAAATACATCAATTAGCTTTATAATTCTTCTTAAAAACATGCCTTCATAATCGTAAGGAAACTAGGTTTTGAACCGAAATGTTCAATTCAGAATTCGAGTTCACAAAAATGTGGTAAACCCTTTTTAGATTAAGAAATCTAGGTTAGCAAGTTAAGTACACTAAGGATGTAAAGGCTAGATATAGGGGGTTATTCTTATCAATTAAAATCCAACATTAATTATCCAATATAAAAATATAATTCAATTCTTACATGATATGATAAAAAATTAAAAAAAAAGGCAAATGAGTGCACTTAGCTAATTACAAATGATTATGTGATGTTTTAGATGTGTAGATAACTTACACTAAGGAATATGAACATGATAATACCTTTCTAGATCTATGACTTGTAAATGGAATGATGTAGGACCATTAATACAGTCTTGATCCTATGTATGGTTTTGGACCTACTTAAAATCTAGTTCTCTAACTATTTGGGATTGTCTCCTAACTAATTTTTTTTTGTCAAACCCTAATTGTTGATCATGCTGCAATTATTTTTGAATATTATAAAAAATATCTCAAACCCTAGCTACAAAACAATTATTTGGGTTATGGGAATTCCTATGCACCGTCAATGTTGGAACTACTCTAATGAGGTTTCAAATCGGACATCCTTCTCCAGCTGACATGTGATATATGCATAAATGCAACTATGATTTGACAACTTGAAATTATTTAACAATGAGTGAATTGATATTAGATCTTGTTAAAATACATGGAGAAGGGATGTTTTAGTGTTTTTGAATGGGATAGCTTGACTTATTAACTTGATATGATTCTTTACATTTGTAGTGATATTTTCTATAGTGATCTGTAGTGAGATTTTCCATAGTGAAATATATGCATAAATGCAACTATGATTTCACCAACTTGAAATTCTTTAACAATGGGTGAATTGATTTTAGATCTTTTTAAAATACATAGAGAAGGGATGTTTGAGTGTTTTTGAATGAGATAGCTTGACTTATTAACTCGATATGACTCTTTAGATCTCTAGTGAGATTTTCCATAGTGAATGTTTATAAGGTTTTGTGATATTTAGGGAGCCTTGGGTGCATTTTACAAGTGTAAGAAGTTAGTGTATCAATGCAGTTCCATATGATTTCCAGGTGTCTAAAGGAGAGATTCTATACTTGTTTATATATGGTTTTAAAGATAAATTATGGAAGAAAGGATGACCCAAAGGGAGTAATGGACCAAATAAACAATATCAAACTAAAAGAAAGGATGGAGGATACATTGGTGCAAAACTATACAAATGGGTTAGGATCAGAAAACAACTCTTGACCAAATTGTATAGTTTTTTCCATGGATGGGAACAAGAAAGTTGAAGTTTACATTTGGTAAACTGGAGTTTTCCTATGAATTTTAGATATTTAATTATCATAGTCTATGAACATATCAGTGTGTATGACTAAGAAAACTACACAATATACCACAAGATGTACTAAATGAGGCTAGCAAGAGTGTGTTTATATTAAGAAGAGTGCATTGTCAAAAAAATTGTTTTAAAGAATAAATTGCCAAATTTGAGTGTCTACACTTTCTTTGGTTGCAATGCTATATACAATAATTTATTTGAAGGGATACAATATTGTTCTATTTTAGTTATCCTTATTATTATTTTTGGAGAAAATATGGATGATATTTTCAAAAAATACATTTTTATGTCTTTCTAAGACAACATTGGCTATGCTCATCAATAACTTCCAATTATTAATTTTGGATTCACATCTTTAATATTTGTGAGAAGTTTTTGACTCCCTTTTTTTAATCAATTTCTTCTTCTTGTGTAAATAACATATCCAAAGTAAAAATTTGTTTAAATATTTTGCTTAGTATCTTATCACATCAATTACTATCATATGATGTTATATCAATAATAGGAGGCAATTTCCATAAATATCCCACTGAAATTAGAAAAATGCATCTAAAACTCATGCGTTTTTTTCATAAAATACCTGATGAGGTTGAGGTTAAATTATTTCCAATCAATTTTTTCCAATGAACCTATTTTCATAGGTAAATATATAATTTATGTGGTGGATTTATTATTGAAAATGTGTGATCCTTTCTCCTTCTGACTCTTTAAAACCTATGATTGGTATTTGATGTTTTGAATGGATCATTGATGCAATAATGTTTAATCTTATAACTCATTTTTTAAAGGTAAGATAATAATATACTAGTATGGAAATGTTTCATCTAGAAGTGCTTGATGAATGACACATACTCTATATAATTTTCGAATTCCTTTCATTTAATAAATTATCATGTATAATGGAATTTTTATTGATGTTGATGATAAATTTTCATTATTATATCAAGTTCTCATATCTCTTAGCACCTAAGGTTCTAAATTTATATATGGGGCTAATTCATCATCTATGATCAAACTATTATGTTTCATGGTATTTATGAATTTTGTCATTGTATTCCTATTTTTTCCCTCGAGATTCATTATTACATGGTGCTTTTCTATAAAGTTTTTTCCCAACATATATATTTCTATTACTTGCATGATTTCGTTTGTTGAAACCTAGATATTATTTACAACTCACATTCCCTTATATTTTGTTGAATATTTTAATTTCTCTCATGTTTAAAATCACTTTGATTATCAACATCTTCTAGAGTAATCCTTTCCTCAACATGCCAATGATTCTAGTTGAATGTTTTATAATTCAATTCTATTACATTTGAATCATGTACAATAGTAAATATGACTAATAAAAATTAGCATATTTATTCAATTCAAGTATAGGGATGAAATAAGTCCTTGGGAACAATATCTCAATACCTTCTGTAACGCCCACATATTTGACACACAAAATACAACAGAAAAATTATTAGAATAATTTTGTCTTTAATTGCACACTACACAACACCACATGGGATCCAAATAAAGAAACTCGACATCATATAGGACAGTTACACAAACATTAACCCACTCATACAATAGATAACATAGGATATATATCAATGTCTTACTCAAATGACGTAAACCAAGATAATGACCCAATTACGGTAAGACACGTATGATAGGCATACTCCACAACATGGCCTTTTATGGTTTACATATTTATTACATTTAGTTTTCTATTATATAACCTTATAGGTTTCAAATGAATTAAACTGGTAAGGGTGTAAAATTTCTTTTTTCTAAAAATTCAAATACATTATTTTCATTTAGCATTAGCCTTTGGATTCAAGATACCTCTTTCCATTGTAGACACCTAAGTTCCACTTTTACAATATTATTACCAAGCGTACACAAATCACTTTCATTCTTGCCAATTCCATTATAATTAGTGATTTTCGCTAATTAACTAACGTTTCTTATCACTTTAGCCAATTACCAGTGCTTTGTTAATTGTGTAACCCCTTTCACATTCAAGATGTCATGTTATGGTGAATTGTAAGTCAAAATCCTCTTCAAAATAAACAATTAGCAATTATGAGCTAATTAAGCTTATTTTGCCCTTGATTTGGTCAATATACCCTATTATTGACTATCAAACCCCTCTTCTAACCACTCAAAATCACCCCATTCACCTCCACAACGTGTCAAGAAGCTTCAAAATTTTATACTAACCTCTTGGTTGACCCTAAGCGGTTGATTAAGGCTCCCACATCTTAATCACTTGTTAATTCACTAATTGTGATTAGTAAATATTAATCATGATTAACAATTCTAATCTAATTTGGGCTTTTAGTCCCTCATGCACCAAAATACTAGTTTTCCTCAAAGTGAAAACTATAAAAACAACTCAATTCATTCCTTTATACTTTACACCATGCTTTGATTTGCATCTCGTATAATACATATGATTCATAGCCAAGTTCAATCTTTGCCTAAAACCTTCAACAAGGTTAGTAGATGAATATCTAAAGTGACTTAACAAGTCATTTGGAGAGGTCATTTCACCATTGTTTGGAGTAGCAACCATAACCATTTGATTTCCCATTTAGGTCTATTTAAGCTTGTCTTAGGTAATTAAAGCATATTAGTAGGCATGTTGGGTTAGATTTTGCATTGTTTTCATACTAGTTAAGCATTCCTTTTAACTTCTATCTTAATGTTACATTCCTAGACTTAGAGCCTTAGCTATTAGGTGGCAATGGTGTTAGCCTTCCTTGATTAGCTTTTTCAGTTGCTTTGTAAAGTTTTGGGTTTCATCACCCATAAACATCCTTCCATCATAGTACTCTATTTTTCCTGTTACAATTTGTTATAGTTCAACAGTTAGTTTAAGTTAATTTAACATTTACATGTCATAAATTTCTTATTTTTGTTATATAAGAGTTTGTGTTGGCTCAAATGCTTGATTTCTCCAAGTATAATTCGTATATCTTTTTCTTCTTAGCAACAAGAGAATCCCTAAATCAATTATGAAAACTTCAAACATAATTTTATTCCTAAACAAATATCTTACTTAATTTACTCTCATTTTCCATTACTTTCAACTCTTATTGGCATTGTTTTAGAACAATTGTAATTTAAATGACACATAATTTACACTTAGGGATTCATGACTAACAAGAGTGTGGGACCCTATACCTAATAACTCATTTCATCACTCTTAAAAACCCAAGTATTAAAGAATATAACAAGATGACCCAACAACTATATGCTTTTCAAATTTCTTCCAAGGAACTATTTAAATCGTTTAGTAAAATGCATCAACGTTTCTTTCACCAATACCCTTACGAGAGGCTCTATGATATATTAACTTCAAAAGCAATCATGGATGGGGGAAACTACACCCTACGAGAAAGCACATGGTAATCTGCTACTAAGGGTCACAAGTATCTAAGAGGGAGAAAGGGAGTTCAAATGCAAAAGTTATAAAATTTTATGCATTTCAAAATCTTTCTAAGGTAATATTTACAATCATTGGTAAAAATAAATCATAGCTCTGTTGTTCATTATCATCATTAGATATCACTCGATGTATTACATTCATTTCTACTCGAGGGTTTCTACACCCTACCACAAGAAAAAATTAGAGTAATCAAATGTCCCTGTTTTGCAAAGCCTTTGTGCCACTTAAGGTATTCCAAGACTACAATTTCTCACTTTTGTTTAACACTTAGCTTATAAAGGGTTCCATTAGGTTTAGTTTAATTCCAAATGCACTCAAGCGCTCTACGTCTGACTATAGATCAGTTTAAGGTGTAAAACATATTTATCCCATTAAACCTTCGTAAGGGACAAAGGTGTAAAGTTGTTACTATCCAAAGTGACATATTTATCCGTGGAGAACTAAAGAGATCATTAACATGAGTTTAATGCTTAGTACAACTAGTGCAATGACTCCACTTATGTCATGAGGATCTTATGAAGGGTTCATTCAATGATGAAGGTATCCCAAACTATCTTCTTAAGAATACGGTTGACCACTAGGACACCAAGGTACAACGTGAACATTGAAATCTAACTCATTCATGAAGATGAGTAGACCTATGACACCAAGAAGTGTTAGTCATATTTACCCTATGTATGACAAGGTTACTCAAATGATTTGTTTCTTCATGCAAGGACACTTAAGTTATAGAAATGGTCTTTGAAGAATTTTCTTAACTGTAGGATAAAAAGTCTAACTATGAGGATTAAATTATTTCTTAAGACATTATGGTTTTGCAAACCTAGATGTGACATGATTGAGAGGGATGGTACAACAAAGTTTGAATACTCACTGCATTAATATGGTTTTAAAATGATAAGTTACTTCCAAACATTTTGATTTTATCTATGAAAAACAATAATTATTAGGCAGGTGATTGTTTCAATCGTCTAAACCATGAGATCCATATTTAAATTCAAATAGGCTTAACACCTATGAAGTGAACAGTATGCTTTTACCCATTTACAAAATTCAACTATCTTCCTCATTTATCTAGCTAACATAATTGTTCCTACATTAATTATGTGTCACTCCTACTAGTGTTGTAAGGTTATCTTTAACACAAGTTAGATAAAAACAACATAGTTTTCCATGTACAATGCTTTAAATATAAGAGTTCAAGAGGAACAATACTCTTCAACATACTGCTTTTGATAATGCAATTCTCTTTAATTTCATTTCATTTAACATTCATAATTTATATCAATATACAATATCTTAATGTCATCTCATTGATTACAACATATCACACTCTAATCCTTCTTGTTTGGAGTACCTACAACCAACGTTGTGTCAATCCTAGGACCGGTATGGAAATCCCCTACACTCAAGTATGAATCCACACATTCATCATTTCTAACATTTTCAATTAAATAAAAGAGAGAGACAGAGTAAGGATGAGAAAGAAAGTTAAGATAAATTTTGTTTTCCATTCACAATGTCATAACCATTTGCATTTTATGTCCGTATTCATTTTATTTCAAACCAATTTACATTTCCTAATCCATTTACGTTTTCAAGTCAACCAAAGTATCATAGTCATTTTTGGAGAGAGAAGAGGGTGGAGAGAGAAAAAAACACCATACATTTCAAAATTCATTCATACAAGATAAAAGATTGAATAATATTCTACATAGCATTATGACAGTATTATGAGGTCACATGTGTGGCTAAAAGTCAAATGAGACTCTTAGAAGGAGATTTTAGCTAAAATAACAAGTTGAGAAAAACTTACCAAAACAACAAAAGTGCTTACAATATGAGTCTTAAATACTATTGTTTTAAGTTCAATCACAAATTTTATGGTCCCTACTTACTCCCCCATATATAGAGAATTCATCATGTCTGACGAAAATTGATTACAATGAGTAGAACTCAAGTTACAAGGGTAACTTCGGGGCTGGTTATTGTAATTGCATCAACAACTCTTATCACACGACGACTAGCGGGCACAAAAACCCACTTGCAAAATTATTTTCTGAAGATATTTTCAATGGAAATAATTTGGATTACGATTCTCTTGTTGATAGTCTACAGGTAGGAGGTGGTGGTTTTCAGTTTCACTCAAGCTAAGCGACAACTGTAAGTCGAACTCGATCGTGTTTTATTAAAATGACCATGTCACTATAAGTGACTGATAAGCTAAGAGGGTTTAGGAATATGAATTACAAGTGCGTTAAATAATTTCAAACAACTTAGTTAAGGTTCCCTAAGGTTTTCCATGTCGTTAGGGGTCATGTAAAGAGTTTCAGTTTTGCGGTACGTTTGGGTGTGGTGCTCAATGCACATGAATTTCGAGATCTTTTTTTTTAATGTTTTAATAGTTCACGTCAAGGAAATTTTTTTTCAATTTTTGGAATTACATTCTTTATCATTCAACATTTAATTTTTAAAAAATGGAAATGATGAACTGAAATTTAGTGCAAGCGAAAAGGGGAAAATCATAGCTTTTTATGAAAAACTCACAATCCCCGCATTCAATGAGACCACATCAACTTGCCACATTCACCAAGTGCAAACCACGATACCAAGCATGATGAGCTCCATAAAATTGATAGCTGGCCATAGCATCACTAGAGTCATGGGATGAGATGTAATACAAACTTAACATTTCCTCCAAACAACCAAACCCGACACCAATGCATACAAATGGTCTTTTCAACTGCTCTAATGCTTTATTCGGACATAACCAAGGATGGCACTAGGAAAAATGAAACTGATTTGTTGGTAAATCTGCCCTAGCCTTTACTTGGAATTTTGTTAAGTCTAAAAAACACAACCAATTTTTGTGTTAATCCAGTGATTAACACACTCCATGACACTATGTTCTACTAAGCATTTTGAATTAAGCGTGACAAAAGCATTACTTTGAAGTTTTTTAAGGATCTTCAACGAATCTAATTTTTTTATACCTGCACCCATGGAATTCCATGGGATGAAACCTAGATGAGGAATTTATTGAAGGCATTTTGTTAAACCTTTCAATGCCTTGATCCCATGATTGATAAAATAAGATAATAATGGATAAGCATAGGCTTTCACGTAGAGGAAGAGGGAAGTGACTAATCTTGTAAAGGCATACAAGGAATATTAGGAAAGAGAACTTCCCGTGTCTAAATTAATACAACTCAAAAAAATATAGGGAGAAGGAAAAAGTAAATGGTAGATGACATCTACCCTTAGAACTCTGTTGGATAGGTTACAGTGCACACAACATAGGTACACATAAATAAAAGGAGCAAAATCAATACAGCTAGATAATACACCTTTATGGAGTGCCTCCTAAGCCTTAATATTTGTCTTCTTATGTATAAATCAAATAATCTAGTAGTAAGGAACACATCTAATTCTCCTCTCAGAGGTAATTGAACCCACTTCAGACACAGATAAAAGTGTAGATTGATCCTATTGTACATATCCATCCAGCATGACATTCCATGAAACCATTATTTTTAACGCATTCTGCCAAACAGTTCATGAGCTATATATAATTTATTGTTTTTCATCCATGTTTGACAATGCACTTGCAACTATCAACAAAAAGGAACTCATTCCAAATTTACCATTTTAGCAGAGTTCTCAGAAGTGTTCTATCTAGCTGCAACTAACCAAAACCTGCTAAATTGTCAACACTAACATGGGTTTCACTCTGGTTAACAACTTGAGATAAAAAAAAAAAATTATTATTCTGAGAGGAAAATGACATGTCTGAAAAGGCATTGAGGATGTGTCTCTCTCTAATCTACAAGAACGACGCCCCATACTCTAACAGAACACCTCCACTAACACGTTTTCTTTCAAACAAATGCACTTCCCCCCCTTTTTTAATTTAATGTTGGGAACTAAATTTCCTTCCCATTTTAAGAGCAACATCCTTGATGCGACAGAGCATTGAAGCTTGAAGTGTAAGTAGGCAAGAAAGTTAATAATGACACATGTCATTTAACAAAGTAGCTTGTGTGTAAAATGTGACCACATGGGAGTAGATTGTTGGTTGTGGACCATGATAGTGATGGGGGTTGCAAGGTAGGCTTCGCCCCCCTTACGGGGGGTCCGAGGGCCGCACGCCCTGGTAGGGGTTCCGGGGAAACACCCTCAAAAGCCACATTTTATATGTATTTATGCGTTACAAAATCTTGACTATTCATTATTAGGTCACAGATCTAATGGGCGGTTTTCTATGTTTCCCCAAAATGATAAAAACCATAATATATTTAAAGGGTTGTTATGTACGAGGCTCATTGTAAGAGTGGATGCACTGAGAGAGAGATTTTTGTTGGAATGAATAAAGGATTGGTTGTTTCTGGTGGACGTAGCCCATTTTGGGTGAGCCACGTTAAATCTGTGTCTTTTTTTTATTGCATTCTTTTCTGTTTTACGTTTTCTACATTATTCATTGCATGCTTGTTTATGTCCAACTGGTATAATCCTAACATAGACTAATTTTGGAAATATATTAGATTTTGATGTTCTATGAAGATTGGTAATTAGTTATCTTTTACTTTACAACTCAATTAGTCTTTTCTTATACAGTGTCTCTTAATCTCAAACCCTTAGTATTCATTGTTTAGAATTTCAATTGTCTTATGTTCATGGGTGCCCAATAGTAATTGGCCTAAATATGTCACACAAATCTCAACACATCACAAACGAATTGCGAGACATCTTACTACATAATTTCATGACTATATCACATCACAAGACCTTTAATTCTACCATGGAAAGACAACAAGTAGTCCACGGAACAAAAAATTTCCAGCAATTATGTCATAGGAATAAATCCAACAGACGCATGTGACTGAAAAACAAAATAATCAAGGTGATAATTATATAACTGGTATCACATGACCCAAAGACCATAAATATAATGACATAGTACCAAGTCAATATCATATAATAAATACTAACCAAGGGGAGAAACAAACCATAATCATAACAATGCCTAACAAGACTCACAAGAGTACACATAATTCATAATACCAACTCCACACATCAAAAAACGTCATAAAAAAACTCCATAAATATCCCAAATCATCAAAAAAACAATACATCTACCTCCCAAAGAATCAAAAAACATCTCCATATACCTCCCAAACAGAAAGAATCATAGTGCCAAAACCAAGCTGAGTCACTCAACCATAAAGCCCCATCTCTTTAATTCTCTATATCGGGCCACTCAACCAAAGAGTCCCATTTCCTTATTTCTCCATATTGGGTCACTCAACCATAGAGCCCCATCTCCTTATTTCTCCATTTAATAAGGTTGGGTCACCCTATGTCCCTAGGTGCATAAAGCCTCGTCACCCCCACCCAAGTTGTGTAGTAACCTATAGTTTAAAAACTACATGGCCGTATGACCCCCTTGGGGTGTACATCCATTCAACCAAGTAGGTCTATAGGTCCAACCAATCCATGGTGAATCCCATGACCCTAATTCAACACATCATGACATTGGAAACATCATAACAATCTATTTCAAATGCCAAGTGGAAAAAATCCCAAGCCTTGGGCTAGGCTAAAATAAATTTAAATTTGAAAAGAAAATTTAAAACTAAGAAAAAAAATGGCTAAATAGCCATAGTTAGTGTGAAATCCGCATGTTAGTGCAACAACTAAATAAGATACCCAAAATTGCAACAACCCAAAAAAAGTTAAATAAAACAATTTGTTGGTTCCAAAAAAGAGAGAGAAAAGAAAAGTTAAATTTATGAATAAAATAAGTATAGAGAAATAGCACATTATAATCACTATGTGGACTTATACAACCACCAAAGGGGTACTCCTCAAGTTTATGGAAATCAAACATTGAGCCTCATCTCGTAAAATAACATATCAAATAATAAAACTTTCATAATCTATTCCTAAAACATCCCTACACACTCCCACAAGGCTCAACATAGTCTGAGAGGGGGGGTGTAAAGGTTTCCATTCACTAAGCCTAAGGTGTTCGTGAAACAGAATATACATGATTCCCATTGGGAAACTTCCATGCATACAAAATGAACAGAATTGGGTTTTCAATCTATATAAGAATCCACTCCCTATCTCATACTTGGCTTGAGTGACTAGTCAACGGTACACCAATCCTAAGGTACACATAGGTAATCTATAGGAAAACCATATAGGGAGAGAGAAAAAAACCTTTGAGAATATTGGGTCACTCAACCATAGAGCCCCATTGAGAATACCATTGGGCAATGTGCCATACATACCAAACAAACAAATGTGTATTTTCAGTCTATGTAAGACTCCACCTCCTATCTATTACTCAGCTCAAGTGACTGATCAACGGCACTCATTTCCTCTCTCCATACATACACTTTTTACCAATTTCTTCCCTTAGATTCGGTTAGTGTAAGGTTTGCAACATAACACATAAATACATTACTAACATGATGGTGATTCATGCACATTATCCATAGCATCTTACACATGGTGTATATATACAGTGTAAAGCAATATCATTATCTTCAAGGGTTATAATGCATCACATTTCCACATAGTGCACCCAAAGTGAAAGTAATGTAAAATTGGGGTCATACGATCACCATATGCCCCTAATTCATGACATGAACCATCACATATTACACAAATTATACCTATGATGAACAAAATGATTAACATTATAACATATAGTCAATTGCAATACAGCATGGTAATGCACATGATTCATCACAACATGGTGGTAACATCACGATACAATATAATTCACTATACAACAATTTTGTCATTTAACACATCAACACACCTACATATCACAGATTAACCAAAACACTCCAACACTCCGCAATCCACAATAACATTCTTTTCACACACTACGAGGTGAAACCTTACATGTTAACTCCTCATTGAATCTACAAAAAATGAGAGAGAATACTCTCTTCACAAGAACATAAACATGACAACAAATATAAACTACGTGACATGCACAACATGTGTGTTCATAATATTACAATTACAACATGTTCACATCAGAACATATATCACATTACTATTCCCATCTCTACCAACACCATGTAAGATCATCACAACTATAATCTACCCCAGAGGTTCGAGAGCATGAACCTCTGCTCCGATACCAAATGTAACACCCACATATTTGACACACAAAATATAACAAAGTTATAGGAATATTTTTTTGTCTTTGCATGGTAAACAATACCACATGTGATCCAAATAAATAAACTCAACATGATGTAGTACACTTATACAAAAACGAACCCACTCATACAATAGATAACATATGGTACACATCAATGTCTTACTCGAATGACATAAACCATGACAATAACCCAACTACAGTAAGACACACAGGATAGGCATACTACACAACATGGCCTTTTTCTAGTTTACATATTCATTACATTTAGTTTTCCATTATATAACCCTATAGGTTTCTAGTGACTTAAACTAGTAAGGGTGTAAATTTTCCTTTTTCTAAAACTGCAAATACTTAATTTGTGTATAGTATTAGCCTTTAGAAGAGAATACATTGTTAGTTCCTTTCTAAATTTCCATTAATTATCCAAAACTCATTTTTAAATTAAATTCATTTTAAAACCTACGACCCTCCTAATATTCATTCTTACGTTAACGGTTTTTTTTACCAAAGTATGTTTAATTGACGTTAAAGTTTTATCCTTGTTACGAAAAGGAACTAACAAGATGTTAAGGTTAAAATTTTTGAGACTTATATTTGATGATTAAATTTTACCTTTGCTAGATAAGGGGAAACAATCGTTAGGTCAAGGAAGTAGTGATTAGGATTTAAGGATGATTTAGATTCAAGATACCTCTTAGAATAAACATCCTTCCATCATAGTACCCTATTTTTCCTATTATAGTTTGCTACAGTTCAACAACTAGTTTAAGTCGATTTAACATTTACATGTCATAAATTTCTTTTTTTTGTTATATTTAAGAGTTTGTGTTTTCTCAAATTCTTGATTTCTCCAAGAACAATTTGTATGTTTTTCTTAACAACAAGATACTTCCTAAATAGCATAAAGTTATTCCTAAACAAATATATTATTTACTCTTGTTTTCCATTACCCTTACATGGTTACTTTGGACTCTTATTAACATTGTTTTATAACAATTATAATTAAAATGACACATAATTTACACTTAGGGATTCATGACTACAAGGAGTGGTGACTCTGTACCTAACAACTAATTTCATCTCTCTTAAAAAAGCATATAAAAAGACAACCCAACACCTATATGCTTTTCAAATTTCTTCCAAGAAAATATTTAAATAATTTAGTAAAATGCATCAGCGTTTATTTCACCAATACCCTTAAGAGACGATCCATGATATATTAAATTCAAAATCAATCATGGATGGGGGAAACTATGCCCTACGAGAAAACACATGGTAATCTTCTACTAAGGGTCACACTTATCTAAGAGGGGACAAAGGGAGTTTAAATGCAAACATTATTAAATTTTATGTGTTTCAAAATCCTTCTAAGGTAATATTTTAAATCATTTGTAACAATACATCATAGATCATTTTTTCATTAGCATCTTAAGATGTCACTCGATGTATTACATTCATTTCTATTTGAGGGATTCTAAAACCTACCACAAGACAAAATTAGAGTAATCAAATGTCTCTATCTTGTAAAGCCTTCATGCCACTTGAGCTATTCTAAGACTATAATATCTCACTTTTGTTTAAAACTTAGATTATAAAGGGTTCCATTGGGTTTAGTTTAATTCCAATTATACTCAGCGATCTATGCCTGACTATAAATGATTTTAAGGTGTGAAAACATATTTAACCCATTAAAAATTCGTAAGGGACAAAGGTGTAAAGTTGTTACTAACCAAGGTGACATATTAAGAGATCATTAACACCAGTTTAATGCATAGTAAAACTAGTGCACTAACTAACTCCACTTGTGTCATGGAGATCTTACGAATTGTTCATTCAATGATGATCCCAAACTATCTTCTTAAGAATATGGTTGACCACTAGGACACCAAGGTACAATGGGAACATTGAACTCTAACTCTTCTATGAATACGAGTAAACCTATGAAACCAAAAAGTGTTAGTCCAATTTACCCTATGAATGACAAGGCTACTCAACTGATACGTTACTTCATGAAAGGAAACTTAAGTTATAGAAATGTTCCTTGAATAATTTTCTTAAGTGTAGGAAAAGAATTCTAATTGTGAAGATTAAAATATTTCTTAATACATTAGGGTTTTGCAAACATATGTGACATGATTGAGAGGGAGGATATGAAAATGGTTAAATACTCGCTACATTTATGTGGTTTAAAACTGATAAGTTACATCCAAATATTTTGATTTTATCTATGAACCAAAATAACTATAAGCCAAGTGATTGTTTTAATCTTCCAAACCATAAGATCCATTTTTAATGAAATGGGTTTGACACCTATGAAGTTAACAGTTTGATTTTTACCCATTTAAAAAATTCAACTATCTTCCTCCTTTATCTAGCTAACATAGTTGTTCCTACATTAATTACATGTCACTCATACTAGTGTTATAAGGTTAGCTTTAACACAAGGAAGATACAAACAACATAGTTTTCCATGTACAACACTTGAAATATAAGATTATAAGAGGAACAATAGTCTTCAACACACTACTTTTGATAATGAAATTCTCTTTAATTCACATTCATTTATCATTCGTAATTTATATCAATCTAAAATATCTTAATGAAAAATCACTCATTATAACATTATCACACTCTAATACTTCTTGTTCAAAGTCTTCCTAAAAGACTTATACGGGGAAATGTTTCAAATGCCTACCATTAACAGGAAATTCAAGTAATTCCCCGTCTAAGTATTTTAGGAAGAAGGTATTCTGACCAATTTGAATGTCAATTGAATAAGGGCCCATCCACAATGCATAAAATTTACCATGCTTACCCTTATCTTCATGCCTGCTATCCCATAATAACACACGATCCCCAATGCTGAAAGCTCTTGGAGTCACCTTCTTGTCAAATAACTACTTCAAATTTTCTCTGAACTTCACATGCCACTGATGGGATGCCCTTCTTTCTTCATCTAACTCAATAATTTGATTTATTCGAGCATCATATGGACTAACTTCTTGATCTTCAATTTGTTGAACAAATTGAAATGAAGACAATTGCAAATGAAGGGGAAAAAAAGATAGAGATCCATATACTAACTCAAATGGGCTTTTACTAGTAGCTCTTTTGACAGTGATTCTATCAACCCAAACAAAAAACTTCAGTTGCTCACCCCACTTCTTTTTGTTCAGCTCCAAGGTTCTTCTAATGATCTTCAACAAGTTTTTATTGTTGGACTCAACTTGTCCATTTCCTTGGGGATTGTAGTTAGAAGAATATGTCAAATTGATTCAATACCCTTTGCACATTGCCACCAAAGGTTTGTCTCTGAAACTCATGGCATTATAAGCAACAATCTTAGCTAGCATTCTAAATCTGCATATGATTTGATTCAGCATGAAGACCATGATAACTTGGTGTGTTGCTTTCTTGGTGGGGATTGCTTCCACCCACTTAGTGAAATAATCAGTGGCTACAAGAATCCTTTTATGAACAACACTAGAAGGATCTGAAATCTCACCAATTAAATCCATTCCCCCATTGCTTAAATAGGGCTTTAATTGACACAGGCTGTAAAGGAAGGGAACTTGAAGCTTTCAGTCTTCCAGAAAAATGCTGGCAACTTTCACATTTCCTAACCAATAGAGTTGTATCCTTGAAAAGAGTTGGCCATCAATAACCAGCCCTCAAGAATTTATGTGTTGTAACTATTCCAAAAAAATGTCCCCCACAAAATCCTCCATGGAGATCAAAAATTATTTTCGGGGCCTCATCTTCAATGATGCATCTCAAGAGCACTCCCTCGGGGTTCTTCCAAGCTAACCCAAAATCAGTAATGACATATTTTTGGGAGGCTAACTTAAGAGATCTTTTATGATTTTTAGTCAAATGTTCAGGGAAACATAGATGTCTGAGATAAAATATTATATCTTTGTACCATTCAGAGCTTACCAACTTTTCAAGGACATCCACCCTTTCTCCTTCTACTTCATTTACATCAATAGTTCGCAAGTTGCTCTCAGCCATAAGCTTATCTAGGCCCAAACCTCTTATAAAATTTTTGGTTTGGATATCCATGTCATATTCCTAAAACTTGTTTACTCATCTGCATATTTTTCTTGAGACCTACATCTCTGATAAGATATCTTTCACCATGGTGTGGGGAACATAAGCAATAACTTTAGAGCTCAAGATGTAAGGTATGAAAACCTTTGTTGCTTTCACCAAGGAAAATGCTTGCTTCTCCATGATGGTGTACTTCAACTTAGCTCCTTGCAATGCCTTACTAAAAAAGGAAATTGGTTTCTCAGCCCCTTCATCATTCTTCTACAACAAGACAGATGCAATGGTGTTTTTTGAAGCAAAAGAAAACATTTGAAAAGGCTTCTTGTTATTTGGAGCTGCCAAAACAGGGGCATGCTTTAATGCTTATTTGATCACATTGAAAGCTTGAATGGAAGCTTCTTCCCATTTGATAACTTGGTCCTTCTTTAGCATGCTAGTAATGGGGATGGTTATCTCAGCAAAGTTAGACACAAATCTTCTGATAAATTTTATTTGTCCAAAGAAGGATTGAACTCCCTTCTTAGTTCTCGGAATCGGAACCTTGCTGATGGCTTCCACTCTCTCGGGATCAATCATGACCTCTTCCTTTGATACAATGTGACCAAACAACTTTTCCTTTTATAATCCAAAATGGCACTTCTTGGGATTCAATGATATGTCATACTCTCTACACCTTAACACCATTCTCTCCAAGTGTTGTAAGTGATCATTTATTTTTATTTAAAACACAGTTACATCATCTTGATAAACAACAATGAAATCATTAATATAACTAGCAAACGCTACATCCATTGCTCTTTGGAAAGTTGATCCAACATTCATTAAGCCAAAAGGCATCCTGACATAGACATAAGTTCCCCAAGGAGTGGTAAAGGCAGTCTTTATTCTTTCTGAATCCTTCACAACAACTTGATTATAGCCAGAGAAACCATCCAAAGTGGATAAAAATTCAGAACAAGTTACCAATTATAGCATATTCTCCATGTTTGGCAGAGGGTAATTATCTTTCAATGATGCTTTATTCAAGTTCCTAAAGTCTACGCATAGCCTTATATCACAATTTCTTTTTCTAGCAGGTACGAAATTTTCAACCCAAGATGAGTACCTTGTGGGTTGAGTGATCCCTCCATCCCTCAACTTCTTAAATTCTTCTTGCATCTTCAAAGAACGGAGCGGATTGATCGGTCTATGTTTTTTCCTGAAAGGATTGTCATTAGATTCAAGAGGAATTTCATGTTGGAACAAATCTTCCCTGTATGCCTTCAACTCAAAGTAACACGAAGCTAGGCATTCTTGATATTTCTTCAACAATTGAACATAAGACTACTTCTCTTCCTTGCTCAGATTACTAACCAGATTTTATGTGGTTTTTCCTTTGTGCCCAGGTTTTCTTCTTCCACATCTATTGAAACTGACATACTTCTATTAATAATGCAATCAGCATTATCAAATTTTGATTCAAGTGCCACCAAACCTCTAGGAATCATGTTTTTCTTCAGCTGGATGATGTCTTTGCCAAATAGAGTGTCCTTTCCTTCAACATCACACACCCTTGATTCCCAATCTATATTTTGGTCAGAAAACTCACCTTGGTTCTACAGAAACCATTTCACTTGGGAATCATCATCAAACACTTTCCAATTTTTAACGTTGTTAGGGACATATGGCCTTGTTAGTATTTCAACATCATACTCACAAAATGGAGATACAGTATAATTTCCAAAGCTGGATCCTAGCACTGCTAACTTTTCTACAACAACATTAAACTTTCTATCATGGTGCATAATATTAAATGAGTCAAACATTTCAATAAAATCCCAAACTTCATGTTTGTATTGTTTCATTTTCTAATTTTTAGTAGCATAAAATTTTCTAATCTGCTTGACAATCAGTTTTGAATATCCTTTGACAATGATATCCTTGACACCATATTTCCATGCAATTCTCAAACCTAATAATAGTGTTTCATATTCAATAATGTTGTTAGTGCATTCAAAGTTGAGTTTTAAAGAAAAAACAAACTCTTCCTAGCCTGGAGAAATCAGAACAATACCATTACCATTTCCAAACTTGGAACAAGCTCCATTGAATAACAAGGTCCAAGGAAAACCTACTTGTTCAAGACATTTACATTGATCAATCTTGTGTTTTTTGGCATAAACAAGTACAACAAAGTTATCAGCATCTACATAAACATACAACACTTCATAAGAAACATTATTGGGATCTTTACAAGGCTGCCGTCAATTAGAATGGTGGCAAAAGACATATCCATCTGAACACTTCCACCAACACTTGCAGCCCACTTTCTTGATAACAAAATGCCCCATTTGGTAGGGCAATCAACAATAACAACATCAAGTTTCAAGTTCATACCCAGATAAGATGCAAGTTGTACCACCAAACCTTTTACACATCCTACAAACTGGAACCTCTCTAGAATATCCTAGTAAATCTAGATAGAAAAGTATTTTATCTCTGACACAATATTACACAATTTTGGTACTTCTAGGCCTCACGATAGGTACTTATTTGTGCATACCATTTCAAATAATTCTTAGTATCCCAATAGAGCTATGGTTGCACATGTTACAACCATATAGTTCTAGACCTCTAAGTCTCATTCTAGACCCTATATTATGTAACATATCTCTAGTGACTCACCCTATCACAAAATTTTCCATAGATCCTCTAGATTTTGAGCTCAATCTATAATATCCCATAGGTATCATAGGATATCTCATTCATGTAGTCCATCTCATAAACAACAAACATTGCATCACATTCCACATTTTGATCTTCACATATCCCTACACAAGCCTTGTTTTTAACACGTAACAACAACAATTCCATATTGCATAAAACATCGAAGTTTTGATCCCCCATTATCATTAATAGTTACTTTATATCCTTGTGAGGCTATTTTGGGGGTCATTCTCATACCACCCCCTTCATTTCTCAAAGATGCACTATGTCTATAGGTTTAAATGGACTTCTCGGGGAATGAATACATACCTGAACCTTACTTTGCACACACACTGGTGGGAAATATTTCTTCCCTTATCTTCACACATCATATATATTCATCAACATGCCCTAAAACGCATAACACTGAAATATTTTTCAAAATGAAAAAAACTGTCAAATATTTACAAAAATACAAATTCAAGACTTGTATACTATCGCATACATTGTTTTCACAATAGATGATACATATTGTTTATTCCTTTGGTTTGATAGAGAGCATTTTTAATTTACAAACATGTATTCACATGGTATAATTAGAATTATGTAGGACATAGATAGAGTGATACGTGATGACAAGTCCTGGCCTAATCTCTACTAATACTATTTACCTCTAGCAACGTCTAAGTTTCCATATTATATTTAGGTGCTATATTTGTATTATACTTCCTTTATTTCTTGATTATGATTGGTTACATCTCTATATATTGTGTATTTTCAATCTTTTGCAATACCATGAGTAAAGCACGCATCTATTTCAAAATGTAAAATTGTTGTTTAATTTCATTACATCACATACTATGTGTTTTTCATTACATTTAGCTATACTTTCTTTTTATATATAATTGCTAGTTATGTGTATGTGTGTATGCTTGTTTTCTACCTTGATTGTGGACTAAGATCCTTGATTTTATTATGACACTCTAAGTGTCCCATGTATTTTTGGTGAAATCATAGCACACCCCAAATTTCCCGATTTGAGATGGAAGCATTCAGACATGATTGCATAACATGGATCTATCCTGAGTGTTGGACATTGTGAAACATGATAGCTCTCTGAAGAAGGACGGTTTCCTTCTCTTAACCTACATGTCACTAACTACTCCTAATGCTGGAAAACTACTCACTAATCCTAATATAATACTTCCAAGGGGACAGGGATACAAGTAATGCATCAAGGAAACCTACACTAGAAGCGGTGATACACCAAAAAAAGGACTGCTAATCAATTATCCAAACCTGGTAAAATGGAGATAGGTTGAATTTTGGGAGGTTGGAAAAGATGCAACACAAACCAAAGTAACACCAATACACTGAGGGGAGGTTGTACAACTTCAACAAAAACCCAAAATGCAAACATTCACCATTTCATGGTAAACAAAACTACCAAACCCTGTAATAGACAAGATAAGACAAAGATCCTATAAGCACAATGAGATGTAAAAAATTCAAAAAATGAATCATGAGATATTTAGAGAGATTAACACAGACACAATTTATCGCTCCATATGGATATACATAGTGCAATTTTGTAGTAGGAAAACACATGAAGCCATTACAAGAATTTAAGGAAGGCTTGAAGCTCCTAAGAGAAATGGGTTTACACGAGAAAAGAAATATGATCCACATTTTGCATGTACAACTCCTTACATTATTTATAAAATAATTTTGCAAGAGAGGAGAGAGAGAAAAATGAAACCTGAAATTACACTCCAATCCCTTGAAAAAATCCATCATTATCCTTGCACGAGCAATGGGAAAAGTATACAAAGCCTATACTCCATTTTGCATTGCTTATTTGGGAAGAAAGGAATCCCATACCTCATCATTTTGGGTAGGTGAGAAATTTGGAACTATTCCTCTAAAAGTTTGATTTTGTGCAAATCTGAGCGCCCAATAAAAATTTATGGCCATCTGAAGATGAGGGTGCCATACCACAATAAATGCGAGAGGTTGATCTTCCTCTTCAGACTTCTACCCTGCATTGCACCCTCCGAAATCTAAAAATTTTGGAGTTTCAGGATTTAGATCTTCAAGAATTTTGACTTCGGAGATCATTGTTACTATTCATCTTTCTAAGGTCATGAAACCTCCAAAATGCTCAAACCCCAAAGTCTAAAATTCAAACTTCGGGTTTCAGGATTCAAGTTATGATTTACGTGCACTGGGTTCCTCAATGTACCGAAATGCTCAAACCCCGAAGTCTAAAATTTGGACTTCGTGTTTTGGACCCTTTACATTTTTGAGGGTTTGATTCACTGCTCACTCACCTAGACCCATGAAACCTCAAAATCCTGAAATTTTGAAGTCTGAATTTTAGACTTCAGGTTTCACAATTATTTTTCTCCCTGTATGACATCGTTCACCATGAGCTCCCAAGACTTAAAATCCCTAAAATTAACCAACCTTTTAATCATTGACCTTTAAATTTCAGAGTTGTGTGCTCTTTATCTTCGGGTTTTTCCATTTCTGAGATCTGAAGCTCCTACGTCATTGACCTCGAAAGGGGATTTTACCTCTAAAACCCCCCAAGCCCTTCCGGAACTTCAGGATTTTGGGGTTTCAGGTTTTTGGCTCATTTTTTGCATTTTTGGGCAGTAAAAGCTCTAAATCATTCAATCTCTGAAGTCCAAAAATTTCAGACTTCGGGCCTTCTCTACTCTCTGAATTATTTACTCGGCTCGAGCTCGAGTCTTTGTATCTTCCACATCTCTCCTTCACATCCCATACATTTTTGCACTATTGAATCCTCCTGCTTTTGGATTAACAAGTCATTTTTGACTCGATTCCGACCCCTTATGATCATTTCGTTTCATTTTGCCCAGCTGATCCGAGCCTCGACTTGCCAATGCAAGCTCCCATGGCCAAATCGATCCTTCCATTTTCTCTCTATGAGGTCTTGTTTGTCCAATTTCACCTAATGGGAAAAATCGGATAACACCATGTTTATGGTATCATGCCTTGTGTGTGGTTGTGCATCTATTATTTTTTGGCTTGTGAACTTTGATTAAATTACAACATCGTGGGTGTCCTATGTTTGAAGGTGTTGAAAACCTTTTGTGTGACATTGTTTACGTTATGTTCTCACTTGTTGTTATAATGTATGTAATTGGTTTCTACTAACACGTGATTTACTACAGCTGTCATCAAGTTATTTTGATGCATTGTCATTACTACAATTTGCCTGCTTCTTAAATCATTGTTAAGCTTATTTTACGTCGTGGCCTACACCATGTGCATCTTCCTTGTAAATAAAAATTATTCTCGATGGCCACTAGATCAGTATTTTAGATATTATCCACAAATTTGTAGACTATCTGACATTAATAAAAATATTTTCTTTCAATTCACATGCTCAAATCCTTTATTTTAAGTGCATCAAAAGAGGAATAAAAAATCCGGTTTTTTCTACATTTCCAACACACACAAAAATCTTTCTTAGAACATACATATGCAAAGAAAGATAAAATTCACTTAAAATCATATTCAAACACAAAAAATTAGACAAATGTACATAGGGTCAAAAATATGTATAATTTTTAGGACCATATAGATGGTTATGACCCTATTATATAATTCTCCCCAAGGGGAATTTCTCTTAGTACTATCAATAATTTTAGATTTTTCATCATTATTTTAGTATTTTCACATGGTCATGGACTCAAAATGACTGATTGGCATAAATTGAGGGGCATGAAGTGTTTCATTATCACTCTCTCCACTCTACTCATTTTTATCTTTAATTTTTAGCACATTAAGGAAACGAGTCTCATTTCTCCAATCCATCAAATCTAATCATCTTACAACACATGTGAAAGGTATGAGGGCCCTCATTCTCTAACATATATCCTCAGTTACAAAATGTGCGTCTACATTTTTATGGTACTTGGGGTTACGTAAGGTATTGAAGTAGCTAAGGTCTTTGTAGGAAGTTCTTCTTATCCTCTTTCACTTAAGGGGAAGATATAAAATTTTCTAAACAACTTTGATTCATGGTCTTATTCCTTCACGAGCTTCTTTGTGTTTTCAACTTTTGGTTCTTCTCTTCAGAGTTCATGTGTTGGGTGGTACACATAATGCATCGTAAATATTCTCACCACAATTAGGTATTGATCACCAAAATTCTCCATTAGAAGTTCATAAAATTTAGAATCTCCAAAGCACAAGAGCACACTCCTTTCACAAAACAAAAGGGTGTATTTCGTACATATTTTGCATCTCTTTTGAAATTTCTTATTAGACACTGCTTTCAATAAATTGGAGTTACAGCTCAATTTCCTATTCTTAGAATTGAATACACTTTGTGTTATAGGTTTCAGTCTTAGAGCATGCCAACACTAATACAACAAGACACTGCAAAGAAAACGTTACTCTGGGAAAAGACAAAGCGTGTTTACACACTAAGGTATGTTTTTCATCTAAGCATGTAATTTACAATTTCATACTTAAAGAGGGGAAAATCTAGAAACTCAAATTTGGAAATTCATCCTCTTTCCATCAATTGACACTGTTAATCTTGACATTTTACACTAGTATAATCAATGCACTATATTTTCTCTTGCTTAACACACCTTGATAGACCTTTTGTCACTTATATATCTGTACACAATTCTAGGTCATCAATTTGTGTGGCTTAATGACATAAAAAATTTAATAACATCTATCCCGAATCTCATAAAGTCAAATTTATCTTTTTCCCCCCCAATTCAAAACCATTAATTTTGGTTGGTTTATCAAAATCTATAAGACAACCCTATTGTACAGTTTTGTACCAAATTTTTTTGAGCCAATTCTTCCAATTCCATCACCTTTATATAGACTAATATATCCCCTTAGTCAGTATTTCAAGAGATAACAACCTTCAAAATCCTATATAAGTAAGTAAATTAGACCTCATCTATTAACCTGGTACTTTCTTGACTCCTCATGAAAAAGAAAACACAAAAGGCACCTGAATCTCCCAAAATTGTGAATTAGGGAAGTTTTCTCTACTAGTCTAAAGCTTCCTTCCATGTTTAGGAGTTTCCATTCTAATTTTATAAGAAAGTAAGTTGACCCATCACAAGAATTTTCACAAGTGTGAAATTCAAGTTGAAGGAGTGTCAAAGTAACAATTGCCAAGTTCCTAGTTGCATTATGGTAGACATCACATCCTAGGAGAAGGACATGTGATTTGAAGACTCTTAAGAATATTACCTATGCCAATGGTGTATAGGAGGGCCTACAACCCAACTAAATTTGTTTTAAAAGAACTCTTTCCCATACTACAAGGGTTTTAGGGTTTCATTAGAGTTTAGAGAGTCATTATGAATGTGATTGAATAAGACTAAAAGAAAATGACTTTCATTTCTAAGCAGAAAGAGTACTCATAAGTTTGTGAAACCTGATTCCAAGCAGGTCCAAGAATGTACATTAGAGTCATGTTGTATGAATGCTTTAAATCATGTTGTATGTTTTTCATGAGGATTATTTTTAGATCACAATAATATTGAAAAGGAATTTCCATTTCCATATAAACCTTTTTCTTCACTCAGATCACCCAAACTCTTCTAGATCCCTATAGAATCAATGAATTCCAATATTTCCTTTTGTTTTCATCTGTTTTTAGTAGTAATTCACTTTGAAAAATGATATTATGATTTGTACAATTAATGTCAGAAGTTAATTAAATTAGAATATGCATTGATTACAATATTCATCTTTTTAAGCATGTTAATTATAATACATTTTAACCTAAAAAGGTGATATTCACCCCATAAAAAGTAAAATCAGTAAGCTAGTACATATGATTAACACATTATCTATATGTGACGTTTTTGTAGGACCATGAGTTCTCTGGTCACCCTTGCTAATGTAACTTTTATATTTCTATTAATATAAAGGGTAGTTCCAATAAAAAGTATAACCATTTAAGATAATAGGATTCACCAAAATTTATTTAAATAGTAAAATTAGGTACCCAATAAAATTATCTATTTATATGTAATATTAATAGGTACTTGTACCTAATTTATCTTAAATTAATTATAAACCTACATTCTTATTTCTAACAAACTATATTTACCTAAATTTTAATTGTAAAATTTAGATATCTATATATCTATATTTATAGTGGGTTATATTGGGTCCTCCTAAATAATAAATGATTTAATGAATTCATATGCGTATAATGATGTGCAACTTTATACTAATGATGAAACTAACTGTTTAATAAAAGTGATATATTTATGTTATTATACACAAATATCTAGATAATTAGGCTACATAGATTCAGACAAATAATATTTGATAGCTAATAATTATGCCAAATGATATTTTTTGAAACTGAAATTAAATATTATATAACTATTCATAAATTATTATAAACATACTTGTACAAAATTAACTATAAATATTTTATGTTCTTCAGTAGCAGTTGCTCATTACATATTATTCACGCAGCTCATGAGAATTATTTTTTATTTGTCTACCTTTGTACTTAGGCATGTACCCATTCTTCATTGTTGAGCTTCTACTTCTTGAGCTATCCATGTCACACTGCCCTTTTTATTTAGACCCTAAAATTTTAAATAGTATAGATAAGGACCATATTATTGATGTGACGGAACAAACATACCCACCATGAAATTCATTAGTTTTTCCTAATTGTCATGCTCAAGTAGTATGTTGATCAAGCTAAGTGGTCAAAACATTAGTGACTTCGGGTTTAGTTATCCAAGCTAATCTCTAACATATTGGAGACCATTGATTAAAAAAATAATGGTTTATGTTTAGCCTAGTATCTTTCCTCATAATAGCTATTAGCTATGCACACCACCTCACTCCTCTTGTGGAACTTCAAATTCACATCAAAATTATTTTTTGCATGAATTTTTCCTTTCCTTACAATATTGTGCATTGTTGATGTACTTTTACATGGAATTCCTCAGGGTTTACTTCCTCCATGCAATGATGAAACATTCCATAACATTACACAATATTACAAAAAGTTCTCGACCTTGGAGCATCATGTAAACCTATTTTTCATCATCATGCAAATATTTATCACTGTATGCATCTTCCCTAGAAATTATCATTATTTGTAATAGTTATGGGACCTTCTTAACTTTATCTATGTAATATCATGTGTGCTATGCACAAGCCTCACCACACATGCATCATTATAAATCCATAATGGAACATGTCTATGCTCCATAACTTGTAATGTTCCTATACTCTGTGCTATTAATGTGAAATGTTTGTAGATTCCATAATATTTTACAACTCATTCTACATTTTATCAGTAGATCCTGTCACATCATGCAAGCTTTCATAGCTATCCCATATATCATCGGAATTCTCCCTTCCATACATGTGATTTGTTTTCATGAATATGTGCAATACTTTTATACCTTATAAATCAACCATCATGTGACATGACTTTGTGTATAAGATGCATGTTAAATTCAACCTCCAAAACCATGTCATGTTATATTATCATCACAAAATGTCATTTATAAAATTTTGAAAACCTTTCCAACACATGGTTGGATATAATTCCACTAGCGTAGTAGAAGCGTCAACCAAAAAACTCCTCCATGATAAAAAAAAATTATGCCCAATTAAACATTTACCATAACATAAGATGAAATAACATTGTCCCTGACAACCTGCTTCAAAACAACATCATAACTCATATGGTCTGAAGAATATAACACGAGTTTGTCTATTTCCATGGAGAGTCTTGTGTGATGTGGTGGAAACATGTGGTGGACACATGTGGGACATATAACCATTGTTACCTTTGTGTGGGACATAAAGGTAACAATGCAGGACATACATGTATTGTAGTTAATGGTTGTCATAAAAGTTATGGTAGTTCATCATTGTTCTTAAATTTGATGATTAAGTAGACACATGATGCGCAATACATATTTAATTATATCTACCCCTTTAAGATTATCTCCCTATTTTCTCCTCCATAATGAAATTTACATAATCTAATTTAAATAATATTCTCTTTTTGGAAAAGGGGAGGAGTCTCTATAACTTTTTTTAACCATAGTCATCTCATATTCTTAACTTGTCGAAATGGGTTGTTATTTGTCACACATTGTAATTAATAAATTAATGTTATACGGGAAGCCATTAGGCATGTACGTCATCATAAGAACCTTCTTTTCATTACCACTAGTGATATTTATTATGTTTCCACCAATAACATTCTTCAACGCATCTCTTGTTTTCCTACAATTACTATACCTAAAAACATAAATGGATCATACAAAGCGGTACAAGAAACAATCATTCTGGTTTGAGTTTAAACACAAAACTTATTGGATTTCACCTTTTTTTTTTTTCCCACTTAAGTGTAATTGTTTCATAAAGTAAAATTAATAAATAGGAAAGCCCATTTTCTTCAGATTTTTGCAAAAACATTGTTTCTTTCTATTATGTAAGGCTCAATTTTTAGCACCTTAAAACTGATGAACAAGTTAATGGTGTTGATTGAGAAACCCCCCACATTTATAAATTCTTCGAAATTAAACCAATGCACATAGTACATGACATTTTAAAAAATACTGGATGTTGTCTTTATGGTCCTATAGCTTTAGTCAACTATCCAACATAAGATATTATTTGGGGATGAAAAAACTAAACTTTGAAATAGGTGTGGGCTATGTAACTGCAAAAAGGTGAAAAATGTGGGGCCACCATGAATCAAATAAATTGTTGTGATATAAATAGACTAAAATGTTATGTGAGAATCCCTTGAAGACAATTTCTAGATACCAAATTCAAAGTTAGAATCTTAGCCATAGTGGGCGTTTTCCCACCAATGTGAAAACCCACTCCTCATTACGTTGAATCCTATTGAACTATATCTTACTAAATTACTCAAGGGTTATAAACACAATATATTGTATCACGATCATTTGAGGCTTTGAGATAACGGGTTCTACATAAAAATATCCTAAAGAAGGGAACTTTGTCGGCTATGTGGAGTTTTTTCAGTGTTGGAACATTCACAAATCTGAGGGTTTATAAAGGGAATATGAATATTAGCTTACTTTATGCAATTAACATACAAAACATAATAACCTATCCAAATATCCTGGTACTACAAACAATACAAAATTTTAATAGTATTTTTCATGATGAGAAAGAAATGTCTATTGAAAAACGATGGGAAGATTAAAGTTTGACCAAAGAAGTAACACTAGAGAGTGGCCCAAACTACAAGGTAGGTTTCTATTTAATTTTCACTTGCCTTTAGTAATTTGTTTGTTAAATTAGCTTGGAAGGTTTTTTAGATCTTAATTTCAAAATATTATTTCATTCATTCACTTTTTATTTGATATCATATGGTTATTATAGTAATGTAAGATGACAGTGAATTAGTGATGCGGGAGCATAACTTGCAGAGACCATAACTTTTGATCCGACCGTTGGATCATCCTAAAATTTTACAGGGTGGTAGATATACATTAGTACTATGTTGGGGTCAACTTTATTTACAAGGTTGTGCCCATTTTGGCACATTTTACGGGCTCGGATTCCTTCATCTAGTGGCCTAAAATTTGTTCCGAATGTTTTTTTGCTTTTGAATAGGTCTTAGAACTTTAATAAATTTTTTTGTGCTTGTTAGAATAAGTCCAAATTTCGCATGAGCCATAATTTATGAAGGCATATTTGGCACCCAAAATTTGGGGTCAATCCAAGTTGTTTTGTTAGTAGGTAATTTTTGGCATTTTAGGGTTTTTAGAGTAGTCTTGAAATAAAAGGAGGATTGTAATGATGTAATAGATCAGTGTGAATTCCAAAATGAGAAGTAAGCTATTTTGAAACTCCTGGTTTTTATTTACAAAGATGTTTATGTGTGTTTTTGGAGGTATTTCAACCTCTTGCAGCTAGATTCACATCAATTAGGTGTCATGTGATTATACAAAAGTGCCTTTTAAGGTCATGTTCATCCCCAAATGCAACTAAAACATTCCATTCATGTGAATTTTCTTTCTACTAGCATCCTGTGAAGAGGTGATGGGAGCAAAGTTTTCTAAAAAATATATTTCTTATTATAAGTTTCTAGTTGGTGCATCACTATGTTATATTGTCAAAATGTCATGATAATGAGATTACAAGGCCACTAACATGAGGCTTATCCATCATTCATCTATGGGAGGTTAGCTTGTTGCACCACTTCTCTTTGTTTCCCCATTTGCAACACCTCATCAAACTATTTGAGGCCCTTCACCTATCTTGTGAGATGTTATCACCAATTTATGTTGTTTCACTAGCCCATAAAATCATTATAAGTTTTAAAACTACATGTTCATTTTAATAGTATTTTCCCCTAAAAAAGCTAAAATTATTCACTTCCTATAAGGAGGCATTATATGGCTATAAGTTCATTCATTCTAGAGATGGAAACCATAGATGACTATGTATGTTTATGATATAAAGGGGATGTTTTATGCAACAAGGAATAACATCTGAGGCAGTAATGAATTGAGCATTTTAACTGATAGGGTCTTCATCAATGAATCTATCATGGTAAGAGAATTCAGGATGAGAATGCCCAAATGATATCGAAACCATACTGAAGGAAGACAATGATAGGGAAGCCCACCATGCACTATCTTTAAAAAAAAAATCTTCCTCATCTACTTCAAATGCTTTGTCTCCATGTAATACATCAACATGATAAAATGAATATTTGTCTTTAGTAGGGAGACATCACAACATTTAACACATGCTCAATTACAAATGATGCAAAAAATTTGGATTCACCAAAGTTTATTTCAACAGAGAGGGAGGATGTGTATATCATGGGTAACACCGGAAAGAATTGTCAATTTAAATTTGAGATGTCAACTACACATTATTCTATTTCTAATATAAGGGTGTAACTCAATATTATCCTATATTAAAAATAAAATAATGTAAATTTGATGTGTCTTACATTATCGATGTAATACTCACCTTTCGGATTTCCACTTTTAAGCATTCCCTCATTACATCTATGATATATAAACATGATAAACACAACCCTCCTCTTTATCATCCCTCCTTTTCATTTCATCAATCATTCTACGGCCATCCTTGTTGAACATCAACATATTCTAAGCTTTTGTTAGACGTAAACGTGCATGATTTTGGCAAACATGTATCTAAGAGAAGATATGGGCATCCTAGTGGACAATTGAATATTTTTCATTTCCTTTTGCCATAAACTTTGCATAAACATTAGGATTCCATCCTCCTCCTCCTCCTCCTTTGAGTCACTTTCAGTCCCTCTTGAATTTCTTCACAAACACTAAAAATGGCATTTTTGAACAACCATCAAATGACATAGTCTTGTTTTTCAGAAGACTAAGCTCTTGATTCCCTCGAGGCATTTTAAAAAAAAAACATGAATGACTTGTTTGCTACGAATGAAACCATTTTCCATTATCTAACTTTATTAATTCAATTATGTAGGTTATTATAATTTCTAGGATTCTAATCTCCATGTAGTGGTGTTGACACATTTAGGCATTCATGACGCATGCATTAGTGACAGGTTTTATAAGTTAAAAGTGATTTTAATTTGGATTTCTGCACGTCCGAGGAGACAGGGACACCATGGATACAATCACACTATATATGGGTCCCTCTCTCTATATATGATTGGGTTGGGCCGGTAAATACACACAGAGATAAATATAAGGCTTCCGGTCATCCCCCAAATTGGTAGTTTAGCTAGGCCGATAATCAAGATAGATAAATAGATAGATAGGGAATTTTTATAGATATGACACCATCGACCTTCTCTATAGATCTTTGATGAGAGGGTAATTGATAGGATGGCACCAACACCTCATATTAGATATAGATGTTTGGCCAGATGGTTATATTGGATGGTGGCCCTATACTCTCTATATTGAGTGCAACACTCGTATTGATTGTTACTGGGCCGGCCCTATCTATAGATCTAATGTTTATTAGGTTGTTGCTGGGCTAGAACCATATATCTAAAATCGATAGGTAGAAAAACAAGTTAAAATGTCTTTAATTTGGATTTCAAGTCGAGGGAGGCGAGGACACCATGGATGCAATCACACTATTCCATAATTTATCTTTCCTTTTAAAATTATATGCATTAGTTTTTTCCTTTGATCTTTTATTATGTCGATCTCCGAGATGTTATATGCCTCCTTTTCGGCATCCCCATTTCATTTCCCTATTTTTGATTGCTAGTGTTAGGGTAAATGATAATTACAACACGAGTACACTACATAAGTTGTCAATAAAATATTTGATACATTCTGCAGGTTACAAAATAGATTGATGGAAAAAATAATGTAATTAAAGACACTGATTTTCATTTTACTATGAAACACATGATATTTTTTGAAGTAGAATACCACTTTTCGTTTATTGTGATATGATTTTAGATTCCTATCTGGTAGACATAGTTGAATTTATTACCTTTTGTACTCACTTCCCTTTCACTTAAGTGGATTACATAGTATCATATTCTTATCACTCCACTTTAAGCACACCAAATACACAAATATTTGTTAAAACCGTCAAAATCCAGAAAAAAATTTAGCTCTCAATTGTCTCGAGGAAAAAATAATTTTGAATGTGAACAACCTGTTTGCTACCAATGAAACCATTTTCTAATGTCCAAATTGCTTATTACAATTTTATGGGATTTTATCAATACTGGGCTTCTAATCTCCATGTAGCAACGTTGACACAGGTCTGTGCTCATGATGCATGCATTGGTAACAAGTTTAATAAGTTAGAAGTGATTTTAATTTTTATTTTATGTCTGGGGAGACGGGGACACCACAGATACAATCGAACTATTTTGTAATTTATCTTTCCATTTAAAGTTCTCTGCATTTGTTTCCTTCTTATTATGTCGATCTCCAAGATGTTTTATATCTCCCTTTCAGCATCCTCATTATATTGTCCTAAAGTGATTGTTGGGGCTATTATTGGTAACTAAGACACGAGTACGCTACAATACACGTTGTTAATAAAAGATCTAATAGATTCATTTACAAAACAAATTGATGGGAAAAATAAAGTAATTGAAGACAATGTAAATTTTATTTTACTACAGAACACGTGATATTTTGTGAAGTAAAAAACCACTTTTAATTTATTGTGATATGATTTTATATTCTTATACGACCGACATACCTAAATTGTTTTACTTTTTCTACTCGCTTTAAGGATTTCAAATTCTTATCACTCCACTTTAAAAATTCCAAATATACAAATATTTGGTGAAACCATTGACATCCAAAAAAAGACTATTGGGAATACCAGCTTTTCTACTTAATTCGAGTCAAATGTAAATTTTAGTTTGCTATTAGTAGGACGTATGATACTTTTAACAGTTGAGTACCTCTTTACTTTAATGTGACTTGATTTTATATTCTTGTGTGGTCAGAATAGCTGATATTTTAGCTTTTATACTCGCTTCTCCTTCACTTTTAACTTTAACTTTATTTAAAATAAAAGCAATCAATGTTTTGTAGAAGGTTTAAAAAAAAAAATAGAAAACTGATGATTGTGGAGATATGCTTCATAGTTGCGTGGAAGCTTTTTATGATGATAACATTCCACATATATTAAAGGGACCAATTTATCCAAAGTTTTATAGGATGTGTTTTTAAATAATGAAACACCGATGATTATGGAGAGATACTTAGTAGGTACGTGCAAGCTCTTTATGATCATAACATTCCATATATATTAAAAGGACCAATTCATTTCTAAAATGATATGAATATTTAGAGTTTAAGTAAACTATGAAGTAAACACGAAGTTATGTTCCTTCATTTTAGGGTACAACCAAGTCAAGTCATCATAGCTGTCTGCAACATGTCTATGGGGTTTATTTATATAAATAAAATAATATATAAAAAAAAACTATATAAATTAATTCTCCAGAAAACAAAATCATACACAATGCATACTTAAAAACAAGAGTTCTTCAAGAATGGATAATGTTCTTAATAAGGTTATGGATGATGAAGTTTTCTATAATATATATGGATGATTTTGATATTTATATATTTTCATTACCTATTATGTGTGTGGGGTGGGGCTGGGGGTGGGTAATGAAGAAATTTACATATTGTTATCCTACAGAGTTGACAAGGGGTAATTTGCAAGTAACCATACCAAAATTCAGTTTTGGTCCCCCCTAAAGAAGTTTGATAACGTTAAAATGGCTTAAAACCCCCCTTTCGAAAATCAAGTTTTTTAGAACTTAGCCATTTTTAGCTTCTTTAACTCGGCGCAAAAAATGGCGTGTCAACACTCTCAAAAACGTGCCTTTTGAACTAGGCATAGAAATTTTTATGTCAACATAAAAAATTTGCACCACCTTAAAAATCCTTCGGTGCACTCATTGTTGTGTCGACACCAATGAAGTTGCACCCCTTTGGTGCAAGAATTATCATGTCAACATCCGGAAATATGCACTTCGTTGCTGGAAGAGTTGTGTCGACTTCCAAAAGGTTGCGCTAAGGTGCACTTTTTGTCATGTCGACACTCCCAAAGGTGCGCCAAAGAAAGTTGGTGAAATAATAAATGCTAGTTTTTCTATAAATAGGCGCCCGACACCTGTCATTTTCACGATTTGAAAATTGAAAAAATGTATTTTCTTTGCTCCTATCAACCGTCCTTGTCCCCCCACGTGCCATTTTTTGAGCTTGTGGATCCCACATCATTCTTCATCTTTTATAAATCCATGTAAGTGGCTTCTGACATCATTGTTGTTGTTGTGGTTTTTTTTTGGTTGTGTTAGGCTTAGGGTTAAGTATGAAAGATAAGATCTAAAGAAACACACCTAACAATCTGCGAACCAGCTAAAACCCTTTTACCTCTCCTTCCAAATCTGTAAATCTGGAAGGACCCTTCCTCTGAAGAAACCAAAACTCATCTTTTCCTACCTATTGCCTTGCCAAAACAAAACCCTCTATTTACCTTACCATCTGAGGTATCCAAAAAAGAGAGAAAGAGAAAGAAAGAAAATAAGATAAGCTGTTAAACTAATTAAAAGTATGGCACGCTATCCTTCCCTATAATATCTACCAAGATTGCACTTTGGTGCATTATACCTTCTTATAGCATAAACCTAAACCCACACCTAGTATAAAGAGCACTTAGCAGTTTTTCCTAAGGCGCAGGCGCCACTTGTGCAACATCAACATTGGATGTTGTGTACTGCAAATTTGCGCCACGCATTTTTCCTTTGGCGCACTGTACCTTCTTGTAACATCTCTCAAAGTTGTGCCTTGGCGCAGCCTAAACCCATCCAACACAATCTTTTTCAGTGCCCAGTCAAAGTAGTTTTTTCCTATAAACATTAGGCACATTTCCCTTAACATCAACATAACATGTTACATGTTGCAAACTTGCGCCCTGCGCATTACCCTTTGGCGTTGCATTCTGTCATGCAACACCTTTCAAAAGTGCGCCCTTTCTAAACATGGCACAAATTTTCTCAGGTCAGCACCAAGCACAATTTTCCTCATGTTGACACCTCCCTAAATGCGCTTTGCCCTTTGGTGCCCAAAATAGCATGTTAACATCGTCAAAAGTGCACCCTTTCTGCTTGGCATAACTTTTCTCCTATAAACATCAGGTGCATTTTTACTCATGTTAACACCTCAGAAAGTGCGCTCAGCAATAAAAGGCCTTTGCAGCATGCTATGAACCTGCGCCTTGTGCCCTAAGCCTTATAATTGCTCATTCTTCATTATGTAAGCTTTCATTATGAATAACATGACAGCTGGCATGGCTATTCTATGTTGGACCTCCTTGATTCTTCTTTCATAACGACAATAGCCATCCTTGAGCTCACACATGTCTTCATCAAGCAAGAAACCAATAAAGTCTAAAGCTAAAGCGAAGCAGTTGGAACAAGAGATGAAGTACAAATATCAGAAAGTCAGGATGCCTGACTCATATGCAGAGAGTGATCTCGACATCAGAGACTATGAGCTAGGGCATATTGATATGGATGACTTTTGGGAAAGGACCAACTAGGCAAGTAGTGGCCCATGGATGAACAAACTAGTGGGCAATGGATTGCACTTTGCAGCAGGGCTACCAGTAAGTGCCATAAATAATGAATTCATCATGTTAGTTACCCACCGTTGTAATAATGACACTAGATGTGTCAAAGACAAGGAGCAAAAGATGATCATTGACCTCACAGCCCGTCACTTTGAACTGACCCAGGGCATTCCTCACCACAGGAAATATGTAGAGATAAGTCTAGAAGACTGCAAGAAGGCCTGGGATGAAAATGAGGATAAATGCATGCAGATGATGAACAAAATTTACCTAAAGACCAAGAATCCGGTGATTAGATGGCCACAGATCATCCACCGTAGTGACTTCAATGAGGAGTTGAGTGATACAATCACCTTCCTGAACAGATTTTTTAGGCTCCCTGATGCCCATTATTTCCACAAATGGATGCTGAGGTATCTGGAGACCATGAGCAAGAATGTGCCTGATCAGCATTTTGGCTAGGGTGAAATCATCAACGACACCATCTCCCAGCAGCTTCAACAAGTCCTAACAACTGGGAAGTTCTACATGAATTCCTACGTTGTATACGCTGCAGCATCAACAAGAGATTTCACAGGCTTAGCTCAAAATGGGGTATGGCCCCAGGTCAAAATATATGAATTCTACCCAGAGCTCAAGCTCGAGGCCAGCATCTCCCAGTTCTCTAAGATTAATGATGCCTTCTTCTATGAGGTAATCTACTTACTAAGGCCGAACATGAGACACGGTCAGACCAGCCTGAGTGTGATTGCTACCATGAAGAAATGGGGAGCATTGTTCACACAATTCCCCACATTCACATACCTCAGAGATGTGAATTTCGAGGGCAAACCAATGAAGCTGCCAAGGTATGCAGGGCCCAAGCTAATCCTCTTGGAGTTGTCAAGGCATCTGATCACTTACCATGAGAAGTGCATGAAGAGAAAGAAAGGAGGAACTCCATTCCCCCTTACAATTGGCTGATACACCTACACCACACTGGCCAAAGCACGAGAGATGTATGCTAAGCTGGAATTGCTAAATTTGAAGAAATAATTCTTGGCAAGGCCCACCTTCAACTTCCGGAGTTTCCTCCCAAGGGAAAAAATTGATCCCATCCATGTTCTTGAGATCGAGGACATTTGGATCGACTTGACACATGAAATAGATATCAGGCGAAAGGATCACTCCCGGCTGGCTCTGGAGGAGATCATCTACTATGGTGTTGTTATTGTCCTAAAGGGATTTCAAGAGACTGATCAAGAAATTGATCAGGTTTACCTTAACACGGATGGGGATGATCTTCCATTCATGGAGATTGATAGAGCCACGACACCAGAAACCATTCAAGAAAGGTTTAGTCCATATTGCAGCGCACCAAACATTGGTGCAAACAGAATGGTCTCACCTACCTCGGGGTAGATTTCACTACTTCCCCTTCAGGTAGAGCACCTCCAAGACCAACCCAAGTGCCAAAAGGAAAAGGAAAGGACAAGGAGGGAGAATCAAGCAAAAAAGAAGAAGCTCCTCAAATCCCTCCTACTACTTCTGAAGAACAAGTGGTCAACCTGGTGTCTCCAGGTAAAGAAGAAGAGACCACCGAAGTTTCAATGGATACATCCACTCAGGGTGTTATCACAACTACAACTGCCAAGGTCCCCAACGTCCCTTCTTTAATTTCTTCCCCTCCTCCTATTATTCAAGCACTATTCCTATAGATGTGTCTTCTCCCCTTCGTTCCTCCCTTCCATCTCCCACCTCTTCCATCTTCTCCTCTCTCATAGATCTGTCGCCCAGTGTTCCCTCCATCTAATTACAGATCCCTTCCATTTCCATGACCTTTTCTTCTCCTGTAGTAACTTTAGGCCCCACAAGCAGCAGCACGTTCGACTCCTTGTCGATGCCACCACCAAGTGTTTCAATTTTCTTCCCTGGGGCCTCTTCAGTTGCTTCCGCTTTCACTCCCATTTCTTCTTCTATCCCCTCTACTCCCACCCCATAAGTCCTAGCTGGATTTTTGACCATCTAGGTCAGCACAAGAGAAAAGTTCCCATCGCACCCATGGACTTCTCCGTCATTCTGAAGAAGGGACCCAAGAAGCAGAAAGTGATAACTCACTTTTCTAAGAGAACTTCGGGGGAGAGAGTCATGGAGATTGCATACCCAGACCCTACCAAGGAAAAGAAGGATCTGTCTCTCACAGATTTTACAGTGACCCAAGTCAAAATGGGAACCTCATCTAAAAGCCTACAAGGAGAGGCCTTGTCTGTTGTGGATGCTCTCTACAAGAAGCTCCAAGAAGAAAAAGAGGAGAAGAGAATACTCAAGGAACAAAACAAACATCTTGTAATGTCCATTCCCGGGACAACGAACCTAAAACAGAAGTTACTAACAATTTGGGGTAAAAAAAATTTAAAAAAAAAGTTAATTAGTACTATTCCATCGTTACTCTCATTCTTGATGATAACAAATTTTATTCTAACTTAATTTACCTAATTAAATTAATTACCAATCTAATCCCGTTTTTGACTATTTACTTATCTGTTAAATTTATTAGGGCCATAATTTGCAAAACTACATCCCTTCTATTTTATTCACCCTCTTCTCCTTCACTTAACTCTCCACACTCATTTTGTTTAAAATTTATTTACCCTTACCACTATATTTCCCCTATCCAAGGTATGTAGGGTCTTATTTGGGCCCTAGGATCTGACAAATCTCAGCCCTAGATCTAATTTTGACCTAAATCCCTTTATCTCTTTCTTTTCTTTTCATTTCCATGTTGTTTGCTCTTATTTGCTTTGTGTGTTATTACAGGTAGAAGACAGGGAGCTTGGAGATAGCCAAATCTCCCAAGATTTACTTCCTTGTATTTTTTTTTTGCTGAATAATGTGCATATTTATGTATATGTTCTTATTTTGTCTGAGAGGGAGGAGGGGCGGATTTGGTTTTATCCGCAGGGGGTGAAGGAGGAGGAAGGCGCAGGTTGGGGAGTCGAGTGCATGGAGTGGGTGTGAAGGGGGCAGCGAAGAAGGAAGGGTGGAGGATTAGGCAGAAGGGGGCACATGAGGAGGCCGCGTAAAGGGGAAACAGGTGGCAGGCTTGTTGAGGAGGGTGGTGCCGATATAGTAGTAGGGTGCAGGGACTGGTGGGGGGCGGCGCCAGCATTAGCTGGTCGCGGGAGTGGTGGCCGGGGGGGGGGGGGGGTGGGGGGGGGGGGGGGGGGGGGGTGGGGGGGGGGGGGGGGGGGGGGTGGGGGGGGGGGGGGGGGCGAATTAGCGTGAGGGGAGGCCGGGACATCAGCCAAGGAGGGAGGAGTAGCGCAAGGGGTGGGGGGCCGAACCCCCCCACCAAACATAGTTTTTTTTTGTTTTGTTTTATTAAATCTTTGCTAAAAGAAATTCAATACGTATTTTCTTTATTTTAAAAAAAAAACGGTTTAGAGAATATGAAAAAAAATGGATATATATATAATATATATATATATATATATATATTATATATATATATATATATATATATATTATATATATATATATTATATATATATATATATATATAATAATATATCTATTATATAATTACTGTTGTTTCATGTTTATATGTATATTACCATATATACAAAAGGAACAAAACAATCACAAAGTCTTCCAATGGACATATTTCACATAAAAAAAAATCTGCAATTTAAAATGCACATGGATAAAGCAACTTAGACTAGGATTGCATTTTTTTTTTGTAAATCTGAATAAGATCATTTTATACACAAGAATGTATAATAATGATCTCAACTTATAAAAAACAGATTTCAACATTACAAAAAAAAAAAAAATCTTAGAAATAAATTTCATCTATTTGCTCTTTAATAAATTTTATTACAAAAAGAAACTATAAATATATATATATATATATATATATATATATATATATATATATATATATATATATATATATATATATATATATATATATATATTTATTTATTTATTTATTTATTTATTTATTTATAAAAAAATTAATGCTATATGTTTTAGTTCAGGTTTCTATCACAAAATAGACTTTCTACAAGGTTTTAGTATATCTTTCAAATGCAATATCTAAATAGACTTTTCAGATTTATAAACAAGGGGAAGTATTCACCATAATGTGTATGTATATATTTACAAGAAGGACATATGTTCAAATTTATGCATTTTCTTTCAAAAGAGATTACATATATGATTCTTATATTTAAGAAAACAACAAGTACAACATATCCTTTTTCAAGATTTGAAATTTTCACATACAAAACATACACCAATACATGGCTACTCAAATTTATTACAAGACTTCTTACAAGCTTGAAGAGAGAATTTTCTCAAGAGTAGCTTACACTTGTTCAAAGAAATTTACCAACACAAAGAAGAGATTTACAACAATGGAGACTCTACTAAATCATTCCTTACAAGTGACAAGAAGTAATGACCACAATAAAGGGTAAGAGATGAAGAGCTCCAATCCAACAACCCACTTTCAACATGAGATCCCCATGTACATTGCCTTCAAGAGAACCAATAAGGAGAGAGAGCTTGTTTTCCATCCAACCATAGGCATCATTACATGCCTCTCCCAAGGTTGGGATGCATGCTAGCCTCCCCCAAGCCCATGGGAAAGAGGGCAACTAACCAAAACTTGCACAAGATGGAGGGTAAACCAACAATGATACAAGCACACAAAAATAGGTCAAATACAAAACAAGACTCCAAATTTACAAGGAGGAGAACTCGTGTTCTTCCTCAAAAGTGGGGAAGAGAGGAGAAAGTTCTCCAAAGTTATACATCAAATTGCTTGCACAAAGCAAAAAATATCCATACCCTCCTTATTGCTCCTAAATTCAATCCACACCCTCCTTATTCCTCCACCCTTTCTCCAAGTCTTTCTTGGAAGGATTTTCAAACCCCAAAGGGGTTTCCTTACCAAGAATGGGGAAGGAGATTCAAGCCAATGAATCAACTTCCCCACCTCAACCATTTGAGGGGAAACACTAAGACCTTACAAGGCTTGTCCATCAAGCCTTGAGGATAGAGAGGAAAAATCCCTCTCTCCTCCCCCACAACTCCAAAACTCCATCATGTCATATGATGGAGGGAGTAAAAACAAGCAAGCAACCAAAATCTACATACAACAATAACAATTTCAAGCAACCAATCTAACAACTAAAAAGAAAACAACACAACAATAAGACATAAGAGCCTACCTCAAGGAAAGCTCTCCAAAAATCTTTCCAACTTCAAGTTTCTCCACACTTGTCTCAAGCAAATCACAAGCTCCAAATCACCCAAGCATCCAAGCAAGAAGTTCCAAAAAGAAAAAATCCCTCTCTTTTCCCATGAATGGGAATTTGAAGAGGAGCAAGAAAGCATCATCACAAATGAGGGGGTGACATGTGTCACCCCTCTCCTTCTTCAAGGTCAAAGATGCCAAAACAAAAGAGAGAAAGGGTAAAATTGTCTTTTTTCCCTCTTCTCCCAAATTCCCCTAAATGTTAGCAAGACAAAATTAGTGATACTTTTAATAAGCACTCCAATCCACACCCCTTACATGGATGTGACCAAACAAGAGGTAAAAAGGGAGGGAAAACTCCCTCTAACCTTGAAAATAAGCCCCCCTACCCATTAGGTAGGGTCCAAGGGCTCATTTTTATGTTAGGGGAACTCCCAAGCTACAAAGGGGTCCCCAAAAATGCCCAAAATAACCTAATTTCGGGTTTTGCATTTTTGGCACAAGGGTAGAGGGTCTGGGGACCACCTAAGGGTCTCACATGTGACCCTAAACCCTTGTGATTAAGTGACTCATTAAACAAAGTCAAAAATTTAAATAAAAGTGGGATTATTAACTCCCAAAACAAGTTTACATCATAATCAACTACCCTAAACAAAATTAATAATTCAAAGCACAATACATTACAAAAATTGGGGACACTCATAGTGCCCAAAATAATAATCTCCTATACTAAGGCTTCACACAATGAACATGGCTAGGACTCAGCCCGTGCAAGATTGTGTAGCTGGCCTGAATCCTACATTCTCCTATAAACCTGTCACCTGCACACTCATTGCACACATTAACCGTACCTGTCTGATAAAATATAAAATGACACAGTAAGATATCAATAAATTATAAACTAGCCTAACATCCTACTGAAATCAAAATGCGACAACGTGCACAATTATACTCAATATTCCAAAAGTTAGACAAGATGATAGAGTGACATATAACCATAGGATTCCACATGCAACAACTATCCATCAATATAATTATGTTCCAAACACAACATCATAAGAAAATGTGACAACATAAAAATTAAGCTAAATTGGCGCTATACGCCTGAATGTCCACACATGTCTAATAAGATCCAATCTCTAATATAATGTCCACGATATAACAACACTCTATCAAAACATGTCTATGAGAAAAGAGGCAAAAAGCTACTGAGCTATAAAAAGTGTGGGCACTACACATCTCCTCCAAGCATTGCAGAGAATGGGCAACGCTCCTCCTGTGACTGCCGCCGAACCCGTTAAAGTTCTCAGTCAGGATAAAATAAATGAATATGTTAAGATTGACGAACAAGGCACAACGATATCCTCCTGGATTGAGTGAATATTCAGAGATAGTGAGGAAATGATTAATAAATTCATAGTGCTCTACCAGGATATTGATCAAGAAAATAAGGAGCTACAAGTAGTAGCAGGTTCCCTCTTTGAGGAGTTGGATAACACCAGGTTGCAACATGAAACATTCCAAGCTATGGCTAACTGCTCAGCTAACGACCTATTGAAGGCATCATTGATCACCTGCGGGCACATAATAAAGCTCTCATTGCATTAGATTAGCGGGTTGATCAAAAGGAGTATATCCTAGAGAGGATAGATAAAATCAAGGATGAAGCCCTGGACGCACGATACAATATGGAGTAGATAGTTACAAAAATGTCTTCAGGGATGCTCAGTGAATCATACACCTTGACGGAAGCAGACGATACATTCCAGTGCTTCAAGGCTATAGTCACTCAAGGTCTGGCACCAGAGGTCACTTTCGACCGAGAGTCAATCAATAACCTCTTGGCCTACCACGATTTCATTGGCTTCTTGATCGATGCATGCGAGGAGTTCACCAGGTTACCTGACAAGCTCAAGGATGAAAAAGAAACTTGTGAAGTCATTGGCAACCATTTCAAAGGTCCAAATCATAATCAACTTCAGGTAATGATCAACAAGTTCATGGAATATCGAGCGCAGTGTCACATCCACTCTCCTGATCAGAAGAAAGACACTAAGTTTAAGCAAAGAGATGATGAGGACTAATTTCTCCTCTTATGTATGCTTTGATCATTTTTGTAAAAATATTTAAAAAGTATGTTGGCATTTATGATGACATCATCCATGTTGCACCATAGGATGTTGCCATCCAAAACTTGCCCAAAGTCAAATTTTGACTTTTTAGATATTTTGTAAAAATCTTGTAAGATATTTTGTAAATAGTGGTTGGTTTGTTTTTGTCTTCTTTCCTCTTCTCTTTCTATAAATACTAGAATACTTTTTGTATTCTAGGTGGACATTTTTGTATGAAAAAAGGAAGTGAAGAGAGAAAGACTTTGTACTTTCTTGTATCAAAAGAAATATTAATATATATGCTAAGACTTTGCGCTCAATATATGTGTTAGTTTCATCAAATATTTCTTAAGTTAGATCTATGTTTTTATTCTGTTGGATTCATTCCTATTATCATCATATGTTCATCAGTATTGCTTTATTTGTTTATGCAAGTAAGTTTGTCTCTGTTTACTACCATCCCAAAGCATAAACCTTCTAACCTTTCTATCTTGGAATTCATTTCTTTTCTTCCTTCAGATCTATCGTTCTTTGTTCCTTCCCTCCTACATTTCTGTTCGCAGTTGGAACTACCTCTACTGGGATGAGATCCCAAACCCACTGAAGTTAGAATAGTTTAGATTTGCATAGATTCCTGCTTGATAGATTAGCAATAAACCAGTTTCGCTTTGCTGTCTCAAAGAGGGGCTATGCCCTGCACACTGTTGGCCTATTTCCCCACCACCTGCCTAACCGACAGATTCTCAAACCAACACATATTATATGTTTTAAATAATGTTATCAAAATGTTTAAGATTAAGAATTGATAAGTCTTTAATATTGTTAGGTGGCCAAGCATTTAATAACTCTACTTGTCCTCAGATAGATTAAAGGGGCAGGCCCCAACCCCTCTCTCTAATGGCAAATAGGATTCCCCTATCTATCTAAGGGGGTCATGATATAGTCCTATCTAGAACTATAAGATAAGATTAGGCATTTGACATGAGAAATGGGTGGATTGAAGATACATCTATGATCATACGATTGAATGATAGATAAATGATGAAATTTTATAATTTAATAGATGAAGTTTCATTGCATTTAATGTTTTTAATATTATCTAATTTTAGTCTTAAAAACATTAAGTTGTTTTTTGGTAATAACCTATACTTTTAAAGAGTGAACCTTTGATACAAAACGAGCATGAACAATATAAACTACTTAAAGTGGTGATCAAGACCGAGTAAACTGACAACCCGAAAGTAATATAAATTCAAGTTCTATTATATCTAAATTTAAATTTAAATCAATAAATATAATAATGGGGGATGCATTTGAAATTAAATGGTGGATCAATAAGTAATTCTATAGTTTTTTTAACTCTTTACTTTTACCAACAAAATACATCAATTAGCTTTATAATTCTTCTTAGAAACATGCCTTCATAATCGTAAGGAAACTAGGTTTTGAACTGAAATATTCAATGCAAAATTTGAGTTCACAAAAATGTTGTAAACCCTTTTTAGATTAAGAAATTTGGGTTAGCAAGTTAAGTACACTAAGGATGTAAATGCTAGATATAGGGGGTTATTCTTATCAATTAAAATCCAACATTAATTATACAATATCAAAATATAATTCACTTCTTACATGATATGCTAATTTTTTTTAAAAAAGGCAAATGAGTGCGCTTAGCTAATTACAAATGATTGTGTGATGTTTTAGATGTGTAGATGACTTACACTAAGGAATATGAACATGATGATACCTTTCTGGATCTATGACTTGTAAATGGAATGATGTAGGACCATTAATACAGTCTTGATCCTATGTATGGTTTTAGACCTACTCAAAATCTAGATCTCTAACTATTTGGGATTGTCTCCTAATTAATTTTTTTTGTCAAACCCTAATTGTTGATCATGCTGCAATTCTTTTTGAATATTATAAAAAATATCTCAAACCCTAGCTACAAAATAATTATTTGGGTTATGGGAATTCCTATGCACCGTCAATGTTGGAACTACTCTAATGAGGTTTCAAATCAGACATCCTTCTCCAGCTGACATGTGATATATGCATAAATGCAACTATGATTTGACAACTTGAAATTATTTAACAATGAGTGAATTGCTATTAGATCTTGTTAAAATACATAGAGAAGGGATGTTTGAGTGTTTTTGAATGATATAGCTTGACTTATTAACTTGATATGATTCTTTACATTTGTAGTGATATTTTCTATAGTGATCTGTAGTGAGATTTTCCATAGTGAAATATATGCATAAATGCAACTATGATTTCGCCAACTTGAAATTCTTTAACGATGAGTGAATTGATTTTAGATCTTTTTAAAATACATAGAGAAGGGATGTTTGAGTGTTTTTGAATGAGATAGCTTGACTTATTAACTCGATATGACTCTTTAGATCTCTAGTGAGATTTTCCATAGTGAATGTTTATAAGGTTTTGTGATATTTAGGGAGCCTTGGGTGCATTTCACAAGTGTAAGAAGTGAGTGTCTCAATGCAGTTCCATATGATTTCTAGGTGTCTAAATTAGAGATTCTGTACTTGTTTATATATGGTTTTAAAGATAAATTATGGAAGAAAGGATGACCTAAAGGGAGTAATGGACCAAATAAACAATATCAAACTAAAAGAAAGGATGGAGGATACATTGGTGCAAAACCATACAAATGGGTTAGGATCGGGAAACAACTCTTGACCAAATTGTATAGTTTTTTCCATGGATGTGAACAAGAAAGTTGAAGTTTACATTTGGTAAACTAGATTTTTCCTATGAATTTTACATTTTTAATTATCATAGTCTATCAATGTATCAGTGTGTATGACTAAGAAAAATACACAATAACCACGGGATGTACTAAATGAGGCTAGCAAGAGTGTGTTTATATTAAGAAGAGTGCATTGCCAAAAAAATTGTTTTAAAGAGTAAATTGCCAAATTTGAGTGTCTACACTTTCTTTGGTTGCAATGCTATATACAATAATTTATTTCAAGGGATACAATATTGTTCTATTTTAGTTATCCTTATTATTATTTTTGGAGAAAATATGGATGATATTTTCAAAAAATTCATGTTTATGTCTTTCTAAGACAACATTGGTTATGCTCATCAATAACTTCCAATTATTAAATTTGGATTCACATCTTTAATATTTGTGAGAAGTTGTTGAATCCCTTTTTTATCGATTTCTTCTTCTTGTGTAAATAACATCTCCAAAGTAAAAATTTGTTTAAATATTTTTCTTAGTATCTTATCACATCAATTACTATCATATGATGTTATATTAATAATAGGAGGTAATTTCCATAAATATCCCACTGAAATAAGAAAAATGCATCTAAAACTCATGTGTTTTTTTCATAAAATACCTGATGAGGTTGAGGTTAAATTATTTCCAATCAATTTTTTCCAATGAACCTATTTTCATAGGTAAATATATAATTTATGTGGTGGATTTATTATTGAAAATTTGTGATCCTTTCTCCTTCTGACTCTTTAAAACCTATGATTGGTATTCGATGTTTTGAATGGATCATTGATGTAATAATGTTTAATCTTATAACTCATTTTTTAAAGGTAAGATAATAATATAACAGTATGGAAATGTTTCATCTAGAAGTGCTTGATGAATGACACATACTCTATATAATTTTTGAGTTCCTTTCATTTCATAAATTATCATGTATAATGAAATTTTTATTGATGTTGATGATAACTTTTCATTATTATATCAAGTTCTCATATCTCTTAGCACCTAAGGTTCTAAATTGATATATGGGGCGAATTCATCATCTATGATCAAACTATTATGTTTCATGGTATTTATGACTTTTATCATTGTATTCCTATTTTTTTCATGCGAGATTCATTATTACATGGCACTTTTCTATAAAGTTTTTTCCTAACATATATATTTTTATTACTTGCATGATTTCGTTTGTTGAAACCTAGATATTATTTACAACTCATATTCCCTTATATTTTGTTGAATAGTTTAATTTCTCTCATGTTGAAAATCACTTTGATTATCAACATCTTCTAGAGTAATCCTTTCCTCAACATGCCAATGATTATATGTTACTGAAGTGACGTAAATCAAGACAATGAATGCCCACATATTTGACAAAAAAAAATACAAGAACAAAATTATCGTATTTTTTTATTTTTTGTCTTTAATTTCATTCTACACAACACCACATGGGATCCAAATAAAGAAACTCAACATCACATAGGAAACTTACACAAACATGAAGCCATGCATACAATAGATAACATAGGGTACACATCAATGTCTTACTCAAATGATGTAAACCAAGACAATGACCCAACTATGGTAAGACACACAGGATAGGCATACTCCACAAACATGGCCTTTTTATGGTTTACATATTTATTACATTTATTTTTCGATTATATAACCTTATAGGTTTCTAGTGAATTAAACTGGTAAGGGTGTAAAATTTCATTTTTCCTTTTTCTAAAACTTCAAATACTTTATTTTCGTATAGCATTAGCCTTTAAAGAGAATGCATTGTTGTTCCTTTATCAATTTCCATTAATTATCCACAGACTCATTTGTTAATTAAATTCATTTTAAACACCTATGAGCCTCCTAATATTCATTCTTACATTAAAGTTTTATTTTTTCTCAAAATATGTTTAATTGACGTTAAATTTTATCCTCATTATGAAAAGGAACTAACAAGATGTTAAGGTTCTATCTTTTCAAGACGTATATTCGATGTTTAAATTTTACCTTTGCTAGACAAGGGGAACTATCATGAGGTCAAGGAAGAAATTTTAGGATTCAAGGGTGATTTATATTTAAGATACATCTTCCCATAAACATCCTTCCATCATAGTACCCTATTTTTCATGTTACAGTTTGCTATAGTTCAATAACTTAGTTTAAGTCGATTTAACATTTACACGTCATCAATAAATTTTTTTTTTTATCATAAAAGAGTTTGTGTTGGCTCAAATGCTTGATTTCTCCAAGAAAAATTCATATTATTTTTTTTTTAACAAAAATAGAATTCCTAAATCAGTTATGAAGGACTTTAAGCATAACTTTATTTCTAAACAAGTATCTTATTTACTCTTGTTTTCTCATTACTCTTACATGGTTACTTTGGTCTCGACTCTTATTGGCATTGTTTTAGAACAATTGTAATTCAAATGACACATAATTTACACTTATGGATTCATGACTACAAGGAGTGGTGACCCTATACCTAACAACTCATTTCATCACTCTTAAAAACCCAAGTATTAAAGCATATAACAAGACAACCCAACAACTATATGCTTTTCAAATTTCTTCCAAGGAACTATTTAAATCGTTGGGTAAAATGCATAAATGTTTCTTTCACCAATACCCTTAAGGGAGGCTCCAAAATCTATTAACTTCAAAAGCATTCTAGCATACATGGAATGTTGGGAAACTACTACCCTAAAAACCATCGAGAAACACATGGTAATCACTGCTACAACTAAGGGTCACAATTATCTAAGAGGGACAAAGGGAGTTCAAATGCAAAAGTTATAAAATTTTATGCATTTAAAAATCCTTCCAAGGTAATATTTACAATCACTGGTAACAATACATCATAGACTCCTTTGTTCATTAGCATCATAAGAGGTCACTCGATGTATTACATTCATTTCTACTCGAGGGTTTCTACACCCTACCACAAGAAAAAATTAGAGTAATCAAATGTCCCTTCCTTGCAAAGCCTTTATTCCACTTGAGGTATTCCAAGACTAAATTTCCTCACTTTCATTTAAAACTTAGCGTATAAAGGGTTCCATTAGGTTTAAGTTTAATTCCAATTGCACTTAGGGCTCTATGTATGACTATAGGTCAGTTTAAGGTGTGAAAACATATTTATCCCATTAAACCTTCATAAGGGACAAAGGTGTAAAGTTGTTACTAGCACAAGGTGAAATATTTATCTATGAGGAACTAAAGAATATCATTAACACGAGTTTAATGCATAGTACAACTAGTGCACTTAACTCCACTTGTGTCATCAGGATCTTACAAAGGGTTCATTCAATGATGAAGGTATCCCAAACTATCTTCTTAAGAATATGGTTTACCACTAGGACACCAAGGTCCAATGCGAACATTGAACTCTATCTCATCCATGAAGATGCGTAGACCTATGACACCAAGAAGTGTTAGTCCTATTTACCCTATGAATGAAAAGGTTACTCAACTATTTGTTGCTTCATGCAAGGACACTTAAGTTATAGAAATGGTCTTTGTGAGAATTTTCTAAGTGTAGGACAAGAAGTCTAATTGTGAGGATTAAAGTATTTCTTAAGACATTAGGGGTTTACGAACCTAGATGTGACATGATTGAAAGAGAGGGTACAAAAAAAGCTGAATACTTGCTGCATTTATATGGTTTAAAAATGGTAAGTTACTTCCAAAAAAATGTATTTTATCAAAACATAATTTGAGTTGATTTTTTTCTATCAACCATGGTTTTGTATAAATGGGTTTCACAATAAAATAATAAAACCAGAGATATTGTAGGGTCGGAACAAATTCCCAATGGAGAGATTTCATAGGTTTCAATAATCTAAACATGCAGTTTGATTTTATCTATGAGCTAAAATAACTATACCAAATAAAATGTGATTCCTTTGATCGTCTAAACCATATTTAAGATTCATATTTAAATTCAAATGGGATTAACACCTATGAAGTGAATGGTATGATTTTTACCCATTTACAAAATTCAACTATCTTCCTCAGTTATCTATCTAACATAGTTTTTCCTACATTAATTATGTGTCACTCCTACTAGTGTTGTAAGGTTAGATTTAACACAAGGCATATACAAAAAACATAGTTTTCCATGTACAATGCTTGAAATATAAGAGTCCAAGAGGAACAATAGTCTTCAACACACTACTTTTTATAATGTAATTCTCTTTAATTCACTTTCATTTAACATTCGTAATTTATATCAATATACAATATCTTAATGTCATCTCACTGATTACAACATATCACACTCTTAATCCTTCTTGTTCGGAGTACCTGCAACCAACATTGTGTCAGTCCTAGGACTGAGTATGGAAATCCCCTACACTCAAGCATAAATCCACACATTCATCATTTTTAATGTTTTTAATTAAATAGAAGAGAGAGAGATAGAAAGAGGAGTGAGAGAGAGACAGAGAGACAAGAGAAGGAAGAAGATAAAGTTTGTTTCTCATGCATTCATGCTTTCACATTCATTTTGCACTTAACATTTTGGTACTAGAGAGAGAGAGAGTAAGGATGAGAGAGAAAGTTAAGAGACATTTATTTTCCATTCAAATGTCACAACCATTTTCATTTCATGTCCATTTTAATTTCATTTCAAACCAATTCACATTTCCCAATTCATTTACATTTTCAAATCAACCAAAGTATCATAGTCGTTTCTAGAGAGAGAAGAGGGTGGAGAGAGAAAATCACCATACATTTCAAAATTCATTTATACAAGATAAAAGATAAAATAAAATTATACATAACATTGCAATGGTATTACGAGGTCACACATGTGGCTAGAAGTCAAACGAGACTCAAAAAGGAGATTCTAGCTAAGGTTGAGAAAACTATCCAAAACATCAAAAGTGCTTACAAACTTGGTCTCAAACACACTCGTTTCAAGTTCAATCAAAAAAATTTTGATGATTCCTAATTATTCTCCCATATATATAGAATTCATTGTGTCTAACATAAAGTTGATTACAATGAGAAGAGCTCAAGTTACAAGGGCAAACTTTGGGCCAGTTATCGTAATTGTATCAGCAGCTCTTGTCACATAGAGACTAGTGGGCCCCAAAACCCACTTGCAAAATTAGTTTCTGAAGGTGTTTTCATTGAAACTGAAATGTGGGTTACGATTCTCTTATTGGCACATCTAGAGGTAGGAGGTAGTGGTTTTTAGTTTCACTCAAGCTAAGTGACAACCGTAAGCTAAACCGATCATTTTTTATTAAAATTACCATGTCACTATAAGTGACTGATAAGCTAAGAGGGTTTAGGAATATGACTTTCAAGTGTTAAATAAGTTTCAAACAAGTTGGTTAAGGTTCCCTAAGGTGTTCCATGTTACCAGGGGTCATGCAAAGAGTTTCAGTTTTTTGGGTACATTTGGGTGTGGTGCTCCATGCGCATGACTTTTAAGATCATTTATTTTTTTATTTTTTTTATTGTTGATGTTTTAAGAGTTCACATCAAGGTAAGATTTTTTCAATTATTGGGAATTACATTCCCTATCATTCAACATTTAATTTTAAAAATGTGGAAATGATGAAGTGAAATTTAGTGCAAGAAAAAGGGGAAAACCATACCTTTTTCACGAAACTCGTAATCCCCACATTCAACTAATGACCAAGGCCAGCTTCACTCCACATTCACCAAGTACAAAACCATGACCAAGCATGATGAGCTCCACAAAAATGAGTTTACCATGAAATCACTAAAACCACTCCAAAAAATACCATAGGAACTTAGGTATTACAGTCTCAGAAGATCATGACACCAAGGCATAACAGAAGGTCCTTTCAGAATGCATTTTAGACACATACCAATGAGGAACTAGAAAAATCAAACATTTGTTTGGAAAGTCTGCCAAGTCCTTTTATTGAATTTTTTAAGGCCTTAAAAAACCATTTTTTGTTAACTTGAGTGAATGAACATTTTTACCAAGAGAAGTCATTCAACACTCAGTGCGCAAAAAAATTGTTTTGCAAATTATTATTTGGATGATCAAGCTCTAACAACACATCTAGTAGCTTAATGCATGGACCATGTATGGTATTATTTTGGGGTCCTCTTTAACCATGATTTAGTCTCTGGATGAGAACCATTTTCCTTGAACTTCCCTAAGGATGTTGTTGATTCTTGACAGACTTTCATGAATGACTTTCTCTACATCTACCCATTTTTTTTCTACACATGTGTCTGGTTTTGTTGGTGGAAAATGATTATTTTCCCATGGTTAGACCAAACACCTATACAACATGAGATATACTTATGAAAAGTAAAACATTGTCTATTTATACTCATTGTATATGGAGGAATGAGAAAGCAGAATGTTTATGTGCATAAACAAGCATGAATGGAGAGGAAAACTTGCAGATACAAGTGCTATAGCAGAAAATTAACTTCTAATGGCCTTAACTACAACGAAATAAAAGCCACAAATAATGAAAACATGACTTGTCAAAATGAAGTGGTAATTACATGTTAGAATGGTGCATTGAGGTCTATATTTGCACACATAATCACAACTGTAGATTTGTGTCAAGTACATTATTCTAGAAAATAGATCTTATTCCTCAATCTTCTTCTTCTAGAGATGGTACATTTGGAAAAATGAATGAGTTGTAATACTGAATAGGAATAGTTTCATTTCCTCTTACAACAAACATTTGAACCTGAAAGATACAGAAATTCTACTGGATAAATTAAATCCAAAATAGTTTCCAACACATAATTATAACTAGGTAATATGGCCTCTTTAACTATCATGATACAATACATTTATTATTAAGATAAAGAGTGATGATTTAAAAGGAGTTCCATGTCAGGTATTTGCACGTTATTTATAGATGACCAATAAATAAATCCTCCGTGTTTCAAAGCATGGTGAGAGTTCCCTTCCACATCCATCATTCTTTTCACTAGACATTGATGCAACAACCACTACAAAGTATCCAATTACAAATTCTTTCTTTACAATGTTAACTTGAAACCTGAGATTCACATGATTAATGGCTCAAATATGTAAAAAAGTGCTTGAATTATTGTGCAAGGAAAAATGACAGTTTGAAAGGGAATTTTAGGATGGTTTAATTCCCTTCACATTATATTGGTATAGTTATCTTTTATAGGATGACAAATGTTTATTTTGTCCAAAAAAAGTGACAATCATTCAATATGTATATATTTGAAGATAATTTCAAACAATGTAATTCCCACCTCCCACTTGCATGTCAAAGGCCATTTCAGGTACATTTTCTGAGAAGAAAAATCAGGAAGACATATAAAAATATTGTACAGATTATATGACTCCATGACTAAAAATGATAACGGATCAAATACCACATATGAAATTGAGGGGGCATTACATCTCCCTCCCCTTATAAGAGCATTTTCCTCGATGCGACATAACTAATATGAAATAGGAAAGTACATGTCGGATAAGAAATGTAAATTTAAAAGACACATGACTTTTTTAATAAAAATAAAATTCAATACAACCAAACCATAAGGAAGTAAATTAATTTTTACAATATCTTAAATTTTAATGTTTTGTGAAGATTTATAGTTAGTTATATTTTATTTTACTTCTCAATTAGTCTTTTTCTTTTACAATATTTCTTAATCTCAAACTCTTAGTATTCATTGTTTAGAATTTCAATTGTCTTATGTTCATGGGTGCCCAACAGTAATTGGCCTCAATATGTCACACAAAACTCAACACAACACAAATGAAACATTATACATCTTGCTACATACTTTCACTATAGTATCACATCACAAGACCTCTAATTCCACCATGGAAAGACAAAAAGTAGTCCACATAACGAAAATTTCCAACAATTATGTCATAGGCATAAATCCAACACACACATGTGACTAACAAACACATGAATCATCACTTTGATACATATACAACTGGTATCACATGACCCAAAGACCATGACTATACCTAACATAGTGCCTAGACAATATCCAATAGTACATACTAACCAAGTGGAGCATCAAGCCTCAATCATAACAATCCCTAACAAGAATCACAAGAGTATAACTCATAGATCAACATAAGCACCAAAAATAAAAAAAGGGACCTCCATATACATCTTAAAGTATCACAAAACAAATCCATATACCTCCCAAAGAGAAATAATCATAGTGTCAAAAACCAATCTAGGTCACTCAACCATAGAGCCCCATCACCTAATTTCTCCATAAGAATTGGGTCACTCAACTATAGATATCGGGTCACTTATCCATAGAGCATCATAAGGTCACTCAACCATAGAGCCCCATAAATAATATTATGTCACTCAACCATAGAGTCCCATCTCCTTTCTCCATTTAATGAGGTTGGGTCACCCTATGACCCTAGGCATATAGAGCCCTGTCACCCCCACCCAAGTGGTGTAGTAACTTATAGTTCAAAAATTACATGCACTATGACCCCCTTGGGGCATAAACCCATATAACAAGGTGGGTCCATAGGTCCAAGCACACCATGGTGAATCCCATGATATTCCAACACATTACGACATTAGAACCAACATAAGAATCCATTTCAAATTCCAAGTGGAAAAAAAATCCCAAGCCTTGGGCTAGGCTATACAAAAATTTTAAACATGAAAAGAAAATTTAAAACTAAGAAAAAAAATGGCTAATTAGCCATAGTTAGTGAAAAAATCCACATGTTAGTGCAACAACCAAATAAAATGCCCAAAATATAAGAACACATCAATCAAGAAAACTATTGATTCTAACAAGAAAAGAGATAATGATCAATTTACGAATAAAATACGTATAGAGAAATAACACATTACATTCACTATATGGATCTTATATACAAACCAAAGGGGTACTCATCGAGTTGCTGGCACTCGAACATTGAGCCTCAACTCAAAATAACATGTCAAATAATATAACTATCATCATCTCTTCCTAAATCATCCCTCCATACTCCCACAAGGCTCAACATAGTCACAACATAGTCAGAGGGGGGTGTATAGGTTTCCATTCACTGATGCCTAAGGTGTTTGTGAAACACAATATACATGGTGGCCATGCATACCAAATGAACAGAAGTGGGTTTTCAATCTATGTAAGACTCCACTCCCTATCTCATACTCGGATTGAGTGACTTGTCAACGATACACCAATGTTAAGGTACACATAGGTCATCTATATGAACAACCATATAGGGAGAGAGAAAAAGGTACAGTTCACCATCTATTGATCCTAAGGTGTTTGTGAAACACAATATATATGGTGCCCATTAGGAAATGTACCATACATACCAAACAAATAGAGGTGGATTTTAAGTCTATGTAAGACTCCACCTCTTATCTTGTACTCGGACTCAAGTGATTGGTCAACGGTACTCATTTCCTCTCTCCAAACATACACTTTTTACCGATTTCTTCCCTTAGGGTTGGTTAGTGTAAGGTTCACAACATAACACATAACTACATTACTAACATGATGGTGATTCACACACATTAACCATAGCATCTTACACATGGTATATATATATATATATATATAATAATAATTACTTTCATGGGTTACAATACATCATGTTTCCACATAATGCACCCAAAGTGAAAGCACTATATAATAGGGGTCATACGTTCACCATATTCCCCTAAATCATGACATGAACCATCACATATTACATGAATTATACATATGATGAACACAATGACTAACATTACAACATATAGTCAATTTCAATACAACATGGTGATGCACACATTCATTCATCACAACATGGTGGCGACATCACGATATAATCCAATTCATTATACACCAATTTTTTGTCATACAACACATTAACACACCTACATATCATAGAATAAAAAAAACTCCAACACTCTGTAATCACAATAACATTATTTTCACACACAACAAGGTGGTACATCACACGTGAACTCCTCATTAAATCCATGAAAAGGAGAGTGAATACTCTCATCACAAGCACATCAACATGATAACAAATACACACTAAGTGACATGCACAACATGTGCTTCATAATATCACAATTACAAAAAAAATTTACATCACAACATATATCACATTACTCTTCCCATCTCCACCACCACCATGCAAGATCATCATAACTCCAATCTATCCCAGAGGTTCAAGAGCATGAACCTCCACTCTGATACCATATGTAATGCCCACAATTTCAACACCAAAATACAACAAAAAAATTTAGGGAATAATTTTTTTCCCATTACTCATAACATGACACCACATGGGATCAAATAGAAAAAATTCAACATCATATAAGACACTTACATAAAGCATGGAACCCACATAAACAACATGATAACATAGGGTACACATCAATGTCTTACTCAAATGACGGAAACAAAGACAATGACCCAACTACGGTAAGACACAAAGGATAGGCATACTCCACAACATGGCCTTTTTATGGTTTACATATTTATTACATTTAGTTTTCCATTATATAACCTTATAGGTTTCAAGTGAATTAAACTAGTAAGGGTGTAAAATTTCCTTTTTCTAAAACTTCAAATACTTTATTTTCGTATATCATTATCCTTTAAAAGAGAATGCATTGTTGGTTCCTTTCTCAATTTCCATTAATTATCCACAACTAATTTGTTAATTAAATTCATTTTAAAACACATATGAGCCTCCAATATTAATTCTTATGTTAAAGGTTTGTTTCTCAAAATATGGTTTAATTGACGTTAAATTTTATCCTCATTACAAAAAGGAACTAACAAGATGTTAAGGTTATTCTTTTCAAGACGTATATTCGATGTTTAAATTTTACCTTTGATTAGACAAGGGGAACTATCGTGAGCACCAAGGAAGGAATTATTAGGATTTAAGCGGTGATTTAGATTCAAGATACCTCTTCCCATAAACATCCTTCCATCACAGTACCCTATTTTTCATGTTACAGTTTGTTATAGTTCAACAATTAGTTTAAGTCAATTTAACATTTACACGTCATAAATTTATTTTTTTTTTATATAAAAGAGTTTTTGTTGGCTCAAATGTTTGATTTCTCCAAGAAAATTCGTATTATTTTTTTTAACAAAAAGAGAATGTCTAAATAAATTATGAATACTTTCAAGCATAACTTTATTTCAAAACAAGTATCTTATTTACTCTTATTATTCCATTACTCTTACATGGTTACTTTGGACTCTTATTGGCATTGTTTTAGAACAATTGTAATTCAAATGACACATAATTTACACTTAGGGATTCATGAATACAAAGGAGTGGTGACCTTGTACCTAACAACTCATTTCATCACTCTTAAAAACCCAAGTATTAAATTATATAAAAAGACAACCCAACAACCATATGCTTTTCAAATTTCTTCCAAGGAACTATTTAAATCATTGGGTAAAAATCATGTTGAGTTGTTTTCACCAATACCCTTAAGATACGTCCCATAATTTATTAACTTCAAAAGCATTCATGGATGGGAAAACTACACCCTACTGACGGTAATAAAAGAGGTAATAATACTACTAAGTATCAAAATTATCTAAGAGGAACAAAAGGGAGTTCTAAAAGAAAAAAGTTCAAATAAATCTTAAAATGTGCATTTCAAAATCGTTCCAAGGTAATATTTACAATCATTGGTAACAATACAGGTCATAGCTCCTTTGTTTCATTATCATCATAAGAGGTCAATCGATGTATTACATTCATTTCTACTCAAGGGTTTCTACACCCTAGCATAAGTCAAAATTAGAGTAATCAAATGTCCCTTCTTGCAAAGCCTTCGTGCCACTTGAGGTATTCCAAGACTATAATCCTCAGTTTAATTTAACACTTAGCTTATAAAGTATTTAATTTAGGTTTAGTTTAATTCCAATTGCACTCAAGGATCTACGCCTGACTATATATCAGTTTAAGGTGTGAAAACATATTTATCCCATTAAACCTTCATAAGGTACAAAGGTGTAAATTTATTACTACCCAAGGTGAAATATTTATCTGTGAGGAACTAAAGAGAGCATTAACACGAGTTTAATGGATAGCAAAACAAGTGCACTAAACTCCACTTTGTGTCATTAGGATCTTATCAAGGGTTTTCATTCAATGATGAAGGTATCCCAAACTATCTTCTTAAAATATGGTTGACCACTAGGACACCAAGGTCCAAATGCGAGCATTGAAATCTAACTCTGTCCATGAATATGAGTAGACCTATGACACCAAGAAGTGTTATTCCTATTTACCCTATGAATGACAAGGTTACTCAACTGATATGTTGCTTTCATGCAAGGAAACTTAAGTTATAGAAATGGTCTTTGAAGAATTTTCTTAAGTGTAGGAAAAGAAGTCTATTTGTGAGGATTAAAGTATTTCTTAAGACATTAGGGTTTTGCAAACCTAGATGTGATATGATTGAGAGGGAGAATATGAAAAAGGTTGAATACTCACTGTATTTATATGGTTTAAAAATGGTAAGTTACTTCCAAACATTTTGATTTTATCTATGAACCAACTATAATTATTAGGCAAGTGATTGTTTCAGTCGTCTAAACCATGAGATCCAACATTTAAATTCAAATGGGCTTAACACCTATGAAGTGAATGGTATGATTTTTACCCATTTACAAAATTCAACTATCTTCCTCCGTTTATCTAGCTAACATAGTTGTTCCTACATTAATTATGTGTCACTCCTACTAGTGTTGTAAGGTTAGCTTTAACACAAGGAAGATACAAACAACATAGTTTTCCATGTAAAATGCTTGAAATAGAAGAGTCCAAGAGGAAAAATAGTCTTTGACACACTACTTTTTGTTAATTCTAATTCTCTTTAATTCAATTTCATTTAACATTTTAATTTATATCAATATAAAATATCATAATGCCATCATCCCACTGATTACAACATATCACACTCTAATCTTTCTTTTTCAGAGTACCTGTAACCAATGTTGCATCAGTCCTAGGACTGAGTATGGAAATCCCCTACACTCAAGCATAAATCCACACATTCATCATTTTTAACATTTTCAATTAAATAGAAGAGAGAGAGAGAGAAGAAGAAGACAAAGTTTGTTTCTCATGCATTCACGCTTTCACATTCATTTTGCACTTAACATTTTGGTACTAAGAGAGAGAGAAAGGATGAGAGAGAAAGATAAGAGACATTTTATTTTCCATTCACAATGTCACAACCATTTACGTTTCATGTCCATTTTCATTTCATTTCAAACCAATTTACATTTCCCAATTCATTTACGCTTTCAAATCAACCAAAGTATCATAGTCGTTTCTAGAGAGAGAAGAGGGTGGAGAGAGAAAATCACCATACATTTCAAAATTCATTTATAAAAGATAAAAGATCTAATAAAACTCTACATATCATTGTAACATGTATTATGAGGTCACACGCATGGCTAGAAGTCAAACGAGACTCAAAAAGGAGATTCTAGTTAAGGTTGAGAAAATTGTCCAAAACAGTACTAAAGTGCTTACAATTGGGTCTTGAACACACTCATGCTTCAAATTTCAATCACAAATTTTTGATGATTCCTACTTACTTCCCCATATATAGAGAATTCAACGTGTGTGACAGAAGTTGATTATGATGAGAAAAGCTCAAGTTACAAGGGAAACTTCGGGGCGAGTTATCGTAATTGTGTCAAGAACTCTTATCGCACAACGACTAGTGGGCCCCAAAAAACCACTTGTAAAATTAGTTCTCGAAGGAATTTTCATTTTACTGAAGGTGGGTTATGATCCTCTTATTTGATATTCTAGAGGTATGAGGTAGTGGTTTTCAGTTTTTTCTCAAGCTAAGCGACAACCGTAAGCCGAAACCGATCATGTTTTATTAAAAACACCATGTCACTATAAGTGACTGATAACGATAAGAGGGTTTAGGAATATGACTTTAAAGAGGGTTAAATAATTTAAAACAACTTGGTTAAGGTTCCCTAAGGTGTTCCATGTTACCAGGGGTCATGCAAGAGTTTCGGTATTGCAGTACGTTTGGTTGTCGCACTCCATGCATGTAATTTTCAATATCGGAGTTTTTTTTTTTATATTGATGTTTTGAGAGTTCACATCAAGGAAATATTTTTTCATTGATTGGAATTATACTCCCTATCATTCAATATTTAATTTTAAAAATTAATGCAAGTGAAAAGGTGAAAACCTTACCTTTTTTGACAAAAAACATGATCCCTAAATTCAATAAGACCGCATATATTTCCACATTCATGAAGTAAAAACAACGAGAACAAGCACGATGAGCTCCAAAAAATTGATAGCTGGCCATAGTGTTAGTAAAGTCACATGATGAGATACAATACCAACTTAGCATTTCCTCCAAACAACCAAACTTGACACCAAAGCATATAAATGGCCCGTTCAGCTGCTCCAATGCTTCATTTAGACACAACCAAGGAGACATTAGGAAAATGAAACTGATTTATTTGGGCATATGCCATATCCTTTACTTGGAAGCTTCTCAAGCCTAATAAACAAAACCATTTTGTGTCAATCCTGTGATTAACACACTCCTCGAAATTACGTTCTGTTAGGCATTTGGAGTTAATCTTGAAAAAAGAATTACTTTCAAGTTTTTAAAGGCTCTTTAACGAATCTAGTTTGGTTATACCAATTCTCGTAGCATTCCATGAGATGACACATAGCTGAGGCATTTATTCAAGGAATTTTTCCAAACCTTCCAAAGACATGCTTCCACGGTTGAAAAAAAGAAGATAAGAATGGATAAGAAGAGGCTTTCACGAAGAGGAAGAGGGAAGTGACTCATCTTGCAGAGACATATGGGGAATACCAGGAAAGGGCACTTCCCCTGTCTAAATCGATACAAAAAATAAAAAAATAGATAGGGAGAAGGAATAACTAAATAGTAGATGAAATCTACCATTAGAACTATGTTAGACAGGTTACGGTGCACGCTGCACAAGTGCACAGAGATAGAAGGAGAAAAATCAATACATGTGGATAATACACCTGGATGGATAATTAGCCTCAATATTTTTCTTCCTCTGCAAAAAACAACTCAATAGCAGGCAACGAATCTGCTTCTCCTCTCAAAGGATTGAACCAACTTCAGACATAGATACATGTGAATATATATCCATTTTTGCATATCCATCTAGCATGAAATTCCATGAAACCATTGTTTTTGACACATTCTTCCAAAAATTTCATAACCTACATATGCTTTATCAATTTGCATATATGTCTCCTGAGGAACTTACAGTTATCAACAAAAAGGAACCCTTTCCAAAGCTCTGATTTTAACACGGTTCTCATAAGTGTTCTATTTTTCTACATCTAACCAAATACTGCTAAATTTTCAATGCTAACTTAGGTTTCACTATTCTTAAAAGCTGGAGACAAATAAAGTTCTTTTATTATCCTGAGAGGAAAATGACATGTCTGAAAAGGTGTTGACGATGTGTCTCTTTCCAATTTGTGAAAACAATGCCCCATACTCTGACAACATGTCTTTACCAACACCTCTTCTCTCAAACCAATGCACTTCCCCCTGACCTTTTTTTTTTAATTTAATATTGGTCACTACACCTTCCATATTTCTTGTATTCCATTCATTATCTATTTTTATACTTAGATTATATGTCCAAGATCTAGTTGCGTCAAAAAGTAAGACATTATCTATGGAAAATACCCTATCCTTGCAACCACCAATCAAATATTTACATGTTCTTCATGGAAAAATTCATAAATTTCATCTTCTATTTTGAATGTTTCGAAGGCAATATTCAAATATAATAATACCATACTACTCTCTAGCAAAAAAATCCCCAGCAACATATGACATGTTTCATGTGTTCTAATATATCCTTAAATAATTAGTTCAGTCAGATATTATGTACATATATTTCAAACATCATCATTTAAATTATAATTTACTTGATAACTATATCTTTACAAAACATTTTTTCAATATGTATCTATGAAATCTATTTTTGACCACCCTTTGAAAACATGCAATATATCATTAACTTTAATATTTTCTTACTATATAGCCTTTGCAAGTCTCTCAACTTTATAGATTTGTATTCAAATTAATAAATAGAAATAGATAATAAATTAAATATTTAAATAAATATGAAACAAAAATAAAAATTACATCTTAATATAAAATACATAAGATTTATAAAGTTTAGAATCCTCGAGCCATGAAATACCTAAGTTAAGTCTTAGATTATTATAATAGATTGAATAATACTAATAGGTACGTTGAAAAATCAAATAGCTCTACCATATAATATTAAATAGGTAAATAGTTAGATAAATTGATAACTAAATATAATATAGGTATAAAACAGTTAAAGGTAATTAATATGTACAATACATATGCTTTATGTATTTTCTACATGTACTTAAATTAGAACTACTGAATATAATTATATTCAAATAATAAACTATATTTTACATATATTTAAAATCATATATTTAAAATATATAGATCTTTAATGTAAATATGTACCTTACAAATTATAACAATGTACCACATGTGTAATTGTAGGTACACAAGTTTGGAGATTGATCCTCTGACACTTCTAATTTGGACATTATACTCTTGTATGAAAAATTTACTCCCTTAACTCCTGTTTAGCACACCTATGATATCCCTTTAGTCACTTGTTTATATTTATAATATTATTTGTACTAAATTTTTCAAACATAACGACATAAAAAACATCAATCCTTGGTCCCATAATGTCAAAGTTATCTTTTTACCTCTCAGCTGAAAACTATTAGTTTTGGTTAGTTAGTCCAAATCTATAAGTTGACCCTATTGTACAGTTTTGGAATGGCATGTTTTGGGCCAATTATTCTTATTACATCACCTTAATATGGACTAAAATATCCCATTGATCAGAATTTCATTACGTAATAACCTTCAGAGGCCTACATAAGAAAGTAAATCATACGTCATTTGGTAACCTAGAACGTTTTAGACCCCTCAGGAAAAAACAAACACAAAAGTCACCAAAAACACCCAAAATTGTGAAATAACTCATACATATCCATTATGGAAAGAGCCCTTCTACCAGTTTTGATGTCTCCTTCCATAGGTTTAGGATATCTATTTATCATCCTATAAGTAAGCTAACATGGACCCTTCCCAGAATTTCCAAAATTGTTAAACTTAAGTTGAAGCGTTGCCAAAGCAGCGATTATCAAGTTTTAGTTTAATTATGGTAGATATCACATGCTAGGAGAGTGACATTTAGTTTTAGGTATCTATAGATTATTGAATACATCAGTGGTGTATAGGGATTCCCACAAATGCATCAAACTTTGATTTGCGGGAACTTCTTTTTGTACTACAAGGGTTTGGGGGGTTTATTAGAGTTACAGAGAGCAAGTTCTTAACTTGACTGAAGAAGAATGGCATAAATCAACATTCATTTATAGAAAGAAAAAGTACACCAGAAGTTTAAAAATCTTGATTCCAAGTAGGTTTAAGACCCTACATTAGGGTCAGGACTATACACACACTTTGGACCAGAGTTGTACATTTTCTTCCAAGCTCACTTTCACATCATAGTTTTATTAACATGTCATTTCCTATTCTAGATCATCCCTTTTATGTAATCATATCACCCAAAATCCTATATATCCATAAAAAATTGGCTAAGTAAACTCTTTCCCTCTTGTTTTTAAATACTTTTAGTAGTTAGGACTTCACTTTGGAAAACCTTATTATGATTTATCCAATCAATGTTGGAAGTTAATTAAATCACAATATCCACTAGTTTTAATATTTATGTTTTAAGCCATATTAATTATAATACATATTAACCTAAAAAGGCAAGATTCTCTCCACAAAAGGTGAAATCATTTTGTTAACTCGATCCTATAGTCGAATATTTTAACCTTACTCATAGTGGTCCTAAAGTTTCTATTATATTTTATTCATTATTCCGAATCGTTTGGGATCATTATGAATATATAGATTGTCCATATCGTTTTATTCCCATCCCACTCTTGTTAAAACTCATCATGATATATTTTTCTGATACTATCTTGACTATTAACACTGATCATATTCAAGTTCAATTTTCTAACACTAATTTTGATTATCCTATACTAAACCTTCTTGAATATGAAGTATAACACTTACAACACTTTTTGCACATGAAAATACTTTTTACATATAAATCCTTCTATATGATGCAAGAGATAAACTTACTCATGCCTCCTTATCTACTCTGATAACATCTAATGTACCTATCCTTAATATTCATATCTCCAAGTCGGGAAAATGAAACATTCCTATGGAAAATGTCTTCATACCTATTCTTGTAGCCACTATTACTATTACATCTGATATATATAATCATAATGGCTCCCAGTCCATCTTTCTCTAACACAGAAGCTCTTGAGTCTCTTCTCTATTGTCTTACAAGTAAAAATATTACAATTTGTCAAAAGGTATCTATCTTTAATAATTATTAATGTTATAGACTCTTCACAATTATTGCATAATCCAGTTGCACCTAAAGTTTTAAAATACCCCTTTCCCATTGGTTGGTTGCACCTACAATTTCTATATATAATGGAAAAGGTGATCCCCGAGATAATCCTAGATCATTGCAAGATTATTGTTTTGAATATGTTTCGAATGATATACTTATTATCAAGCTATTTCCTATGAGCATTAAGGGAAATCCTTTAGAATGGTTTTATGATCTCCTAACCCATTCTATATGCTCTTTCACTACATAAGAAAATCAATTATTGTCATAATTTTCAATAAACATTGGGGATAAATTATTTAATAAAAATAGTCCAAACTCATGTAAGGATATGCTAAATATGTTAATGAATATGTTTTGTGTTATGAAACAATCCTTACTAAAATGAGCAACATATTAGCTGACAGTGAATTTGAATACCCTTTTACCCAAAGCCTTTTTCCTCCATTGCACGATTCAGTCATTTTTTATTAGTTTCAATACCTTGACCATATATGTCATACCCTAAGATAGTGTGAACAAAAGTTGTTATATATGAACAAACTTAAATATATTAATCACACCTTTAGCTCATCAAGTGTCAAGTTTCAAATTAAATATAATTTCACAAGAAAATATAATGACACTAAGTTTGATTCTAAACATACTTTCAATGTTGTTTCTCAACCTACTATGTCCAATTACAACCTACAAAATGAAACTTTGCATGGTTTCCTTTCCCTTTGCGGATTTTTTAGAGGAATTGCTTGAGTGTAACCTTATATCTCTCCCTTCGTAATTTGATGTTAATACGAAAAATATTTAGGGTAAGAGCTTCAATCTAAATGATTATTGTGATTATCATAGATGTATTGGCCACAATAGAAATATGAGCTTTAATTTACGAAATGTGATTCAATACCTTATTGATTCTAATGTAGTTAAATGGGATGAGTATTTTTAATCTACTAAACCTATAAATAACAAATGCAATCTCAAAATATTCAATAATATTCTTCTATGCATATTACTGATATATCTACTTAAAAATTCCATACTGCTAATCTTATTTTTCCACTACCACCTTCTTATGATCACCCAATTAATACTATGATTTTCACTATCACTACTACATCATATCTTACAGTGATAATTTCTTTTGATGATTTTGATGTAGATGACATGATTATTTATAACACATTCTCCATTAAACTTTCTTTTCATCAAATTCCTATTTAGGGTAGCTTTGGTTACTCCATATAACAAGGAAAATGTTTTTTCATGACCATTTCTTAAATATCTTGGTACTTATTTTGAGAGTATTGCACTTGATGTTGATCCACACTTCCACCATATTACACTACCTATTAATGTTTGGTCCATGTCAGTAAGTCAATTTCATTCTTGGTTGCTAAATATTTTACTATTAGAGTCTCGCACTTAGGTATCCATTAACAACATGTGCTTAAGGTTGTTCCATCTATATTTCATCAGCCTATCATGTTTATTCACCATCATAATGTTGTCACTATTCAAGGCATTCATTTTAGTGATTTATCTCCTTCCATTCCTTGTCTTTATATGGATTCTATCAATTCTCCTACTATATCCATCAAAAAATTATCTTATATCCCACAATATGTTTTACAATTATGGTACTTCTATGCCTCATGATACATCCTTATTTTTGCATACCACTTCACATTGTTCTTAGTATCCTGATAGGGATATGATTTCACATGTTACACCTAAATTTTTTAAGACCTATAAGTATTTTTCTATACCATGTTTTGTGCACAATGTATCTACTGGCTCTCTCTCTCTTTCTATATATCTTTTATATTTTCAACTCACTTTATAGTCTCCCATAGGTATTATAGAAGATTCATTCCTCTAGGCCATCTCACAGACAAAACACATTGTATTCCATTCCACATTGTGCTCTTCATAGTTCCTTATACAAATCTTATTTGTCACATGTCACGAAAATAGTTCCCCTTGCACTTGACTCATATTGTATAACACATCGAAGGATTGATCCCCCAATATCATTGATAGTTACTTCACCTCCTCATGAGGTTATTTTGGGTTAATTCCCATACCACCCCTTCATTTCTCAATGACACACTTTGTTTATAGGTTTAAATGGACTATTGATGGAATAAATAAATACATGAACCTCAATTTCCACACACACACACACACACTATTGGGAAACATTTATTCTCATATCTTATCACATCATCTATATTCATCAACATGGCCTAAAAATCCAAAATAGTGAAATATTTTTAAAATGCAAAAAAAATATTTAAATATTTGCAAAAATACAAATTAAGGACCTGTTTCTATGACATGCATTGTTGTCACTTTACATTATACATATTGTTTATTCCTTTGGTTTGATAAAAAAAATTAATTTAACCACATGAATTCACATGGTATACTTAGTATGATGTAGAACATACATAGAGTGGTACATGATGAAAAGTACTGACCTAACATCTACCCAAACTATTGACCTCTGGAAACATCTACTTCTGCATACCATATTTAGGTTCTATGTTTCCTTTATAGTTACTTTATTTCTTTATTATGCCTGGTTACATCTCTATACATTGTGTATTTTATATCATTTGGAATAACATGATTAACACATGTGTCTTGTGAAACACTTGCAATTGTTTCTTACTTTTCATACATCACATACTATGTGCTTTTAATTACATTTAAATATACTTGTTTTTAATATATGATTTCTAGTTATGTGTATGTGTGTATGCTTGTTTTCTATATTGATTGTGGCCTAAGAGCCTTGATTGTCTCACGAAACTATGGCGGTCCCATGTTTGTAGTATCATACCTTGTGTGTATGGTTGTGCATTTCTTTTTGAAGGCTTACAAGCCTTAATTTTCTTGTAATATTGTTGGTGTACCATGTTTGCAAGAATTTTACCTTTTGTGAGACATTGTTTACCTTATTTTTTCACTTGTTTCTATGTTGTATACACTTATTTTGTACTAACACATGATTTACTACTATTTTCATCACTATTTTGATGCATTTCCACTATAACAATTAACATGCTTCTTGTTATTATTGCTATTATTTTACATCGTAGTATATATCACGTGCATCACCCTTACATCTATACAAATTCTTATTGATTCCAACCACATCAGTATTTTAGATATTCTCCACAGATTTTTATAATATCATACATTAATAAACATATTTTTTTGTGAGCTGAGTGCTCAAATCCTTCATAACACATGCCTCAAAAGAGGGGGAAAACATTCAAGTTTATTTCTATATTTCAAGCATGTGTACGCATCTTTCTAGGAATAAAAATATTTAGAGATAGATAAAATTCACTTAGAATCATATTCAGATACAAAAAATATGAATAATCTACGCAAGGTAAGAAAAATATAAAATGGTCAGGACCATTAATATAGTTATGACCCTACCATATGGTTTTACTCAAGGGGCATTTATCTCAGTATTATCAACAATTTTTTATTTATCAACATTTTTTAAGATTTTCATATGGTCTCAGACTCGGAAAGACTTAGATTGGCATAAATTTAGAGGCATGAATTGTTTCACTATCTCTCTCTCCATAATACTCAGTTACATTTTTAATTATTGGCATATTAAGGGAATAAGCCTCGTTTCTCTGATCATAATTCAATATCCATCAATTCTACTCAGTTACAGAACATGTGTAAGGTATGGGGGAGATCATTTTCTAACATGTCTCCTTAGTTATAATATTGGGCTTATATGCATCTGCATTGGTTTGGTCCTTGGGTTTACACAAGTTATCAAAGTAGCTAAGGTGTTTGTACTTGGTCCTTTCTATCCTCTTGTACTTAAGGTTAAGATGTCAAAGTTATTGAATAAATTTATTACACGGTCTTCTTCCTTCATAGGGTGGTTTGGATCTATAGAAAACACACTTATTATGAGAGGGGGTCAGTTAGTATTATCCAATATTTACTTATTAAAACATTAATATCCATAACCGTAACAATTACATAAGACATAAAAATTTCATAGCACAATAATTATGTGGAAACCCTTTCAGGTGAAAAACCACATAGAAAAGACAGCTTGGAGATACTATCTAAATCTAGTCACAAAATTAATTATTTTATAAATGTTTGTAAACAACGAAATACTAGAGACACCGATCCCTAATGAAAAACACAAACTTAGCAATAATTTTTGAGCAGCAACTCATCAGAGACACAAATCCCCAAGGTCAAACACCAACTTAGCAATATTTGTGAGCACCAACTCACTGGAGATACCAATTCCCAAGTTAAAAAGCCAATTCATAAATTAAAAAATACACCTTTGTAGTTTTTTATTTAACCTGATGATGGCGTATATATAATTATTTACTTTTTCATGTTTCTTCTGTACACCCGCATTTATCATTCATCTTACTTCATGCTCCAGTCTCTCTTTGTTATTTTTCAAAAAATCAACATTCTAATATGCATGAGTTTGTTCTTCCTCTTTCTTTGTAAATCATACTGATATATATTTATTAATCAAGCCTTACTTCTCCCTCTCTTCCTTTTTTTCAAATCGACACCTTTCTCTCATAAGTGCTAGTTTAGTTCGTAATTAAATTTATTTATATACTATGTTCATTTTATGAACATATATGACTTTTCATGAGTCAACATCTTTTAGAATATTCATCATGAGTCAACTTTAGCATATTTAAAATTTTAATATCTGGAATTTTCAACGAATCCCACGACCATTTCTACTTTCTCTTCGACCTGTGATTTTTTTACCATCACGCATCTTACTTAAATCTCATGGAAAATAACACCTTCCTCAAAATTCCCTTGCATATCCTTTCATAATGCAGCACTTAATGACTTTTGTGGCCCTCTCTCTAACATTTAGGGATCACTATTAACATATGTGAACCACTATCAACATTTTTGGAGCACTGCCACTTCATGTGGAACATTTTCACCACCTATGGAGTACTATCACCACCCACAAAGAACTATCACCACCTGTGGAATACTATCACCACCCGTGGAGCACTATCTCCATCTGCGAAGATCTATCAATACTTTTGGATCACTCTTACTAACCACAAAACACTATCACAATCTATTGAGCACAAAAAACACTTGTGGATCTTTATCACCATGTGTAGAACACTACTAGAACTTGTGGAAAACTATAAACTAGTTTTCCTCATCACATGACGTGAAAAATTCAAATTGTCTCATATGAAATCAATGACAATATTTCAAACATGCAAGGTAGGTTTTTATTTAATTTTCACTTTCTTTAAGTAATGTAATTGTTAAATTATCTTGTAAGGTTCTTATTTTTATTTTCCAATTATTAATATTTTCAATCAGTTTGTGTTTGATATTCATATGGTTATTATAGTAACGTAAGATGATGGAAAAAAGGAATTCCATCACCCAACAAGTGAATAAGGTGTCATGTCATTATACACAAGTGCCTTGTCAGGTTCTGTTCGTCCGCAAACATAACTTAAAAAATTCCCTTGATGTGCTTTCTATTTCAACTAACAATGTATAAAGAGGTGATGGGAACAAAGTTTGTTACAAAATATATTTCTTATTAGAATTTTATATCTATCATTAGGTTGGATTGTCCAAATGGCATGATAATGAAAATACATGTCAATTGACTTGAAGCTTATCCAGCGTTCAGTTAGGGGTGGGCCAACTTGTTGCACCACTTCCATTGGTTTCTTCATTCGCAACACCTCATCAAACTATTTGAGGCCCTCCACCTATTTTGTGATATGTTATCACAACTTTATTTTGTTTCACGAACCCATCATCTCATTATAAGTTTTTAAAATGACATGCTCACTTTCCTAGTATTTTACCCTGTACAAAGTTAAAATTATTCACTTCCCATAAAGAGGCATTGTCGAGCTATAAATTCATTCATTCTGGAGATGGAAACCATAGAAGATTATTGATATTTATGACATGAAGGGGAAATTTCACGTAACACGGGCTTAGTGTTTGAGGGAGAAATGGACAGGACATTGTAATTGATAGGGTTTCCATCAATGACTCTATCCTGGTTAGAGAATTGAGGACGAGAATGCCCAAATGATATCAAAATCATACTAATATTTTGTGAAACCATCAACATCGAGGAAAAAATATTGGAAAAAGAAGATTCTTTACCTAATTCGAGTCAATGTAATTTTTCAGTTTGCTACGAGTAGGACGTATGATATTTTAAAAAGTTGAATACCTCTTTACTTTAATGTGACATGATTTTATGTTCTTGTGTGGTCGGAATAACTGATATTTTAAATTTTATACTTGGTTCCCCTTCTCTTTAGTGTAAGACATGGCTTCTCTTTATATAAAATTTTACTTTATTTAGAATAAAAGTGGTCAAATTTTTGTAAATTTTTTTTAAAGAATGGAAGATTGATTATTATGGAGAGATGCTTCTTAGCTACGTAGAAGCTCTTTGTGATCATAGCATTCCGCATAAATTAAAGGGACAATTTTATTTCTAATAGGATTATATATGGTGACATATTTCTAAAATGATATTAATATTTAGCATTCAATTTAATTACAAAATAAAATATAGCGACATTCAGCAAAGGATGCAGGGGTGCCCTAACCCTAGTGACATCTATGGTGGTGTTGTTCCTAACTTCGGTCGTGGAAGCAATGGATCATTCTCTGGTGGCATGGATGGACACGGGCTTTGGAAATCTTGTCTTAGAGAAAATGTTCAGATCCATAACATCCTGGAGTATGATGTCGGGTCGTTACAGGGTGTTCTGGAGTTTATCTTGCCTGTGGTGGTGGCTTAGGTGGGGAGGAACTACCAAAACCCTTTTCCATCAAATTTGAAAGTCCCTGCAGCTACTGTTAATTTTCCCTGCCTCCTGTGCATCGATTCAAGGTTTTTTTAAAAATGGCATTTAAAATTAGGTTGGATCCCCTCTTTTGGGAATCTCCTCAGACACTAAAGTGCCTGTGTCTCTCCCTCTCTATCTCATATTTTACCTTCAGGCAGGTGTTGATGTCTATTTGGAGGCTGTGAGTTTGGGGGAGCCAAGGAAAGTTAAAAATTTTGTTGAGGTGACCAAATCATCTACTCATCCTGAAATTAAGGAAATGGCCCATGACAAATCTTCCCCCTCTATGCGTTTTGGCCTAGATGTTTTTGAAAAGAGAGAGGCATATTTCATGGAGAAGGGCATTATTTGCATATTCAACAAAATTTTTCCCTGGCCCTACCGGCTCTTCATGACTAGATCTCTTCATCTTGGAAGCCATTATGGATGGTAAAGTGGAAATTTACCCCTCAACCAGAGGTTTTTTTTTATTGTTGTCTTTGATTTTACCTCTGATAGAGATATAATTTTTGGTAGATTATGGGATTTTTCAATCAATCCCACTTTTTGCTCATGAAACCATGGTTTTTCCCTTTTTTAATTCATAATCCTGTAATAGAAACTTTCCAAATCAAACCTGTTTGGATTCATTTTCCATATCTTCCTCTTCAGTTTTTGGGACGAGAAATGTTTAATCTCCATTGGAAACGATTTGGGAAAAAACCTGGCTATTGATTCAAAAACGTCCTTGTATGAGTATACTAGTATTGCCCACATTCTAGTTGACATGAACACTTCAATGGATTTCCTGGTTCTATTGATCTTATGGTTGAGGACATAATATGGACTCAAAACTTGGACAAATGAAAAAACTTTCTTCTTGCTTGGACACTTAATTGTGGATTGTTAAATTCAAGGAAGAAACGGGTAAGTAGACACAATTCTTTGTGGAAGAATGTTGATCCAAGCTGTTTGGTTGTTGACAGTCAATCAGATTCTGAGTCTGAGATGGATCTACAAAGGAGGATGATGAGGTTATAGAGGTTACAAAGGATTCCCCTTCTTCTACCCTAGTAGAGAAGGCTCCTTCCCCTCTTTTTGAGGTTGGGATTTTATCGCTCCCTCTTGGTTACAAGGAGGAAAACAATCATTTTGAAATATGCACGTCGTTTCACACAAATGAAAAGGTAAATACAAATTCTGTGACGGGTGGTCTACTGTGAACAAAGGAAAAAAGGGAATAATGAATCCCTTAAGATGCATCTTAGATCCCATGGGAAGGGGTCCCAGGGATAATTTCTTTTCTCTGGTTGTTTTATTTTTTTTCTTTACTTTTGGTGCCACTGGTAGAGGCAGCTTCATTTGTTCCTCATCGATATATCTTCTCTCTCCTTTATTGTATGGGGAAGGCCCCCTTAACCCTCTTTTACCCTAAATCAAAAAAAGTTAATTACAAAATAAATATAAAGTCATTTTTTTTGTTTTCATCTGGTTAATTTGAGTTTGCCTATGACATATATTTGATTATTATAATATGACTTCAAATACTTTATTTTCCTATAACATTAGCCTTTAAAAGAGAATGCAATGTCGGTTCCTTTCTCAATTTCCATTACTTATCTACAACTCGTTTGCTAATTAAATTCATTTTAAAAACCTATGAGCCTCCCAGTATTCATTCTTACATTAAAGTTTTTTTTTGAAAATATGTTTAATTGACGTTGAATTCTTATCCTCGTTACGAAAAGGAACTAAAAATATGTTAAGGCTCTTCTTTTTTAGATGTATATTCGATCTTTAAATCTTACCCTTGGCTAGACATGGGGAACTATTATAGGGTCAAGGAAGGAATTATTAGGGCTTAAGGGTGATTTAGATTCAAGATACCTCTTCCCATAAATTTCCTTCCATTATAGTCCCCTATTTTTACTATTACAGTTTGATATAGTTCAACAGTTAGTTTGAGTTGATTTAACATTTACACATGATAAATTGTTTTTTTTCTTATATAAGAGTTTTTTTGGCTCAAATTCTTGATTTCTCGAAGAAAAATTTGTATTTTTTTTCTTAACAATAAGATTATTTCTAAATCAATTATGAAGACTTCAATCATAACTATATTCCTAAGCAAATATCTTAGTTTCTCTTATTTTCCATTACTCTTACATGGTTAATTTGGATTCTTATTGGAATTATTTCAGAAAAATTGTAATTAAAATGACACATAATTTACACTTAGGGATAAATGACTACATGGAGTGGTTACCCTATACCTAACAACTCATTTCACTACTCTTAAAAACCAAAGTATTAAAGAAAATAACAAGACAACCCAATAACTATATGATTTTTAATTTTATTCCTAGGAACTATTAAATCATTTAGTAAAATGCATCATCGTTTCTTTCACCAATACCCTTAAGAGAGGTTACATGATCTATTAACTTAAAAATCAATTGTAGAATGGGGAAACTACATCCTATGGGGAAACACATAGTAATTTGCTACTAAGGGTCATAATTATTGAAGAGGGACATAGGGAGTGCAAAATAAAAAGTTATAAAACTTTATGCATTTCAAAATCATTCTAAGGTAATATTTACAATCATTACTAATAATAGATCATATCTCCTTTGTTCATTACCATCATAAGAGGTCACTCAATGAATTACATTCATTTCTACTTGAGGGTTTCTACACCCTACCACAAGAAAAAAATTAGAGTAATCAAATGTCCATTCCTTGCAAATCCTTCGTGCCACTTGAGGTATTCCAAGGGTATAATTTCTCACTTTCATTTAACACTTAGCTTATAAAGGGTTCCATTAGGTTTAGTTTAATTCCAATTGAACTAAGGGATCTATGCCTAAATATAGGTTAGTTTAAGGTGTGATAACATTTATCCCATTAAACCTTTGTAAGGGACAAAGGTGTAATGTTGATGCTAGCCGAGGTGACATATTTATCTGTGATGAAGTAAAGAGATCATTAACACAAGTTTAATGCATAATACACTAGTGCACTAAATCCAATTGTGTCATCAATATCTTAGGAAGAGTTCATTCAATGATGAAGGTATCCAAAACTATCTTCTTAAGAATATGGTTGACCACCAGGACACAAGGGTCCAACGTGAACACTGAAGTCTAACTCATCCACAAATATGAGTAGACCTCTGACACTCAGAAGTATTAGTCCTATTTACCTTATGAATGACAAGGTTACTCAAATAATTTGTTTCTTCGTGCGAGGAAACCTAAGTTATAGAAATGGTCTTTCAATAATTTTCTTAAGTGTAGGGCAAGAAGTTTAATTGTGTGGATTAATATATTTTTTAAAACATTAGGGTTTTGCAAACCTAGATGTAACATGATCGAGAGGGAGGGTACAAAAAATGTTAAATACTTGCTACATTTATATGGGTTAAAAATGATGAATTACTTTGAAACATTTTTTATTTTATCCATGAACAATAATAACTATCAGGCATGTGATTGTTTCATTCGTCTAAACCACGAAATCCATATTTAAATTCAAATGGGCTTAACACTTATCGAATGAATGCTATGTTTTTAACCCATTTACAAAAATCACCTATCTTCGTCGTTTTTCTAGCCAACATAGTTGTTCCTACATTAATTATGTGTCACTCCTATTAGTGTTGTAAGGTTATCTTTAACATAAGGCAGATACAAACAACATAGTTTTCCATGTACAATGCTTGAAATATACAATTCCAAGAGGAACACTAGTCTTCAACACACTACTTTTGATAATGAAATTCTCTTTAATTCACATTCATTTAACATTAGTAATTCATACGAATATACAATATCTTAATGTCATCTCAGTAATTACAATATATCAAACTCTTAATCCTTCTTATTCGGAGTACCTGCAACCTAATGTTGCATCAATCCTAGGAAAGGTATGGAAAACCCTTACACTCAAGCAAAAAAAAGACATTCACCATTTCAAGTAGTTTCAAAAAATTACAAAGAGAGGTAGAGATAAGGAGAGAGGAAAGATAATATCCTCACACATTCACACTTTCACATTCATTTACATTTTTTTCAAGAGAGAGAGTAGGGAAGAGAGAGAAACTATAAAATATTTTCTTTTCTATTCACAATATTTTGACTATTTCTCAACTCATATGCATTTTAAATCCATTCACGTTTCCAAGACTAACCAAAATTTCAAATTTATTTTAAGAGAGAGATGGAGGGGAGAGAGAACACTATAAATTGCAAAATACATTCACACAAAGTAATTGAGTAAATAATACTCTACACACACTTTGCATCTATAAAACAAGTTCACTATTAATTTACTAAACCAATGCGATCCTCAGAAATATATTTTCTATATTAAATTGTGACCATGCAAAAATTGACCAAAATAACTAAAGTTCTTACAATATGGTTTCGAAAACCACTTTTTTTAAGTTCAAACATAAATTCCATCGATTCCTACCTACTCCACTATAAACAAATAAATTGTCAGATTCGACGGAATTAGATTACGTTAAACAAGGGTAAATTTATGAAGGTGAATTCTAGAACAATTATTGTAAACACATCGAACACTTATGTTGAACGACGACTAGTGGGCCCCAACATCCACTTCAAACTCTAACTTATGAAATTATTTTTATGAAACTAAGAGTTGGGTCTATTCTCACATAAGAGTGCTAGAGGTAGGTGAAGGTGTTTTCTAGTTACATCAAATCGATATGACATTTGTAAGCCAAAACCGATCACAATTTCATATGTGCAAACCTCACCAAAAGTGAGTGAAGTGTTAAAAGTGTATCGAATCTCACCTTGTTAAGGCATCTAATAGAGTTAGCCATACTGGTTAAGTAAACTTCATGGTGTATTGGGTCAAAATGGATCTTGTTTGAGGTTTTGGTTCCCATTAACCCTTCGAGATGGTGCTCCATGCACATGATTCCAAAGGTATAAATTTTTTTCTTAAAAGTTTAAAGAAAAATATTTTAGGAAAGGTAAATTCATATATTTCAATTAAAATTTGCATTTTTTAATATACAACATATTGAAATCCATTACTAAAAAGCAAATGATCAAATGTTAATTTTTAAGTGAGAGGAAGAGTGGTCCATACCTTTTACGTTAATCCCATGATACCCACATTTGACGAGATCACATCATCTTTAGGCATTCCGAAAATAATTTGCGGGATTTCTCATGCTTCCTTACTTTGCATCACTAACAACTTTATTACCCATATAAACACGTGTCTCAAGGATTTGGTAAAAAATTTCACATGTCATGTGAATACCTCCATATTTTACAGATTTTTTATCTTTCTCCATTTTATAGTTTTTATCGCACTCATACTATTCATGTTCTGACAACCAAAAGCATGATACACTAGCCTAAGTTCATATTTTATGCCAAGATTTATAAATCTTCACAAATCAGCGAGTAGTAAAGATAGTTATAAAAATTCTTCCAGTCAATGAAATTATATAGCCTTCCTTTCAAAAAACTATTCTCAATGACCATCATGCCACCATTCAAGATCTCCCCACCCCAGATACTGGGATTATCAGAGTTGGGTATGGTATCATAGAGTGACTAGTAGAACATACTTTCAATATCATCCACCATAAGGCATAACCCTATCCTATCATGATCTTATCATATTCTCCATTTGGAATGAGATGAGAATGAACCTTGCAAAGGATACCAAGCTCATGAACAAACTGTACATTCCCACAATAATCTCCAAGAATTTGCATGACAAGGAGGTTGACAATAGTTGTGCAACCTACTTACACTTATCATACTACTTTTTTGTTATTCTCTTAAGGCATTATAAGCACCCATTTTTACGTAGGAATGGATGATTCTTGCAAAAAAAAGTGATTTTTTATTTTATTCCTAAGAATGGAAAAATAAATGGTTTCATAGAGAGGAAAACTGAAAGACAAAATCTTGTAGATAAAATGCGTGGGATAGCATAAAAAGGTAATTTCTATTCCTTAATCAATACAACAACTACTCTAATAAAATATAGAAAGGCAAAAAAAAACAATCTTGTAGTTACTTCTTGTAAAGGCTATAGTTCACGCAACATACAAGATCAAAATCATAAGAAGAAAATTTATTAGGGATAGACATATGCTCAAATGAAATGCATTCTGATTCTCAATCCTATTCTGCATACAACTACAAAATTCACAATAGGAAACAGTTTCCTTTCCTCTCAAAGACAAATGAACCCACTTGAAAATGTCGGTATACATACAAATTAGTCAATGGTATACAAAAAAAAAGAGGAGATATATAGATTTGTTGCATCACTCATCTGAGATATTCACAACACTGAAAATTATTTTTATCGTTCCTTTAATGGTATTTAAAATATCATGTTTGTAACAAACAATCAATCATAAAGTGGCACCATTTATATCAATCTTGTTTGTTAAGATGTTTTAGATCTGTATTTCCAACACTTTTTTGGCGTGTTGACAGTCTCTCTTGTGGAGGAGCTATTCTGGTGAAGCCCATTGTTTAGTTACCTACCAGAATGGCTTCACTACTAACTTAACTACCAGCATAATTTAGTGGGAGTTATTCACTACTAATTTAGGTATTAATTACACTTCCCTCCTCCTATATGTACATCTTTCTTATTGACCAATGTAATTTGATCTATTATAATGTATTGAGCATTATGGATTATAATGGAATTTCCATATATCATATTTTATATCTTCTATTTTGCAAATATAATATGATGTGCTATTATAATCTAACATCATGACTTCGAACAATCTATTTATTGTTCCTTTCACAGTTACAGATATGTCTATTTTTGCACTAGTTCCTTAACTCATAATCGATATGATTTTGGGGCAGCTATAGGTGAGAGATATATTCATCACATTCCTCCTATAACATTGTTTTCATTTAATTATGAGAGTATATAAATATACAATCGCTCCAACTAACCAATTTCTGCTAAATTTCCAGTGCTAACTTGGGTTTTACCATGGTTAACACCTCATATTGTCATATAAAGTGGTCGTATTATAATACAAAGAAAAATCTATTTTTGAAAGGAAGTTGCGGATGTGTCGCTCTCCAATCTCTGCAAGAAATGGCGCAGGTAATGAGGAGACTAAAAAGGGTGGCTCAAGAAAATACAAACAAAAATTTTAAGCATTTACATTATCCTCCCAATTGCATGCATCCCAAGAACTGTTCACATACTTATTGATTATTTTATTTTATTTTATTTTATTCAAAATATAACCATTCAACAAAAGGAAACAAATGGAGGCCATTATAAATTATTAGAGAGGGTGAAAAGTTGGGAATTACATCTTCCTCCCCTTATAAGACCATCATCCTTGATGCGACACAATAATGAAGATTGAAGGATATGTAGGCAAGAAGGTCAATAATGACACGTGTAGTTTAACAAAATAAGTTGTTGGTGCAAGGCAGAAAACTATTTTTTGGAAATATATTAAATTTTAATTTTATCTGAAGATTGGTAATTAGTTATATTTTACTTTATTACTTAATTTATCTTTTCCTTTACATTATTTCTTAATATCAATCTCTTAATATTAATTTTTTAGAATTTTAATTGTATTATGTTCATGGGTGCCCAATAATAATTGGCCTCAAGATGTCACACAAAATTAAACACAACACAAATGACCCACGATACATCTTGCTACATACTTTCACGACTATATCACATCACAAGACATCTAATTCCACCATGGAAATACAAACAAGTAGTCCACATAACGAATAATTTCCAATAATTATGATATAGGCATAAATCCACCACACACATGTGACTTATAAAAGAATCATCACATTGATACATGTACAACTAGTATCACATGACCCAAAGACTGTGACTATACCAACACAGTGCCAATTCAATATCCAATAATACATACTAACCAAGGGGATGATCAAATCTCAATCATATCAATGCCTAACAAGACTCACAAGACTATACATAATTCATAACACTAACTCCACACATCACAAAACATCACAAAACAAATCCATATATCTCCTAAAGAGAAAGAATCATTGTGCAAAAACCAAGCCAAGTTGCTCAACCATAGGACCCTATCTCCTTATTTCTTCATATCGGGTAACTCAACCATAGAGCCCCGCCTCCTTATTTCTCCATATCGGGTCACTCAACTATAGAGCCTCATCTCCTTATTTCTCCATATCAGGTCACTCAACCATAGATCCCCATTAATAATATATGGTCATTCCACCATAGATCCCCATCTCCTTGTTTTTCTATTTAATGTGGCCTAGTAACCCTATGGCCCTAGGCACATAGATCCCTTTCACCCTCACCCAAGTCGAATACTAACCCGTAGTTCAAAAATTGAATTGACCTATGAATCCCTTGGGGCATACCCAATACAATGAAGTCGGTCCATAGGTCCAGCCACTCCATGGTGAATCACATGACCCTATTCCAACACATTACAACATTAAAACTGGCATAATAATTTGTTTCAAATGCCGAGTGGAGAAAAACTAAATACTTAGGCTAGGGTATAACAAATTTAAGCTTGAAAAGAAAATTTAAAACTGTGCAAAAAAAATGGCTAAATAGCCATAGTTAGTGAACAATCCGCATGTTAATGCAACAACCAAATAAGATGTCCAAAATTGCAACAACTCAAACAAAATTTAAATAAAACAATTTTTTGGTTCCAGAAAATGCAGAGAAAATAAAAGTTAAATTTATGAATAAAATACGTATGGAAAAATAACACAACACAATCACTATGTGGCCTTTTACGGCTAGCAAAGGGGTACTCATCGAGTTTTTGGGACTTGGACATCAAGCATCAACTCATAAAATAAAATATAAAAAAATAGAAGTGTCATAATCTTTGCCTTAATCTTCCATCCATAGTCCCACAAGGCGTGCATTCAAAATGAATAGAAGTGAGTTTTAAATCTGTGTAAGACTCCACTCCATATCTCGTACTTGTCTTGAGTGAGTGTCAATGGTACACCAATGCTAAGTTATACATAGGTCATTTATATGAAAACCATATAGGGAGAGAATAAAAGGTAGAGGTCATCATCTACCAAGCCTAACGTGTTCATGAAACACAATATATATGGTTCCCATTGGGTAATGTGCCATACATATTAAACAAATATAGGTTGTATTTTTATTCTATGTAAGACTCCACCTCCGATCTCATACTCAGCTCAAGTGACTGGTAAACGGTACTCATTTCCTCTCTCCAAACATAGAGTTTTGACTGATTTCTTCCCTTAGGGTTGATTAGTGTAAGGTTCACAACATAACACATAACTACATTATTAATACGATGATGATTCACACACATTAACTATAGTGTCTTATGCATGGTATATACACAAGGCATATCACAATCATTACTTTCATAGGTTACAATATATCACATTTCCACATAATGCACCCTAAAGTACAAGTACTATATAATAGGGGTCATACTGATCACCATTATGCCCCTAATTCATGACATGACCCATCATATATTACACAAATTATATGTATGATGAACACAATGACTAACATTACAACATATAGTTAAACTTCAATACAACATGGTGACACACACGATTCATCACAATATGGTGGTGACATCATGATACAATCCAATTCACTATACACTATTTTTTTCATACAACACCTCAACACACCTACATATCATAGAATAAGAAAAACATGTACATATCACATAATAACCAAAACACTCCAACACTCCACAATACACAATAGCATTCTTTTCACACACAAGGAGGTGCCACATCACACATGAAATCCTCAATGAATCCATGAAAAGGAGAGTGAGTAATCTCATCACAAGCACATCAACTTGATAAGAAATACACACTAAGTTACACACACAACATGAGCATTCATAATATCACAATTTCAGTGTTGTTCACATCACAACATATATTACATTACTCTCCCCATCTCCACCACCACCATGCAATAACCATCACAATTGTAATCCTTCACAAAGATTCAAGAGTATGAACCTCTACTCTAATACCATAAGTAATGCCCACATATTTGACACACAAAATACAACAATAAAATTATCATAATAATTTTTTCTTATATTTAATTACATGCTACACAACACCACATGACATCCAAATAAAGAAAATTCAACATCACATAGGATACTTACACAAACATGAACACACTCACATAATAGATAACATAGGGTACACATCAATGTATTACTCAAATGACATAAACCACAGACAATGACTCAACTACGGTAAGACACATAGGATAGGAAAACTCCACAACATGGTCATTTCTATGGTTTACAAATTTATAACAATTAGTTTTCCATTATATAACCTTATAGGTTTCAAGTTAATTAAACTGGTAAGGGTGTTAAATTTCCATTTTCTAAAATATTCAAATACTTTATTTCCATATAGCATTAGCCTTTAAAAGATAATGCCATTGTTGGTTCCTTTCTCAAATTACATTAATTATCCACAACTCATTTGTTAATTAAATTCATTTTAAACAGTTACGATCCTCCCAATATTCATTCTTACATTAAAGGTTTGTTTCTCAAAATATATTTAATTGATGTTAAATTTTTATCCTCATTACGAAAAGGAACTAAGAAGATGTTAAGGCTCTTCTTTTTGAGACCTATATTTGATGTTTAAATCTTACCCTTTTCTACACAAGGGGAACTATCCTTAGGTAAAGGAAGGAATTCTTAGTTTTTAAGGGTAATTTAGATTCAAGATACCTCTTCCCGTAAACAACCTTCCATCATAGTACCCTATTTTCCAATTACAATTTTCTATAGTTCAACAGTTAGTTTAAGTCAATTTAACATTTCCATATCATAAATTTATTTTCTTTTGTTATATAAGATTTTGTGTTGACTCAAATGATTTATTTCTCCAAGAACAATTCATATTTTTTTATCTTAACAACAAGAGAATTCCTAAATCAATTATGAAGACTTCAATCATAACTTTATTCCAAAACAAATATCTTATTTACTCTTATTTTCCATTACTCTTACATGGTTACTTTGGAATCTTATTTGCATTGATTTAGAACAATTGTAATTCAAATGACACATAATTTACACTTAGAGATTCATGACTACAAGTAGTGGTGACCATATACCTAATAACTCATTTCATCACTCTTAAAAACCCAACTGTTAAGGCATATAACAAGACAACCCAAAAACTATATACTTTTCAATTTTCTTCCACGGAACTATTAAATCATTTAGTAAAATGTATCATCATTTCTTTCACTAATACCATCAAGAGAGGGTGCATGATCGATTAAATTCAAAAGTAATCAAGGATAGGGGAAACTACACCATACTAGAAAACACATGGTAATATGCTACTAAGGGTCACACTTACCCAAGAGGGACAAAGGAAGTTAAAAAAAAAAGTTATAAAATTTTAAGCATTTCAAAATCGTTCTAAGGTAATATTTACAATCATTGGTAACAGTACGTCATAGCTCCTTTTTTCATGAGAATCATAATAGGTCACTCGATTTATTTCATTCATTTCTACTTGAGGCTTTCTACACCCTACCACAAGTCAAAATTAGAGTAATCGAATGTCCCTTCCTTACAAAGCCTTCGTGTCACTTGAGTTATTTTAAGAATACAGTTTCTCACTTTCATTTAACACTTAGTTTATAAATGGTTCCATTAGGTTTAGTTTAATTCCAATTGCACTTAGGGTTTAATATCTTACTATAGGTCAATTTAATGTGTGAAAACATATTTATCCTAATAAACCTTTGTAAGGGAAAAAGGTGTAAAGTTGTTACTAGCCAAGGTGACATATTTATTAGTGCAGGACTAAAGAGATCATTAACATGATTTTAATGCATAGGACAATATTGCACTAATTCCACTTGTGTCATTAGGATCTTATGAAGGGTTCATTCAGTGATGAAGGTATCCCAAACTATCTTTTTAAGAATATCATTAACCACCAGGACACCAAAGTCCAACGTGAAAATTGAACTATAACTTACCCATGAAGATGAGTAGACCTATGATACTAAGAAGTGTTATTCACTTTTACCCTATGAATAACAAGGTTACTCCCCTGATTTATTGCTTCATTTAAGGAAACTTAAGTTAAATAAATGGTCTTTGTAGAATTTTCTTAAGTGTAGGACTAGAAGTCTAATTGTGAGGATTAAAATACTTATTAAGACATTAGGGTTTCGCAAACCTAGATGTGACATGATTGAGAGGGAGGGTATGAAATTTTTTTAATAGTCGCTGCATTTATATGGGTTTAAAATGATAAGTTACTTCCAAACATTTTCATTTTATTTATGAACCACAATAACTATTAGGCAGGTGATTGTTTCAATCATCTAAACCATGATATCCATATTTAAATTCAAATGGGCTTAACACTTATGAAGTGAATAGTATGATTTTTACCTATTTATAAAATTCAACTATCTTCCCCATTTATCAAATCCAACATAGTTATTCCTACATTAATTATGTGGTACTCCTATTAGTGTTTTAAGGTTAGCTTTAACACAAGGAAAATGAAAACAATATAGTTTTCCATGTACAATGCTTGAAATATAAGATTCCAAGAGGAATAATAGTCTTCAACACACTACTTTTAATAATGCAATTATCTTTTCTTAGATGGGGAAATGTTTCAAATGCCTGCCATTAAGAGGCAATTCAAGCAGTTCCCCATCTAAGTCTTTTAGGAAGAAGGGATTTTCACCAATTCGAATGTCAATTGAATAAGGGCCCATCCATAATGCATAAAATTTACCATGCTTACCCTTATCTGCATGCTTGCTATCCCATAATAGCACAAGATCCCCAATGCTGAAAGCTCTTGGAGTCACCTTCTTGTCAAATAACTGCTTCAAATTTTCTTTGAACTTGACATGCCAGTGATGGGATGCCCTTGTTTCTTCATCTAACTCAATAATCTGATTGATTCGAGCATCATATGGACTAACTTCTTGATCTTCGATTTGTTGAACAAAGTGAAATGAAGACAATTGTAAATGAAGGGGCAGAAAATATTGAGTTCCATATACCAACTCAAATGGGATTTTACCTGTAGCTCTTATGACAGTGATTCTATCAGCCCAAAAAAAAAACTTTAGGTGCTCACCCCACTTCTTTTTGTTTAGCTCCAAGGTTCTTCTAATGATCTTCAACAAGTTTTGATTGCTGGACTCAGCTTGTCCATTTCCTCGGGGATTGTAGTTAGAAGCATATGTCAAATTGATTCCATACCCTTTGCACATTGCCACCAAAGGTTTGGCTCTAAAACTCATGGCATTATCAGAAAAAATCCTAGTTGGCACTCTAAATCTGCATATGATTTGATTCAACATGAAGTCTGTGATAACTTGGTGTGTTGCTTTCTTGGTGGGGATTGCTTCCACCCACTTAGTGAAATAATCAGTGGCTACAAGAATCCATTTATTACCAACACTGGAAGGATCTGAAATCTCTCCAATGAAATCCATTCCCCATTGCTTAAAGAGGGCTTCAATTGACACTGGCTGCAAAGGAAGGGGACCTAAAGCTTTCAGTCTTCCAGAAAAATGCTGGCAACTTTCACATTTCCTAACTAATAGAGTTGGCCACCAATAACCAGCCCTCAAGATTTTATGTGTTGTAACTCTTCTAGAAAAATATCCCTCACAAAATCCTACATGGAGATCAACAATTATTTTGGGGGCCTCATCTTCAGTGACACATCTTAAGAAAACTCCCTTGGGGTTCTTCCAAGTTAACCCAAAATTAGTAATGACATATTTTTGGGAGGCTAACTTAAGAGATTTTTTCTTATTTTTAGTCAAATGTTCAGGGCAACATAGATGTCTGAGATAATATAGTATATCTTTGTACCATTTACTTGCAGCTCTACTGCTTATTAGTTCAAGAAGTACATTCAAAGATGTGGAAAGGGTAAGCTCCTTATGAATCCAAGATCAACTAGATCATAGAATTGGATGAAATTTCTCTTAGAATCCCATCAGAGACATGTCAAGGCTCAGGGAGAGGATCTTAGAAATTATTTGACAATAAGGTTACTACAAGAGATATTCCATGTGGTAGGCTTGCAACTATGTTTATGGGATCTACAAATTTTTCATGAAGACAAGGGAAGACATGGATAAGATATCTGATTCACTATGTGGATGTGCCCTAACTCCATCAAGAATAAGGAAAATGGAGAGAACAATTTATTCGTGAGATATTTGGAGGGACACTTTGTTGGAATTTCCTATCAATGGAAAGAATCTTGCTTCATCTATGATGGTAGTACTTCAAACAAATTTCCTAGGTATGTCCTTACTGTATAAGTGTACACTTTCATGTATCTCGTTTTGTTCATTCTCTTTTTATGCAACAAGTCAGATGAAATGATCAGGTTTCATTAAGTTAAAGAATATACATGTGAAAAGGCTGTCTATGTAATTTGGAGTTGCCAAAACAGGGGCATGCTGTAATGCTTCTTTGATCCCCATTGAAATCCTTACCTAATGGATTAAGAATCTCATCTCTATTTTGATAAGTTTTTGTCCTTGGGGTTCATGCTGGCACCTGCAGGGATGGTACCCATCCCTGAAAAGTTAGGAGCACATTATCTGGTGCATGATCCATTGATATGAATCTAAAGAAGGATTTAAAATCCCCTCGATTTTATGTTATTTAAAAAAAAATCTTGTTGATGGATTCCACTCTACTTGGGATCATTAAAGTCCCCTTAGTGTGATACAAAAGGGAATAATGACTAGTAAGGCATTTAACGTATTTATGCTCCTAAAATGGAACTTGTTAGGATTCAATGGTGCCCCATGAACTCTCTACACCTATAACAACATTTTGTACCAAGTGTTGCTAGTGATAATGACATTATTTCATGGAGAAAGGATATGTTTTTTACAGGTCTTCCCTTAGTTTATAACAATAGGATGGATTGATTAATCTAACAAACAGATTCCTTTTTACATAACAGCAGGGCTCTGAGAAATGTTTCTCCAACATTCTTTAAGCTCAAAAGGCATCCGGACATAGTGATAATGATCAACTAAGGAGTGGTAAAGGTAGTCTTTATTCTTTTTGAGTCCACAACAATAACTTGATTATACACCAGAGCAACCATCCAATATTGGATAAAAATGTGGTCAGAACCCTAATTAACTAGTAAGAAAAGCATATTATCCATGTTTGGCAGAGAGTAATTCATCATTTGTAATGATGCTTCTCAATCAAATAAACAACTCATAACTTATCTTACGCATAGCCTTAAATAACCATGTTCCCTCTTCCCACATCTAATAAAATTTCTGGGTCATTTCAAAATAAGTACCTTGTAGGCTTACATAGAAGTCCCTGAAACCCAAAACGTAATTACAATTCTTGTAAGAAAGACCCCACAACCCGATGGATTAAAAGTTCAAGGAATATCAGAAACCTCTATAATTATCTACCATACAAGACTTGGCATCAAATTCATGTATTTATTTCATGCTTGGAACAAATGTTCCCATGTCAATGTTCCTTAATACTTATGAGTATAGAGGAACATGCTAGGAACTATGGTAGATGTTATGGCGGGGATTGTAAACAATAGATACTACTTATCATTGTTTTTTATCATGATTTCTCCCATTCCCCGAAATCTTCCATGTGGTAGAAGGACATTGTGGCATAAAAAAAAATAAAGTGCTCTTCCACATGGCTCTTGAGACTGATATACCTAAGGAAATAAGGGAATCAAGGGGTCAATTATCAAATTTGTGCCATTCAAGTACCATTAAAGCTCTGGGTATATCATGATTTGTCTTCAACCGGATACAAAAACATTCCATTTTGAGTTTGAATTTCCTACAACTGGTCACAGCTATCATTGGTTCCCTATCTATGATTTTAAGTCATCAAACTTTCCTTGGTTCATGTAGATACTCTAAAATATGATTTGTTCCTAACTATTTCCTCCAATCAATAAAATAATGACGACACCTCATGAACAAGTAAGTATAAACCTTCTTCACTCCAGTATCTCAGATGCCCATTTATGCATAAAATATCTGCATCTCGTAATTCCTCCTATAATTGGCTTAAAAAGGCTAGAATATCTGGAAGAAATTATAGTTTAACATTCCTCCTTTCGACCATTCAAAATACCTAAAAAGTTCTAAAATGAAGACCAACTTCCATTAGCTTCGTAGGCTATCTATTAGTCACTAATTGGTTATCCTTTGTACCCCTCCTAACTCTCAATGAGTCTCTAATCACTTGCTAATCAAAGTTTAACTAGCTTGAACCCTAATGTAACTAGTTGTTATCTAAAATTCACCCCCAAGGTAAATTTAAGATAACATGCATCAAATTATAATAGTCCCAAGCAATTATATTGATTGAGGGTGAATCGATCATGAGTCTAGGGTCCCCTCAGTATTTTTCTAACTTCTTTCCTGTCCTTAGTATTATATTAGAGAAAGTTGGTGTGGAAAGGTGCCAGAAAAATTGCAAAACTTTACAACTTGAGAAGGCTCGGGCCAGGGATGGCAATGGCGAATTTAATAGCTAAGTCTTAGTCCTCTTTAACAACCTCGGGACATGAGGGAAAAAATCTAGGCACGAACTCGGCCAAAAGGCCGCCAGGTGGTCTACGTAGCATTTGGCCAACATAGTGGAGGGGAAAGGGAGTGCGTGGGACGCGGAAATCTGGTGAACTGGCTGAAAAATGGAAAAAATTGAACTAACTGTTAGCTAACAGGCAGTCTGGGACATCTGGGCAGTTAGTTACGTGGAGGATGCAAGTCGGCCGAAAAGACTCCTAAGGAAGCCCAGAATCAGTTGGAGCTGAAGGTACGTGGATTGTATGCAAACCGGCCGGTTACGTCCGACCAAATGATTGGAACTTCAATCTACTGATTGTACAAGTGAGGACAAAGGATGACGCGTGGGACGCGGATAGCTCGATAGTAGCATAACAATAGCCAATCCATTAGGGGAATCACGATCACTAACTCCATCCGGAGGAACATAGGGACATGGGAGCCAATTTTGGGTAACATAGCAAGAGGAGAGTCCAATGAAATCCCTACGTTTTGTACTGGGACATTTGGGACAAAGGGACGTGTGGGACGCGAAAATCCGAAGTAGCCGAAGGCAGAGAAGAAAAGTCAACGGTCACCCAAGCAATTTAAATACTTAAATTGCGCTAATTATCCCATATCGTCAAAAGCACTCATTTTCCCTCATATCATCATTAATTAATTACACTAAGCTAATTAATTAAGTTGCCTATCCAACAAATACCCTAATTAACGACCTTCCGTTAATAAATCACCCCTTCTACCTAGACTAATTAATTATTATTAATTAATTAGCTTTCCCTTCCATTTAACCAATAAATCAATATTTAATTGATTTAATCCCCTTCTAATAGCCTAAATCGTACTAATATTCTTCTAATTGGCTTCTATAAGCTTACACCTACCTATTAATTAATCACCTTTGATTAATTAAAACACCCCCCAACTCCCATGACTTGCTAAACATGTATTAAACCCTTCTAAAGTAAGGTTACCTTTAATAAAGCAACCTTATCCATTCCTAATCATGTTTTACCTTTATCCCACATTCATGAGAATGTGTTGAATCCTTTATCCTTTGGGCTATATAAAGAGCCCTCCACCTACCTTTTTACTTACACCTAAACTCCTTAGAGAGAAAATGCAAAGCATATAGCAAAGAGACTAAGAGCTTGCACCTTGCCCTTTTGAGAGTTCATCATCTTGAAGAGTTAAGCCTCTTTCTTAAGTGCTTAGGTCATATGGGAGGTGTCAAAGGGGTCTTGTAGCCCAACTTTGATAGGCCCTCATTCCTAGGTTACTTGGCATACTAAGGACAACTATTTTGATAGCCATGGAGCTTACTTAGGTCCATTCATTTATTTGTTGTTAGAGAATAGAGGAGTTTAGATATTTAGCATTGTTAGTTTCAAAGTTTGTATTGATGAATGCTAGCATCTAACCCTTGTTTAATTCTTATCTTGATGGTGTTTAGTTTGTTGTTCAATTCTTGCTAAGTTAAGGCTATTTAGGTGTTAGTCTTTACTCATATTAGCATTATTTTGAAAACAAACACATGCACACATTTGGCACACCCGGTGGGACATACTCCATTGTCCTTTGCACTTAATTTCAAGTTTTTGTAGTTAAGTTTCATTTTTGGTTACTAACCCTCTTTTACACATGTTGATCTAACTTGTTTTTTTTAACTTGTTTTGTTGAGTTTGCATGTGTTGAGTCTTCCTTGTAGGTATGAAGGAGGTGAAGTGCTGTCAAAATTGGAATTAATGGGAAAATTTCAAGATTTCTCCATGTTTTCATTTTTAGAGCTTACTTTTTCAACATTCTACATGCTAGTTTTGTCAATTTCTTGAAAATTTTAAATTCTTGAGCATGTAGGTTAGTGTTTGATAGTGCTGAGTCTTCTATTTACATATTAATGTGGTGGGTTGCTGTCAAAATTTAATCTTGGTGAGAAAATTTCAAGATTTCATCATGTTTTCATTTTTAGAGCTTACTTTTTCATCATTCTACATGCTAGTTTTGTCAATTTCTTGAAAATCTTAAATTCTTGAGCATGTATGTTAATGTTTGATAGCGTTGAGTCTTCTATTCATATATTAATGTGATGGGTTGTTGTCAAAATTGAATCTTGGTTGGAAAAATTTTTCCCATTTTGCAGATTAAGGGACGTTTTTTTGACATTTTTTGAGTGCATGTCAAGTGCATACCCGTGAGCATAAGAGCATATGCGTAACCCATCTTCCGAAGGCCATAACTTTTGCTCCCGAACTCGAAATGACTCCATTTTTTTTGCGTTGGAAAGGTATTGAAGTTAAATATGCAATGAAAACATAAATTTGGGATTTATACTTACAGAAATTGTAGGTTTTTCTGTTAGTTTAAAACTGGTCATTTTCTAACATGTCTAATGTTTTGATGAATGTTGTATTTCCATGCTTCCTCGATTTAGACCAAAGCATGTGTATGCTCTTCTCTTGCACCTTTTGGTGATCTTGAGAATCAAAAACAACTTTGATCTATATCTTTTTAACATTGGGATTAAACTTGGAAATTTGATTATTCATTTTGCTTAAGGGAATGAACCTTTTACAAAACCTTAGGGTGATCTTGAGAATCAAAAGCAACTTTAGTCTTCAATAACATTTGGTAAATTGGAAACTTTGATTTTCACTTTTGCTTAAGGGAATGAACCTTTTTTCAATGGTCCTTTGATTTGAAGTTTTCCATTTCTATATAGTTGGGATAAAGTTTGTGTATGCTCTTCTCTTGCACCTTAGGGTGATCTTGAGAATCAAAAGCAACTTTAGTCTTCATTTTATAACATTTGGTAAATTGGAAACTTCATCTTTCACTTTTGGTTTAAGGGAATGAACCTTTTACAAAGCATTTTTCAATGGTCCTTTGATTTGAAGTTTTCCATTTCTATATAGTTGGGATAAAGTTTGTGTATGCTCTTCTCTTGCACCTTAGGGTGATCTTGAGAATCAAAAACAACTTTAGTCTTCATTTTATAACATTTGGTAAATTGGAAACTTCATCTTTCACTTTTGGTTTAGGGGAATGAACATTTATCAAGAATTTTGTATGGTTCATTGATTGAAAAGATTTTCTTTACTTTTTAGTTGGATTATTTGTTGTGTATGCTCTTCTCTTGCATCCTTGGATGATCTTGAGAATCAAAAGCAACTCTTAATCCTCTTTTAAATAATGTGATTTTCTTGGAGAACTACTAACGCTTGAGTGCAGGACCTAAAAACGCTTGTCAAAGAAAGGAGGAATCAAAACGAAATCAAAAACTACTAATACAGTTGTTATACAGGTTGCCAAAAGGTGTTCAAGCAAACCACACCTAATTAAACAAGATAAAAAGAACAACATATTCAAAACACTGTATTGCAGGTTTCAGAAAAGGGTACGTCCCTCTCCGCTCAACTGGAACATAACCCCTTTGGCATAACGCCTTAAGCTACAACAATGGGGGTGGTTCCAGGAACCCCAAAGTAGTCCACGCAAGAGGGAACCTTGTGGATGAAATGGGAAGTGCTCCGCACTACCTACTTGACTAGTGATTCCTTTGTGAGATAGCGTTATAGGTTGTCCATTGTGGCGACCCCAGTGATAGTACACGTAGACGCACTAGTTGCCTACTATTCTTGAAGGGGGTAAAGTAAAGCCGAGATACTCCCAAACTAGTCAGTGTGACTTTTTGGGTAAATCACGCTCGCTCGTGGCAACTTTGTAACACCTAGGGCGAGAGAACCACCTAGGAGAATATACTTTGGCCAGGAGCCCACTTTGACCATTTTAAAACAGTGTTGAGTTGTGAACCTTCTTTTTGAGAAACGTGTGACGTATTACTTTCACCTAGTTTTTACTTGCCTTAGGGCGAGGTGAAACTCTGCCGAAGTGAGGCTAGCATTTTTCGTCATTTTTCTTGATTTATTTCCTTCATATTCTTTTGACACTTTGTTGATCAAAAGAGGTGTGATTACCTTTGTGTTGCCATTCGACTGTTTCTCTCACTTTTATGTCCGTTTACGCCCATCCATGTTTGCGGCTGGGTTAGTTAAACGTCTAAAGTGAGTGGAGGCATTTTCACGTCATTTGGTAGCCATTGTGATCTTGATACCCACGTCAAGATCGTCATTGTAGTTAGGCGTGGTTCATCACCGCGGACTTCCATAGAGGAGTTAGCTTGTTTGTCTCGTATCATTACAATTTCGATATTTACGTCTTGTTTCTTGTAAACTCGACATAAATACCTATATTGTACGGTTACGCTGCACACATTCTTAACTATTCCTAGCTATACTTTGAGCTTTTTTTTTTGTTCGGTTTTATTATTACCTCGATTTCAAAAGGTGCTAGGCACTACCATTTGTGCGTGTTATATCAATAACACCTCGATATCAATACTTCACTTTCTTGCAAAGTGGGTTAACATATCTTGGTGATATTGTTGTGTCATTCACAAATCGTAATTGGCACTTTTTGAGATATAGGTCTTAATCAGACTTGAGCTTGCTCATCGTATATCTTGATTGGGAGATCGCATTTAACTTCATGTATTTACTTACGTCTTGTTCATTCCTTTGAACTTGGCATAAGTGGAGACATCTTGTTAATCATCTGGCGTCGCAAATTACTTTGAAACGTAGTCTAGGAAGTACTTCATTTGATTAAGTTTTGGTACCAAACGATTGTTTCATTGGTGACTTTATCATTCTATCACATTGGTATTCTCACACTGTTAATTTACTCTTAACACGTACATCTTGTGTTTCACTTAGGGGTAGTCATTGAATTTTGAACAAATCTACAACTTACCTTAGTGAAACTTATCACGAAAACATGGCTCCCAAGACGCGTCTAGGTTTAAAGAAACAAACATATGAGGAACAACAGGCGCAAGCTTGGGAAACCTCTAACAGACAAGGGTCAAACCCATTTATCAGACACGATCTAGGACCACTATTTTCTACAGAAAAGGAAACAGAAGAAATGGTCGACCATAGTGGAAATGAATTAGAGTCACCACGCGCGTGGACTTTGATTTTGACCCTGCTCTACTAGATGAGTTTCTCCTTAGAAACAAAGATAGAGTTTTGGCACGGGTCATGGAATTAGGGGCCAAATTTCCCACCGAGAATGAACCAATATTACCTACAAATGACACTACTAAGGAAGAACGCCCCCTTATCAATATGGAAGATATTTTAACAGGCGGGCATGCTTCCACTTCTTACGCAGAAAATGATAAAGTGGTAGGGCATAGAATACCCCTCATCAAAGTGCCACGAAGAAACAAGATAGAACATGAGACAGGGGAAGAACCTCCACAATACGAAGAGGAAGAACCTTTAGAAGAAGAAGACACAAACCAAGTCACAATCCAACAACAACTCAGTAACCTAAGCCGACAACTAGCTTTGCTTACTTTCCAGGTACAGAAAGACACAAACAAGAACGTTCAAAAGTCAAGGCCTAAGTTTAGGATCCACGAACTCCATCGAGAAAACCAAGGAGAAGAAGACACGGGGTATCATCATGTACACGTCCCCGCTTCTCCCACTAGAGAACAATTGCTCACACAAGAAGTGCAATCTATGAAAGCAACGCTTGCGAGCATACAAGAAAGCAATATAGGGAGTATTAGGAAATACCAATACGAAGAACTATGCCCCTATCCTTTTGACAAGACAATGACCCTTCAACCCTTTCCAAAGAAATTTGATATGCCAAAGTTTGACAAATACAAAGGAAAGGGAGACCCAAGGGATCATGTTAAAGATTTCTACATGGCATGTCAAGAGGTGTCTTATAGTGATAATTACCTCATCAGACTTTTTCCTAAGAGTCTCGGAGGTCAAGCATTGGAATGGTTTACGCGCTTACCACGAGGATCAATTTTCACCTGGCCAGAATTGGTGGAAAGATTCATGCGTCATTTCTCGTATAACATAGAGAGTGACGTCACCATGGCAGACTTGTGTGGCACAAAACAACGCCCAAATGAGACCTTCGCCAGCTTCCTCCAATGATGGAGAGGGATAGCTAGTCGCTTCCCTTGCGCTTTCCCTGAGAAGCAGCTGGTCAGTATTTTCATCCCTAATCTCAACCCAGATATAGCTTTCCACCTCCAAATGCATTGTGTCCGCACCTTTGAGGAGGTTATCGAGAAAGGGATTCAAATAGAAAAGGCTCTCATTGCCAAAGGCACCCTCAAAACCCAATCTAAAGACAACCAAAGTGTCAAACCCACTGAAAAGCCAAAGATCTTTAACAAAAACAAAAACGTGGTGGGAGACGGAATCACTGATTCCAAACGTGTTCAAACGGTCCAAACCAGTCAACCTTTTAAACTAACCAAGGGCCCAATTCAACCACCACCAAAGCGACGAACATTCACCTCCCTCAATGAACCGTTGTCCGTCATACTAAAACAGTTGGATGCGGCCCACATGATGACCTATCCTACAACGCAACCATTTGATGACAACGCTCCTAAACCTTCATGGTATAAGGAGCATGAATACTACGAAATGCATCATGTTAAAGGTCATAAGACAGAAAAATGTCTGTGGCTTCACCACTATATTCAGGACCTCATTGATAATGGGGAGATAGAGGTGGATAACCCTGGAAAAATGCAAACACCTAACGAGAAAATGGGGATTTATAAGGAACCATTCCCTAAGCATGATAAGTCAGAAAAGACAAAGCCGGATCGGGGAGACTCATCCCAAACCTATAAAGCTGTGAATTACTTGTATACCAAAAGAGATAACAATCATTACGATTCACTTATCGGATGTATTCACTCCCCTGCTGACCGTGTCAATACCATCCAGGATCAAGGGAAAGGACTGCGCTGCGGTAACAAGGCGTGCCCACCTCGTGATTCTGGAACCCTCTCTGTTGACCCCACAAACTGGTAAATATAACCTTTTAGAACAACTTGAGAGGACACCTGCTAAGATCTCGATCTTAGATCTTCTCAAGATATCCAATGTGCATAAGGACATTTTGTATCAAACTCTTCAGGGGTCGGGAGTGCCTTTAGAAGTCGATCCTGCGTACCTTCAAGCCACGGTGGCAAATATTGCACCCAGTGAGCATCTCACTTTCAACCATAGGGAGGTCCCTACCGAGAATCCTAAACATAATCTTCCCTTATACATTGAGGTAGTTGTCACCCACAGGAAAATCAAACGGGTGCTTGTGGATAACGGATCTGGATTGAACATCTGCACACTTAAATTAGTCAAACAATTGGGACATACAGAGGCAGATCTTGAGTCCCATATCATCACTATCACCGCATACGACAACGCGGAAAGAGAGTCAGCAGGCACCATTACGCTGCCCATGGAGGTGGGCCCCACTTGCCATCAGATGAAGTTTCACGTCCTAGACTTGGAACTTCCATATAATATGCTTCTAGGCCGACCATGGATTCATGCCATGCAGGCCGTGCCATCAACATTTCATCAATGCATCAAGCTGAAGCATGAGGGACATACGGTTACAATACCAGGAGATTCAGAGCCCTTTGCTCATTGTAGAGCTCTTAATAGCTTTGCACGAAAGGGTACATACGCATGTCCCTCCACAGATATAGCTGTCCCTCTTCATTCTGAGGCCATGGAATCTCGAGTAGATTCAAATTCTCTTAGTTCTTGCGCTCATGGGGCATCTACTTCAACATCTCCATTTAATTCATGGGAGATGAAAATCCTGGAATATGGCTGTGGGGAGTATAATGTACAACAAGCACTCTTGGTTTCTGACCTCTCCTTGTCACCCAAGACTAGAGGTCGACCCAACTACCACTTCAGGAGACCTAGAGAGGAACACACTATTGGGTCATTCCTACCTGGAGGCTTGTTAGCTGAGGAAAAATTGCTTGATCCACCTACTACTTGGGTCCCTGAGGACACTCAGCCATCTTGTTATCAAACCCCAGAATATGAAAAATCTAGCAGAATGATGTACTCCATGGGCTACAAAGGCCTAGGATGTGGTAAGAATGAACAAGGACAAAGGGAACCAGTCCCTCTCCCCCATTTCAAAACTGAAAGATATGGCATCGGGATTCACCCTTATGGGGCACACCCTAACGATCAAGATGTGACTTGTTCAGAGCGTGAGGATGGCTCCGATTATCTAGACAGTGATACGGATTCCTGTTGTAGCCAATATGAGGATCTGGCCTCCACGAACCTTTTCATGAATAACGTTGTCCTGACCATAACCCCCACTGAACCAATCCTTGACCTTGTGTACCCTTCCCTTGTTGAATGGGACCAACAACGTCACGTGCCACTAGATTTATTCGAGAATGACGAGGCTATTGCAGAGTTCATGGGCATAAGGGATACAATTCCCATTGGAGATCACAAGAAGGGTTTCTTTATTGACTTAGACACCTGCGCCTACTTCGGCGAGGAGGCTGAACTTCGTGGTCAGCAAAATTTAAAGAAAAGTGAGGGCAAGAGTTCTAAAGAAAAGCCTCGGCAAAAATCGAAGTCCAAGTCACACAGTGAAAACCTCTTTGAGGCACTGGCTGACAAACAAATAAGAAAATCAAAGGACAAACAAAGTGACCACGCCAAGGATGAAAATCTCGTAGAGACATCCTTGGATGAAGATCTCAACCTACCTCCCGATCCTACGCGTATGGAGGATTTATCAAAATTGTTAGTTGAAGAAACCATTGATGTCAATATTGGTACCGAAGAAGATCCCAAGATAGTAAAATTGGGAGCATCACTCTCGGCCAGAGAACAAAAGACGTTCACTATGCTACTGCGAGAGTTTATTGATGTGTTCGCATGGTCTTACAAAGACATGCCCGGCTTAGATCCAACTTTGGTCATGCACAACCTGGTTGTGCACGCAGACGCTAAGCCTATCAAACAGAAGCTCTGAAAGATGCACCCAAGAGTGGCCTTGTTAGTTAAAGAAGAGTTGGAAAGGTTGCTTGCAGCAGGATTCATCAGGCCAATTGATTATTCTGAATGGATATCGAACATTGTTCCTGTCCAGAAGAAACCTATCGGTATCTGAATCTGCACAGATTTTAGGGACATCAATAAAGCTTTCCCTAAAGATGACTTTCCATTGCCCAACATTGACATGATTGTTGACTCAACCGCAGGGTATGAAATGCTATCACTTATGGATGGCTTTTCAGGTTATAATCAAATTAAGATCGCTGAGGAAGACCAACACAAAACAACTTTCACAACTCCTTGGGGCACCTTCTGTTATCAGGTGATGCCATTTGGCCTTAAGAATGTGGGAGCAACTTATCAGTGGGCCATGACAGTAATATTTCATGATATGATTCATGACATCATGGAAGACTACGTAGACGACATCCTGGGAAAGTCCAAAACAAGAGAGGATCATCCTATCATTTTGCGGCGTATCTTTGAACGCCTGCGTGAATACAAAGTCAGGCTGAATCCAAAGAAGTGTGTCTTCGGTGTGCTATCTGGGAAACTATTAGGCTTCATCGTGTCAAGATGAGGTATTGAGGTAGACCCTGCTAAAGTGTCTGCCATCACAGAAATGCCTCCACCTGAGAATATCAAGCAACTGCGTAGCTTGCAGGGGAAAATTCAAGCCATTCGCCACTTTATCTCCCAGCTTGCAGATAAATGTCACTCATTCACTCATTTTCTTAAGAAGGACGTCACTTTCATCTGGGGACCCGAGCAACAACAAGCCTTTGCTTTGCTTAAACAGTACCTGGCTAATCCACCTGTCCTCATGCCTCCCACTCCGGGAGAACCACTTTTGCTCTATATTTCCGCTACGCAATACGCTATTGGTGCACTGCTCACCCAATATGACCTTAGCCATAAAGAGAAAGTAGTGTACTATCTGAGTCACACCCTCATCACCTATGAACTTAATTATCCTCAGATTGAAAAGGCTTGCTTGGCCGTTGTTTTTACCTTTCAGAAACTTCACCATTACCTGCTAAATACTAAGACCAAGCTCATATCCAAGGTCGACCCACTCAAGTATTTGTTGTCCAAACCCACCCTCACAGGTAGAATGGCTAATTGGATCATTCTACTCAGTGAGTTTGATATAGAATTTGTCCATCAAAAATTAGTTAAAGGACAAGTACTTGCCGACCAGCTAGCGGAAGCACCTTTGCAAAGCACAGAACCTTTGAGTCTGGATCTGCCAGATGCATCTTTGCTCTACATTGAAGAATCTGTCGTATGGCAGATACATTTTGATGGATCTTTTACGTTTCATGGTTCAGGTGCAGGAGTGGTCCTTATTACTCCTTCGGGTGATCCTATACCACAGGCTTTCCACCTGGCCTTCCCTTGCACGAACAACATTGCGGAATATGAAGCACTCATTGCAGGGATGAAGCTAGCCATCAAGTGGAATATTCAACATGTTAAGGTTGTAGGTGATTCACAGCTAATCATCAAACAGGTTAATGATGAGTATAAAGTTAAGGATGACAAGCTCATACCTTACAAGAAGTTGGTGGAAACTCTGAAGGAGTATTTTGTGCGCATTACCTTTGAGCAGATCCCAAGAGCGCAGAACAGATCGGCAGATGCTATGGCAATGGTGGGATCTATGCTTCGTATTCCACCAGGGAACAATGATATGCCATTTTTCATAGAAAATCTACACCAGCCCACGTATGACGTGCCAGAATCTTGCCTGGCTTGTGAGGTTGTTGGTCCCTATTCCCCGTGGTATGAACCCATTTTCACCTATCTTAAGGACAGTACTTTCCCTCCCAATATCTCCCATTCTGAAAAGCAAATCCTGATTCACCAGATAGCCCATTACACCCTTTTAGGAGGTACACTTTATCATCATGGCTATGATGGGAATCTGTTACATTGTCTGGATGTGACGGAGTCAATCCAGGAAATTAAAGAAGTACACGAAGGAGTATGCAGAGCACATACAAACGGAATGGTCTTGGCTAAGAAACTGTTAAGAGTAGGTTACTATTGGCCCACCATGGAAACTGATTGTTGTAATTATGTTAGAAAATGTGTGCTTTGCCAAAAGTATGGAAATTTCATCCATGCTCCATCGCAACCATTGCAACCAATCACTACCCCGTGGCCATTCTCCAAGTGGGGACTTGATCTAATAGGGAAGCTTACTCCTACCTCATCTGATGGTCATACACATATCATCACAGCTACAGAATACTTTACAAAATGGGTGGAGGTTGTCCCTTTAACCTATGTCACAGGAGCACAGATTTCTAAATTCATCATGAATCACATTATTTGCCGATATGGTATCCCTGCAGCCATTGTCACAGATAATGGGAAGTCATTTAAGAACAAAACTGTGAAAGGTCTTTGCCAACGGTTCCAAATCAGATTGAAATGGTCCACGCCATATTACCCTCAGGGTAATGGACAAGCTGAGGCAACAAACAAGACTTTGGTAAGGATAATGGAGAAGATGGTTAGCAAAACCGGTCGAAACTGGCACCTACAAATCCACCCAGCCCTCTGGGCCTACCGAACATCAATTCGCACTCCTACGGGTGCGACGCCATATTCCCTAGTGTTCGGGACAGAATCTATCATCCCTTTAGAGATTGAACTCCCATCCCTGTGAATTTCTCTTCAGGACTATTTGGATAAGGATGAAGATTATCGAGTGGCAAGATTGGCTGAGTTAGAGCTCCTGGATGAGAGGTGCATTCGCGCTCTTAATCACCTGAAGGTATATCAACACAGAATCTCCCGCAACTACAACAAGAGAATCATCCCTCACCAGTTTGAGGTGGGTGATTTAGTTATGAAGGAGAACCAGTTCAACACCAGAGCAGAGCGAGAAAAGAAAGGGAAGTTCGAACCACACTGGTTAGGACCCTATGTCATAGTTGCCAAGTACGGCACCGGGGCATACAAACTGGCTCACCCCAATGGTGATGAGCTCCGAGAGCCAATGAATGCCATGCATCTTAAGAAGTTCTATGCTTGAACATGGCACAAAAATAAAAAAAAATACAAAAATAATCAAAAAAAAATCAGAAAAAGAAAAAGAGAAAACAGGTCGTCCACTAGTGAAAACCACGCAATTGTGGCACTTTGGACAAGTCCTTGGGTGAAAACCAGTTTCCGGCACCTCGGGAGGATTCGTTGTTCACAAGCATTCTGTATTAGAAGGGTAGTTGTCTTTGTCCTGGACCTGGTTCTGCCTTCGAGTTTCCTTGTGCACACCATCTTGTCCAGCCTTGATCCGGCTTTGCCTTCTTCTATTCGTCTGTAAGGGACGTGGTCTTTCGTTATTTCCCATCTTACGCTGGGGGCAACTCAACGACTTCACCTTCTTGTTCATAAGCGCGTGGCTTCTGCCCTTGTATATTCCCCACCTAACGCTGGGGGCATCCATGCTTTCTTGGTTACCTGCACATAGCTTTGGAAAACTGTTAAAAACACAAAAACAATAGAAAATTGTTTCGAGAAAAACACAAAAACAATAGAAAATTGTTTCGAGAAAAACACAAAAACAATAGAAAATAAAATGTTTCGAGAAAAACACAAAAACAATAGAACATTGTTTCGAGAAAACACAAAAACAATAGAACATTGTTTTGAGAAAACACAAAAACAATAGAAAATTGTTTCACAAAACACAAAAACAATATAAAATTGTTTCACAAAAACCTAAACAATAGAAAATCGGTTTATGAAAACATATCTTACAAAAACATTTACTTGCATTGTCTTGTTTTCTTGCTTTGCTTGTTGCTTGTATAGTGTTTTGCGTGCTTGCTTTTGAGTTGTTTGTTGCTTGGGTGTACTTTGTCATAGTTTATCTTTTCTTGCTTAGAATAGATTCATTCTTGCTTGTGCATATTGTAGTGGGTTTCGACATGCTAGTGTGTTAATTCTTTATTTCTTTCTTAATGCATTTGGTTGTGTTTTGTTACTTGTTAATAAGGCATGGTGATTCATGGTGTATTGCATTAATTCCTGGTGTTCTTTGTAGCATTTGGCTGTGTTTCTTGCATGTGCTCTATTTTGTTATCATTCACATCACATTACCATCACTATCATCACATCTAGCATCATCTATACATCATATATAAACAAAAATGCTAAGTTTTACATCATGCATGTATGCTAAGCTAATCATCACATATCATATCATCAATGGGGGCAAGAGGGGTTGCGCATAATCAAAAATCTATCCCCCCCGCACCAATATCATCATATCATCCCATCCATATACATCAAAATAACACTTGAAAACAACATTTGATATTGTCTACAGATCTATCATCTACAATCTACAGCACGCCTCAAACGATCACGTGCGATCACCATCTCTCCTGAGTGTCAGAGCCTCACGGTAAGTTTTCTAAACTGAGCGGTTAAAATGAACTGATTGCGATGTTTTTACCCCCCTGGGGGGTATATTAACCTGTTTTTCACCGATCGGACGACCGCCGGGACACCCGTTTAGCTCACCGTTTTCTCCTCTGTTCGCTGTGGAATAATTATTTTTAATTAAATAATTATTTTTCTCTTATTTTTCACCGTATTGGGGCATTTTTTGTCCAATACCCCTTTCTTCTCCCCCAGACAATTTTATTGCTCCCTGGCATTTTTATTCTTCTTCACACCCTCGTAAATAATTATTTTTCAAATAATTATTTTTTCTTAATTTTTCCACTAAACAAGGACATTATTTGTCGTTTGTTTCTCTTTTCTTCCACCTAGGGCACTTTTTGTTGCCCCTAGGCCCTTCTTTTTCTTCTTCTCCTTTCTTCTATTGTTTATCATGGTTCAGAAAGCCAAAACAATACAAACATTTACTATATCAAAAAAATCCAAAAACAAGGCAAAATTTTTCAAAAAATTCCTAAAAAGTAAAACACCCTACAAAATGGTAACTTGCTTCTTACGGCTGAAACTTGTGTCTTGCGCATGGTATTTTCTCCATATCCTATTGGTTTGTCTCACATCTTCCCCGATTAATATGACTCATGGATCACTGGATTCACAACCATTCACAAAAGCTAGCTGCTTGCTTCGTCTGTACTCTGGGGCACTTTTGGTTGCCTGGTGTTGTTTCGTTGCGCACAAACACTTTTCATGGACCCCGTGTCCATTTTCATTTCCCCTTGCATGTATCCTTGCTTGGGGCATCATTTTTAACCCTTGTCATCAATCATGAACTTGTGGATCTCTTCAGCACTGATAACAAAACATTTGTACAACTGTCTTGACCGTTGTTGGGTTGGATATGTGCGTTCGTACTTGTTTTCCCTGTTATATGAGCTTGTTTCCTTCTCGTATTGCATTGCATTTTTGTATGTTGCATGGAGTTGGTACTTTCAGCAATGGAAAATTGTTCGTAGTATGGCTTTTCATGTCATTCTACCTTTGTCGTATGCTTATATTTTTCATAAGGACCGATGACGTAGTTCCTATGGCAATATGATGACATCAAATTTGTTTCAAACAAATAAGTGGCTAGAGGCTAAGCTCTTCTCCCCCCTCATCCATATTTCTTCTACACCACTTCCCTTTCACCCCTAATTCTCCCTCTCATCGAGGCATCCTGCCTCGTCCCCCTTCTTCTGCCTATATCTCACCTTTTTCGATCGTCGATCGGCTTCTTCCATCACCCCATCGACACTCGAGGGGGCATCTCTCCCTCCTACTAATTTTTCTTCTATCCCTTCAAAATCTCTTCTGTCTACTATCTTTGAAGTGGCATCACTTACGCCACCCCAAAGAGGGGAAAATGTAGACACCTATAATTACGCCCAAGCAATTTAAATACTTAAATTGCGCTAATTATCCCCTTTCTCGCAAATCAACGACATATCGTCAAAAGCACTCATTTTCCCTCATATCATCATTAATTAATTACACTAAGCTAATTAATTAAGTTTCCTATCCAACAAATACCCTAATTAACGACCTTCCATTAATAAATCACCCCTTCTATCTAGATTAATTAATTATTATTAATTAATTAGTCTTTCCCTTCCATTTAACCAATAAATCAATATTTAATTGATTTAATCCCCTTCTTAGCCTAAATCATACTAATATTCTTCTAATTGGCTTCTATAAGCTTACACCTACCTATTAATTAATCACCTTTGATTAATTAAAATACCCCCCAACTCCCATGACTTGCTAAACATGTATTAAACCCTTCTAAAGTAAGGTTACCTTTAATAAAGCAACCTTATCCATTCCTAATCATGTTTTACCTTTATCCCACATTCATGAGAATGTGTTGAATCCTTTATCCTTTGGGCTATATAAAGAGCCCTCCACCTACCTTTTTACTTACACCTAAACTCCTTAGAGAGCAAATGCAAAGCATATAGCAAAGAGACTAAGAGCTTGCACCTTGCCCTTTTGAGAGTTCATCATCTTGAAGAGTTAAGCCTCTTTCTTAAGTGCTTAGGTCATATGGGAGGTGTCAAAGGGGTCTTGTAGCCCAACTTTGATAGGCCCTCATTCCTAGGTTACTTGGCATACTAAGGACAACTATTTTGATAGCCATGGAGCTTACTTAGGTCCATTCATTTATTTGTTGTTAGAGAATAGAGGAGTTTAGATATTTAGCATTGTTAGTTTCAAAGTTTGTATTGATGAATGCTAGCATCTAACCCTTGTTTAATTCTTATCTTGATGGTGTTTAGTTTGTTGTTCAATTCTTGCTAAGTTAAGGCTATTTAGGTGTTAGTCTTTACTCATATTAGCATTATTTTGAAAACAAACACATGCACACGACAAGTCCTGTCCTAATCTCTACTGAAATTATTTACCTCTAACAACATCTACTTTTGCATATTATATTTAGGTGCTATATTTGTATTATAGTTCCTTTATTTCCTCATTATGCTTGGTTACATATCTATATATTGTGTATTTTCAATATTTTTCAATACCATGAGTAAAGCACGCGTCTATTTCAAAATGTAAAATTGTTTTTTAATTTTATTACATCACATACTATGTGTTTTTCATTACATTTAGCTATACTTTATTTTTATATATGATTACTAGTTATGTGTAAGTGTGTATGCTTGTTTTCTAACTTGATTGTGGACTAAGATCCTTGATTGTCTTATGACACTTTAGGTGTCCCATGTATTTTGGTGAAATCACAGCACACCACAAATTTCCCAGTTTGAGATGGGATCATTCGGCGTGATTGCATAACATGGAGCTATCTTGAGTGTGGGACATTGCAAAATGGGATAGCTCTCCAAAGAAGGATGGTTCCTGCTCTTAACCTACCTACCACTAACTAATCCCAATGCTGGAAAACTACTAAATAATCCTAATCTAATACTTCCAAAGGGATAGGGATAGAAGGAATGCATCAAGGAAACCTACACTAGAAGCGGTGATACACCAAAAAAGGAGTGCTAATCAGTTCTCCAACCCTACAAAATGGAGATAGGTTGAATTTTGGGAGGTTGGACAAGATGAAACACAAACCAAAATCACACCAATGCACTAAGGGGAGGTTAGACAACTACAACAAAAACCTGAAATGTAAATATTCACCATTTCATGGTAAACACAACCACCAAACCCTGCAATAGACAAGATAATAGACAGATCCTGTAAACACAATGAGATGTAAAAAGTGCAAACAATGAACCATGAGAGATTTAGAGAGATTAACACTGACACAATTTATTGCTCCATATGGATATACACAGTGCAATGTTGTAGTAGAAAAAGGCATGAAGCCATTACAAGATTTTAAGGAAGGCTTGAAGCCCCAAGAGAAATGGGTTGCACGAGAAAAGAAATATAATCCACATTTTGCATGTGCAAATCCTTACATTATTTATAAAATAATTTTGCAAGAGAGGAGAGAGAGAAAAATGAAACCTGAAATTGCACTCCAATCCCCTAAAAAAATCCATCATTGTCCTTGCACAAGTGATGGGAAAATCTGCAAGTCCTATACTCCATTGTGCCTTACTTGTTTGGGAAGAAAGGAATACCATACCTCATCATTTTGGGTAGGTGATAAATTTGGAACCATTCCTCTAAAAGTCCAAATTATTACAAATCCCAGCTCCTAGTAAAAAGTTATGGCCATCTAAAGATGAGGGTGCCATACCACAATATATGTGAGAAGTTGATCTGCCTCTTCAGACTCCGACCCTACATTGTACCCTCTGAAATCTAAACTTTTAGAGTTTTAGGATTCAGATCTTCAAGAATTTTGACTTCGGAGAGCACTGTTACTATTCATCTGTCTGAGGTCATGAAACCTCGGAAATGTTGAAACCTCGAAGTCTAAAATTCAAACTTCAGGTTTCAGGATTCAAGTTATGATTTACATGCACTGGGTCCTCAATGTTCCAAAATTCTCAAACCCAGAAGTTTGAAATTCGGACTTCGTGTTTTGGACCTTTGTGTTTTCGAGGGTTTGGGTCACTGTTCACTCACCTGGACCCATGAAACCTCAAAATCCCAAAAGCCCAAAGTCTGAATTTCAAACTTCAAGTTTCACAATTCTTTTTCTCCTCGCATGACACTGTTCACCGTGAGCTCCCAAGACTCCAAATCCCTGAAATTAACCCACCTTTTAATCGTTGACCTCTAAATTTTTTATTTGTGTGCTCCTTGTCTTCAGGTTTCACCATTTTCAAGATCCGAAGCTCCTACGTCATTGACCCTGAAAGGGGATTTGACCTCTAAAACCCGCTAAGCCCTTTCTGACTTCGAGCTTTTGGGGTTTCAAGTTTTTGGCTTATTTTTAAGTTTTAGGCGGTAAAAACTCCGAATCGCTCAATCCGTGAAGTCTAAAAATTTTAGACTTTGGGCCTTTTCTGCTCTCTGAATTGTTTTCTCAGCTCAATCCTGAGTATTTATATCTTCCACAGATCTCCTCCACATCTCGGCCATTTTTTCACTACCAAATCCTTCTGCCTTTGGCTTAACGAGTCATTATTGACCTGAGTTTGACCTCTTGTGATCATTTCGTGTCATTTTCCCGCTAATCCGAGCCTCAACTTCCCAATTCAAGCTCCCATGGACAAATGGATCCCTCCATTTTCTCTCTATGAGGTCTTGTTTGTCCAATTTCACCTAAGGGGAAAAATTAGACAACATCATGTTTATGGTATCATGCCTTGTGTGTGGTTATGAATCTCTTATTTTTAGGCTTGTGAGCCTTGATTAAATTACACCATCATGGGTGTTGTTATCTCTCGAAAGTGCACCCAGCAGAGAGATGGCAGCAGGTGTTCTAAGTCTGTAAAAGATCTCTCTCTCGTAGATACAATGGGGACACCTCAGGTCTGTGGGTATACCTATTTTGAGGTGAACCTCTGGGGTTAAAAGGCCGGTTCCTTATTGGTGTTCACTAGACTGCGTTTTGGGAGTTTTAGGGTTAGGAAGTGACTGAAAATGAAATAATTACTAAGGTGATACACCAAATTTGAATAAAGAACTTGACTTGAGTGGAATACACAACTGACTTGTGAAGAATTCCTTTTGTGCACGAACCAATTTGTACTTTCTGCAAAATGTAAGGGCAAAAACACTTAATTTATACTGAGGGAAAATCACAATAGTACTAGTAAGCTAACATGCACAATGAAATTTAGCAAAAAATAGTAGATTTGCAGCATGGTAAAGTGTCTAATCAGGGAATATTGATTCACAAGATTAATACTGGCATACACAAGACTGCAGAATAAATTGGAAAGGCAAAAGTAATTCAACACTCAGAGGGTAAAACTGGCAGAAATTGATTCAGTACTCATATCAAAAGTTCTTCTGGGAAAAATCTCTAAAAAATTCCTCCCCCCCCTTTTGTGCTTTGCAAGAGCACACAATATATAGCAAAAGTTCACTCCACTTCCTAAAAATAGCCTCCAGGCTGTACTCACCCATGTACCCTAATTTTATCCTTTATTTAATAATAAACAAAGGAATAAAATAATACAAACTAAAGCCTGTGATGAAAATAGGCATTATTAGCCTTAGATACAATATAGTCAAACTGAAGTTGACTATTCTATTTTTAAGAAAGAAAGGTGAACAATTGCTAATTTTAAAATTTACTTGCTAGGCAAGTCTTCTCTCTTTACACATGCAAGTTTGTCATCTTCTTTGTTCTGTCATGTTGTGAAGGCGTGTAAAAAATCATCTCCTGTGTATAGGCAAAAGGATGCAACCTTTAGCCATATTTGCAAAAATAAAGTGAAGTGGGGACCACCTCCAACGTATACATGTTTTCTGATTTCCTTCACTGATCTGGATAGTCATGAAAGTGACATTTGCAAATTTGTTAGAAAACCCCATGTGGGGACCACCTTTGGTTTGGAATGCTGCTACATTATAGATTAAGGCATAAGCATGTATATAATATAAAAGGGGACCACCCTTGGTTAGCACACCATGCATTAGTTGATCCGCCACCTTTGGACCTTGGCACATAATACAATTTTTGCCCTTTTCGAGACTTTTGGCATATAATGATTTGTTTGATTTTTAGGGCATGCACCATAGTTTAGACTTTGGATAGTCTTGGCGAATGATTTTTTTTTGACTGTCCACGTGGGCTAGCCCCTCTCCATGATGAATCGACCCTTTCCATTCGTAGGTGGTGGAAACTTGACCTTAGGCTTGGTTTACTTGGATTTTGATGGGCTCTACCGGCCCTTGATCTTTGCTTTGGTTTCACCGCCACCATTGATCTTCTAACTGCGGGTTAGGGTTCCGCCCTGAGCATTTAATGTGGTCGGTGGCGTTTAATTGGTCTCTATCGTTTTGGACCTTGTGCAGACCGATCACCGTTCATCTTGGCACTTGGCATTTGTTGGATCGTCGATTTTTAACCTCGGGTTAGGGTTTTGGAACCCTAGTTCGAATGCAAGTTTATACTCGCAAGCTCACATTTGGTTTTTCATTCTGCGGGCGAAGCCCTGGAAATTTTTTTTTACCACTCTACATTTTTTGACGAAAGCTTGGAGATTTAGATGTTTTTGAGCCTGCATACTTGTTCTTTGATCTTCGACGCCATTATTCCTCGATTGGGCCTACGTTTTTTGATGAATTAAGATGAAGTGGCGGGAGAAGGACTTAAAGCTTTGGGCTTGGACGGTTCCCTTTTTAATTCGCCAGATATAAGCAAATTGTCTTCAATCCGTATGGAAGTAGCTTGAGCGAGAATCAAAGTAGCAACTTGTTTTTGTAAGAGTAGGAAACTTACTTTTGAGCTCATGGCATTAACAAAGAAACACTTCTGATTTTCTGGCATAGGCAGCATGGCAGGCGGAACACGATTGATTAGGGAGTTGAAACGGGCGATGAAGTCACGCATAGTTTCATTGACCTCTTTCTTTAGGTGAGTGATCTTTGACAGTAACGCGAACGCGTCCTCTGAATGCTTATATCTATCCTCGAATGCAGCTCTTAAGGTGACCCAACTAGTAATAGATCAGGCCAGTAGATGTTGAAACCATTCAGCCGCGGGCCCTTGGAGGATTTCTAGAAAAAGGCGAACTGACACATCTTCATGAGTCACATCCAGGATACTACAAGACATGATGAACGTAGATATATGTGAATCGGTGCTTTGGTTTCCGCTCCCATAAAACTTGGGAATATTATTTCGATTTCCATGTGGGAGCGCGTGAACAGGATGTGGCAAAGCCAGAGGGCCCATAGCATTTCCCCATGGTACTGCCATTTGAAATGCTGGAAAAAGAACACGGGCTGGAAGCGCGGTTCCGCTAAGCAACAAAGCACTACAAGGGGATGTGGATGCCCCTTGCGAGAGATGCTTCCTTCGTGGAGGTGAGACACTCCTGGATGACCGGTCAGCTAAGCTTAGTGACGAAAAATGTGTCAGTGTTACACTGAAGTTGTGCCTTTGGAGCAGATCGAAGGTAAGATCAACTTCTCCATGAGCTCTCCTGCTCTGAGTAAATGGTTCACCCGCCAGTGTTCCTTCTAGATCTGTGAAACTTTGGCGGAGATTTAAAAATTCTTTTTGACTGTTCTAGCTGATTTTCTGATCTTTCTGGCAAAAATCAGCAGCATGTACTTTTCTAAATATTTAATTTTATCCCTCTTCTGAAAACCGATTGTGGTTTAATGAGAAAGATTAACGAGGATAAAATAATGGTTAACTTAGTAAGCTAATTTTCAGATCTTCGAGCTGAATTTTTGCAAGGGTTTGAAATTTTTGAAAAACAGTCAAAAACTCAGATCTACGGAAAAATATGGGTTTTCGTAAAAACTCAGCGAACTAAATATCTCTAACTAGTCCCGATCTATGGATCCCTGAAGAAAATTTTCAGTTCGGATTACTTTAGCAAAAATTTTGGATTTTGAACAAAAGTTAAAATTTGCAAACAGGTAGTGATTTTTCTGATTTTTACTAATTTTCTAACATACCACTATCATAGATTTATTAGATCTGTTCGATCCCCAGCGGAGTCACCAAAAACTGTTGGTCCGAAAATCTGTCGTGACAGTAGATCTATGGATAGACGAGCCAACAGTGTGCAGGGCATAGCCCCTCTTTGAGTCAGCAAAGCGAAACTGGTTTATTGCTATTCTACCAGTAGGAATCTTGTGCAAGTCTCACAATATTCTACCTTCGGGGGTTTGGGATCTCATCCCAGTAGGTGTATTTCCGGCTGCGAGGAGAAAGGAAAGGAGGGAAGGACGAGGAAAGATCAGGTCTGAAGGGAGAAAAGAAATGAATTCCAAAGCAGAAGGGTCAAAGGGTCTATGGTTTGGGCTGGTAGTAAACAGAGCCGAACCTACTTGCATAGACGAATAAAGCAATACTGATGAATAAATGACAAAAAAGTAGAAGCAGATTCAACAGAACAATCATACAGATCTAACATAAGAAAGGTCTGATGTAAAACACATGTATTCAGCACAAAGTCTAAATATATTGTATTCAATGTTTGTTTATGTTACAAAAAGGTCAAAATATTTTCTTCTTACTTCTATTTCTTATCTGAAAAGTATCCACACACAATACAACAAGTATTCGAGTATTTATAGAAGAAGGAGAAGGAAGGCAAAAAGGAACTAACCACCTAATTACAAAATATCTCAAAGTCATGTTGACTTTTGAAAACTTGGTGGATGACATCATCCCATGGTGCAACATGGATGATGTCATCATTTGTGTCAACATACTTTAGATATTTACAAAAAGAAGGTCGAAGAGAATGAAATTATTCATCATCGTCCTGCGGCCGAAAGGGGGTATCCTGCTTCTACTGCTGCTCAGGTGATGGGATGTGGAATTGGGCACAGTATTCCATGAACTTGTTGATCATGGGTTGAAGTTGATCTTGGGAAGGATCCTTGTGTCGCTCACTGATAGCCTCGCAAGTCTCCCGCTCGTCTGTGAGATTTTCTGGGAGTTTGGAATATTTGTTTTCTGCGTCTATCAGGTAACCTATGAAGTCCCGACAGGCCAGCAGGTTATTGATGGATTTGGCGTCAAAAGTGACCTCTGGTCCCAGCCCTTGAGAAAAAATCTCCTTGAAGATCTGAATGGTTTCGTTGACCTTTCTTAAGGCGAAAGGAGTGAGCAAACCCAGAGACATTCTCAGGACAATTTGTTCCATTTGATGCATTGCGTCCAGGGCTTCTTCCTTGACCTTGTCAATCTTTTCTAGGACAAACTCCAACTGATCAACCCAGTAATCTAGAGTAGAAAGGATTTTCTTGAGGGCTCTGGGGTGACCAAAGATGCCGAACTTGACCAGATCTTTGACTGAACAGTCGAACATTTTCTGAAATGTCTCATGCTGCAGCCTGGCATGGTCCAGCTCTTTGGAGATGGGTCCTGCTATCGCTTGGAGTTCTTTGTTTGCCCGATTGATATTCTGATACAAAATGGTGAACTTGGCAATTACTCCTTCACTTTCCTTGAGGATTTGGCTCCTCCAGGTGGAAACTACCATACCCTGCTCGCCGATTTTAGCATATTCATTAATCTTATCCTGGCTCAGAGGCTCAGGAGTTTCGGCGGTAGTTGTGGGAGGTGCACTGCCCGTCTTCTGCAAGGTGTGGAGAAGATGTTTATTTTACTCCTTGAATAGCCTTTTCTCTTCCTTTGATTCCTGGAGTTTCTTGCAAAGGGCCTCAACTACAGATAGGGCCTCTCCCTGAAGGCTTTTTGAAGATGTTCCCATTGTAACTTGGGTCACAGTAAAATCTGTCAGAGACAGATCCTTTTTATCCTTTAAAGGATTGGGATACGCTATCTCCATTACTCTCTCTCCCGACGCACCCTGAGAGAAGCGGGTTATAGGATTTTGATTCTTGACCCCCTTTGATGGGATGACAGAGAAGTCCATTGGTGTGATGGGAACTTTCCTCTTTTGTTGACCCAGGTGCTGAGAGATCCATGCTGGACTTATGGGAGAAGGACCAGAAGTAGAAAAGGGAGCAGCTGTAGTAGTAGAGGGAAAGTGCGTAGAGACACTCGAAGGCGGCATTGGGAGGGAGGCCGAGAAAGTGCTCACGGGAGGAAGTGATATTGCAGGGGAGGTAGACATGGGAATGGAAGGGAGCTGAGAGATGAGGGAAGAAATGGTGGGGGACAGTTCTGCGAGAGAAGAGAAGATGGATGACGAGGAAGGGGGAAGAGTAGAGGATGGGGAGAGGATACGACCAAAGAAATAGTCTCTTGGGTCACATGAGGAGGGGAAGGAGGAGAGGGAGAAGGGACCTCAATAGTTGTAGGAGCGGCAACACCCTGAGTGGATGTGCCTATCGAAACATCTTCCATTGCTTCTTCTTCTCGGCTTTCCGGGATTACAACCCGTTCTTATGAAGTGGAAGGAGGACTTTCAAGAGCTTCCTCTTGGGCGGAGCTTTTCTCACCCTCTTTACCTTTTCCCTTGCCCTTTGGAAAATTTGTTGGCCTGGAAGGTGCGTTGCCCAATGAAGATGTGGTGAAATCAACTCCGAGGTAGATGAGGCCATTCATCATGCACCAGTGCTCTGTTCTCCGTAGAGTTTCTTTGACCCTTTCTTCTATCATTTGGGGCACTTTAGTTATGTCAATCGCAACAAACGGCTAGTCATCTCCATCTGTATCCAAATATACCTGATCAACTTCTTGATCAGTAGTTTGATAACCTTTTGGGACGATGGCTACGCCGTACTGGATGATTTCAACCAAGGCCAAGCGGGAATGGTCTTTCCTTCTGAGTTCAACCTCATGGTATAGGTCGATATAAATATCCTCGATCTGTGGTATATGAATTGGATCGAGTTTTGCCTTAGGGAGGAAATTCCTTGGGTCGAAGGTGGTCCTGGCTGGGAAATTGTGCTTTAGATTGAGCAGTTCCAGCTCTGCAAGCATCTCCCGGGCTTTGTGATGTGAAAGACAAGTATACCTGCCCACTGTAAGGGGGAAAGGAGTTCCACCCTTCTTCCTCTTCAAGCACTTCTCATGGTAGGTTATGAGCTGTCTTGATAGCTCCAACAGGATCAGCTTGGGACCGGCATACCTTGGCAATTTGGTGGGTTCCCCCAAGAAGTTGGTTGCCCTTAGATAGGTGAAGGTAGGGAATTGCGTGAACAAGGCCCCCCACTTCTCTGTTGCTGCAACAATGCTCTTGGTCGTACGACCGTGAGTCATGTTTGGCCTCAAAAGGTAGATGACATCGTAGAAGAAGGTGTCGTTGATCTTTGTAAACTATGGAATACTGTTTTCCAGCTTCATCTCTGGATAGTATTCATATATTTTTACTTGGGGCCAAACCCCGCACCACATTAACGCTGGATAATCTCTCTCCGAGGCTGCAGCGTAAACTACGTAGGAGTTCATGTAGAACCTCCCCGTTGTGGTAAGTTATTGGAGTTGCTCAGATATAGTGCTGCTTATGATCTCCGCCCACTCGAAGCATTGATCTGGCACATTCTTGTTCATTGTCTCTAGGTATCTCAGCATCCATTTATGAAAGTAGTGGGCGTCAGGGAGCCCAAATACTCTACTCAGGAATGTGATGGTATCACTTAATTCCTTGGAGAAATTGCTGCGATGAATGACCTACGGCCATCTGGTCACCACCTTTTTGTTCTTCAGGTATACCTCATTCATTAATTGCATACACTGATCTTCATTGTCCTCCCAAGCCTTGGTGCAGTCTTCTTGGCTTACGGCCACAAAGTGCCGGTGGTGAGGAATGCCGAGCATAATCTTGAAGTGTCGGGCAGTGAGGTTAATCATGACCTCGCCCTTCTCATTCAGGACACACCTGGTGTCTTTATTGTAGCAGCGGGCCACCGCCATCATGAATTCATTATTCACTGCACTGACTAGGATCCCCCCAGCAAAGTGCAGGCCACTGCCTACCAATTTATCCATCCAGGGACTTCTTGTGACCCTCCTGGTTCTAGCCCATAAATCCTCCATATCAATGTGTCTGAGCTCAGAGTCCCTTATATCTAGGTCGCATTCTGCCTGGGATTCAGGCATCCTGACCCTCTGATATTTGTACTTCATCTCTTCTTCTGTGAGTTTGGCTTTTCCCTTAGACTTGGTCGGTCTCTTACTTGATGTAGACATATGTAGTTCTGAACTCAGTTGCTGATATGCAAGGAGAAGAAGCGAAACCCAATGCAGAAAAGTCATGTTAGCTGTTTGATCTTCCATTAAAGCGTTGACAGAAGGAAGAGTTAGAAATTTTAAGGTCTCAGGGCGCAGGGCGCATGAACACTGCAGGCTACAGGGTTAAATAGTATGGTGCACAGAAAAGGGGTGTTGCAAGGGACAAATCAGCACCAAAGGGCATAGGGCGCATGGATACTGCAGATGACATTTTTTGTTGTTGCAAGCGGGAGTGCGCCTGTGCCATGTATATGCATTTTATAAAGGGCGCATGAATCTTTCATGTTACACGGGTATAAGATGCACCAAAGGGCGCAGGTTTAGTGCGTGTAACATCATTTTTTCATGCGCCATAGGGGAACTTGGCACGGCACATGGAAGGTCTGCATGACATGATGTTGCTGTAATAAGGGATGTGCCTGCGCCGTTAACAGTTTTATACTTGGCACAAATAAGGTTGGTGTTGCATGGATGCAGGGTGTGCCAATGGTGCAAGTTTTTTCAATGTTGCATATGAGTTTGATGCGCCAAGAGGGCGCATGATTAGTGAGTGTTGCAAGCAAGGAAAGTGCACCTTGAGGGCGCAACTATTTTTTATGCAACAGGCATGGCAAATGCGCCAAAAGAGAAAAAATACAGTCTTCTTACTTTTAAACCTTGGTTCTTTTCCCTGAGGGGTTTACATGCATTTAAGCATCTCCTAAAGGGTTCCTTGGATGATGAAGAAGAGATCCAAGTGATATTTTCAGCGGCAGAGTCCTCTTTACCAGCAGATCTGGAAAGAGGGGGAAGTGCATGGGGAAGGATAGAAAAAACAACAAGGGGGAGGGTTCATGGCTTCACAGATCCACTCCACCCTACCACTCAAACAAACAGCCAATCAACAAAACCAAAATACGAGAAAAATGAGGATCACTTACCCGGAATATATAGAATGCGAGAGGTGAAACGAGGTCCATGAATGCGACACGAGGACGACAGGCGTGCTGACAGGTGCAGAGGAAAAAGTTCAATCACGTGTTTTCTGACTGGTGAAAGTGACAGGACGGATGCACCTATATATAGGAAAAGTTTTAATATAAATGCGCCACCACTTTTTGAAGTGGCGCATTGAAACACCTGTCGACACTTCAAACTGTGCGCCCTTCGGCGCATTAAAACGTGTGTTAACACGCTGTTATGTGCGCCTTTGGCGCAAAAAAACACTGTCAACACAGGAATACGTGCGCCAAAGGTGCACCAAAACGCGGCGTAACGAAAATATTGTTGACACGAAGGCGCATGCGCCTTGGCGCATGCAAGAAAGGCGCAACATGTGGAGGCGCACCAAAATGCGCGTTGACTCTTCAAACCATGCACCAAAGGAAATAAAGGGGGCGCACACTTGCTCTATGTTGCATAGACATTAGGTGCGCCCAACCAAAAAAGACCAAAAATGGCTAAGTTCGGAAAACTAGATTTCCCAGGAAGGGATTTTGCAACGTTCCTAACGCAAGGAGTCCCTGACGAGGGACCAGAACAAAATTTTGGTAGGGTTATCTGTAAAATTGCCCTTGCGAATTTTATGGGATAACAAAGTGAATAGCTATAACTCCAGTGGATAATCATTGAATGAAACGTGTCTCTTTGCATGCTTTGTGATTATCTTAGCTCCCATTATTCATTTTGACTCCTTTCTGCTATTTCCATTTGGACATTATTTTCACTGTTTGTTTGTCAATATTTTCTTGATGGAAGTAGCAAGAAAGGAATCAATTGTAATCTTTTATGGAAGCATAGGTAAATGCAAACTTATAAATCATTACAACTTTAATGAACAAAAAGTAATAAAACTGATAGGCATCAAGATAATAACCGTGAATCTGATTGTCTGAAAACTGCCACTATGTCTATTGTTCCAAAACTATACACCTTAAATATTATACAATCCGGTGTCTTCATCGGGATAACACAACTATCCTTCGGGGCTTGTGTTCTCTTGCTGAGGATATTCGTGAGATTGCAGACTATGTGAGTTGTTATGTTTTGTAACAGGACACATAGCTGCAAATTCCACTTAATCTCTTTCACAAATCAGCAATAACAAAATAATCTGACGTAAATCCCTTAGCTTAGGTATACTTCACCAAAGCTGTCTGTTGTAACGAAGTTTCGAGTTTCCCATTTTTGCACAAGTGCGAAAATTTTCAACAGGTGTCCCATGTTTGCATGTGTTGAACACCTTTTATGTGACATTGTTTACGTTATGTTCTCACTTGTTTTTATACTGTATGAAATTGGTTTATACTAACACATGATTTATTACAGCTCTCATCATGTTACTTTGATGCATTGTCATTACTACAATTAGCCTGCTTCTTGTCATTGTTATGCTTATTTTATGTCGTGGCCTACACCATGTGCATCTCCCTTGTAAATAAAAATTATTCTCGGTGGCCACCACATCAGTATTTCAGATATTATCCACAAATTTTTAGACTATCTAACATTAATAAACATATTTTCTTTCGATTCACATGCTCAAATCCTTAATTGTAAGTGCATTAAAAGAGGGATAAAACATCCGGTTTTTTCTACATTTCCAACACACACAAAAATCTTTCTTAGAACATACATATGCAAAGAAAGATAAAATTCACTTAGAATCATATTCAGACACAAAAAATAAGACAAATGTACATAGGGTCAATAATATGTAGAATATTCAGGACCATATAGATGGTTATGACCCTATTATATAATTTTCCCCAAGGGGAATTTCTTTTAGTACTATTAATAATTTTAGATTTTTCATCATTATTTTAGTATTTTCACATGGTCATAGACTCAAAATGACTGATTGGCATAAATTGAGGGGCATGAATTGTCTCGCTATCACACTCTCTACTCTACTCTTTTTTATCTTTAATTTTTAGCACATTAAGAGAATGAGTCTCATTTCTCCAATCCATCAATTCTACTCATCTTACGACACATGTGAAAGGTATGAGGGCCCTCATTCTCTAACATATATCCTCAGTTACAAAATTGGGCTTATATAAGTCTACATTTTTATGGTCCTTGGGGTTACATAAGGTATTGAAGTAGCTAAGGTCTTCATAGGAAGTTCTTCTTATCCTCTTGCACTTAAGGGGAATATATAAATTTTTCTAAACAACTTTGATTCATGGTCTTATAGCTTCACGGGCTTCTTTGTGTTTTCAACTTTTGGTTCTTCTCTTCAGAGTTCATGTGTTGGGTGGTACACATAATCCATCAAAAATATTCTCACCACAATTAGGTATTGATCACCAAAATTCTCCATTATAAGTTCATAAAATTTAGAATCTCCAAAGCACAAGAGCACACTCCTTTCATAAAAAAATGGTGTATTTCGTACATATTTTGCATCTCTTTTGAAATTTCTTATTGAACACTGCTTTCAATAAATTGGAGTTACAGTTAAATTTCCTATTCTTAGAATTGAATACACTTTATGTTGCAGGTTTCAGTCTTAGAGCATGCCAACACTAATACAACAAGACACTACAAAGAAAAATTTACTTTGTGAAAAGACAAATTGTATATACACACTAAGGTATGTTTTTCATTTAAGCATGTAATTTACAATTTCATACTTAAAGAGGGGAAAATGTAGAAACTAAAATTTAGAAATCCATCCTCTGTCCATCAATTGACATTTCTAATCTTGACATTTTACACTAGTATAATGAATGCACTATATTTTCACTTTCTTAACACACCTTGATAAACCTTTTGTCACTTATATATCTGTACACAATTCTAGGTCATTAATTTTTGTGGCCTAATGACATAAATTTTTTTAATAACATCTATCCCGAGTCTCATAAAGTCAAATTTATCTTTTTCCCCTAATTAAAAACCATTAATTTTGGTTGGTTTATCAAAATCTACAAGTCAACCCTATTGTACAATTTTGTACCAATTTTTTTAAGCCAATTATTCCAATTCCATCACCTTTATATGGACTAATATATCCCCTTAGTCAGTATTTCAAGAGATAAAAACCTTTAGAATCCTATATAAGTAAGTAAATTAGACCTCATTTGTTAACCTGGTACCTTCTTGACTCCCCATGAAAAAGAAAACACAAAAGGCACCTGAATCTCCCAATAATTGTGAAATAGGGAAGCCTGCTCTACTAGTCTAAAGCTTCCTTCCACATGTAGGAGTCTCCATTCTAATTTTATAAGAAAGTAAGTTGACCCATCGCAAGAATTTTCACAAGTTTGAAATTCAAGTTGAAGGAGTGTCAAAGTAAAAATTGTCAAGTTCTAGTTGCATTATGGTAGACATCACATGCTAGGAGAAGGACATGTGATTTGAGGACTCTTAAGAATATCACCTATGCCAATGGTGCATAGGAGGGCTTACAACCCAACTAAATTTGTTTTGAAATAAATCTTTTGCATACTACAAGGGTTTTAGGGTTTCATTAGAGTTTAGAGAGTTATTATGAATGTGGTTGAATAAGACTAGTAGAAAATGAATTTCATTTCTAAGAAGAAATCTGAGTACTCATAAGTTTGTGAAACCTGATTCCGAGCAGGTCCAAGAACGTACATTAGAGTCATGTTGTATGAATGCTTTAAATCGTGTTGTACGTTTTTCACGAGGATTATTTTTAGATCAGAATAATATTGACAAAGAATTTCCATTTTCATATAAACTTTTTTCTTCACTCAGATCACCCAAACTCTTCTAGATCTCTACAGAATCAACGAATTGCAATCTTTCCTTTTGTTTTCACCTATTTTTAGTAGTAAGTCACTTTGAAAAATTATATTATGATTTGTGCAATTAATGTCGGAAGTTAATTAAATCAGAATATCTATTGAATACAATATTCATATTTTTAAGCATGTTAATTATAATACATATTAACCTAAAAAGGTGATATTCACCCCATAAAAGTGAATTCAGTAAGCTAGTACATATGATAAACACATTATCTATACGTGGCGTTTTTGTGGGACCATGAGTTCTCTAGTCACCCCTGCTAATGTAAATTTTATATTTCTATTAATATAAAGGGCAATTCTAATAGAAAGTATAACCATTTAAGATAATAGGATTCACCAAAATTTATTTAAATAGTTAAATTAGGTACCCAATAAAATTATCTAATTATATGTAATATCAATAGGTACTTGTACATAATTTATCTTAAATTAATTATAAACCTAAATTCTTATTTCTAATAAACTATATTTACTTAAATTGTAATTGTAAAATTTAGATATCTATATTGATCTATATTTGTACTAGGTTATATTGGGTCCTCCTAAATAATAAATGATTTAATGAATTCATATACATTTAATGATATGCAACTTTATACTAATGATGAAACTAATTGTTTAATAAAAGATATATATTTATGTTATTATACACAAATATCTACATAATTAGGCTACATAAATTCAGACAAATAATATTTGATATATAATAATTATGTCAAATGATATTTTTTGATACTGAAATTAAATATGATATAACTATTCATAAATTATTATAAACATACTCGTACAAAATTAACTATAAATATTTTATGTTCTTCAATACTCGTTGCTCATTACATATTATTCATGTAGCTCATGAGAATTATGTTTTATTTGTCTACCTTTGTACTTAGGCATGTACCCATTCTTCATTGTTGAGCTTCTACTTCTTGAGCTATCCACGTCACAATTTCCTTTTTGTTTAGACCCTAAAATTTTAAATAGTATAGATAAGGACCATATTATTGATGTGATGGACAAACATACCCACCATGACATTCATCAATTTTTCCTAATTGTCATGTTCAAGTAGTATGTTGATCAAGCTAAGTGGTCAAAGCATTAGTGACTTCGGGTTCAGTTATCCAAGCTGATCTCTAACATAATGGAGACCATTGATTTTTAAAAAAATGGTTTATGTTTAACCTAGTATCTTTCCTCATAATAGCTGTTAGCTAGGCACACCACCTCACTCCTCTTGTGGAACTTCAAATTCACATCACAATATTTGTTTGCATGAATTTTTCCTTTCCTTACAATATTGTGCATTGTTGATGTACTTTTACATGGAATTCCTCAGGGTTTTACTTTTTGCATGAATTTTTCCTTTCCTTACAATATAGTGCATTGTTGATGTAATTTTACATGGAATTCCTTAGGGTTTACTTCCTCCATGCAATGATGAAACATTCCATAACATCACACAATATTGCAAAAAGTCCCCGACCTTGGAGCATCATGTAAACCTATTTTTCATCATCATGCAAAAATTTATAACTGTATGCATCTTCCCAAGAAATTATCATTATTTGTAAGACTTATGAGACATTCTTAACTTTATCTATGTAATATCATGTGTGATATGCACAAGCCTCACCACACATGCATCATTATAAATCCATAATGGAACATGTTTGTGCTCCATAACTTGTAATGATCCTATACTCTATGCTATTAATGTGAAATGTTTGTAGATTCCATAATATTTTACAACTCTATCTACATTTTATTAGTAGATCTTGTCACATCATGCAAGCTTTCATAGCTATCCCATATATCATCGGAATTATCCCTTCCATACATGTGATTTGCTTTCATGAATATGTGCAATACTTTTATACCTTATAAATCAACCATCATGTGACATGACTGTGTTTATAAGATGCATGTAAAATTCAACCTCCAAAACCATGTCATGTTATATTATCATCATAAAATGTCATTTATAAAATTTTGAAAACGTTTCCCACACATGGTTGGATATAATTCCACTAGCGTAGTAGAAGCATCAACCAAAAACTCCTCCATGATAAAAAAAAATTATGCCCAATTAAACATTTACTATAACATAATATGAAATAACATTGTCCCCGACAACCTACTTCAAAAAAACATCATAACTCTTATGCTCTGAAGAATATGACACAGGGTTTTCTATTTCCATGGAGAGTCTTGTGTGATGGGGTGGACACGTGTGGTGGACACATGTGGGACGTGTAAGAATTGTTTCCTTTGTGTGGGACATAAAGGTAACAATGCGGGACATACGTTTATTGTAGTTAACGGCTATCATAAAATTTATGGTAGTTCATCATTGTTCTTAAATTTGATGATTAAGTAGACACGTGATGCTCAATATATATTTCATTATATCTGCCCCTTCAAGATCATCTCCCTATTTTCTCCTCCATAATGAAATTTACATAATCTAATTTAAAAAATATTCTCTTTTTGGAAAAAGGGAGGAGTCTCTGTAACTTTTTTTATTCATATTCATCTCATATTCTTAACTTTTCAAAATGGTTTATTATTTGTCTCACACCCCCCCTCCCCACCCACACACACACACACATTGCAATTAAGAAATTAATGTTATACGGGAAGCCATTAGGCATGTACGTCATCATAAGAACCTTATTTTCATTACCACTAGTGATATTTATTATGTTTCCACCAACAACATTCTTCAACGCATCACTTTTTTTCCTACAATTACTATACCTAAGAACTGAAATGGGCCCTACAAAGAGGTACAAGAAACAATCATTGTGGTTCAAGTTTAAACACCGAACTTATTGGATTTCACCCATTTTTTGGTTTTTTCCCATTTAAGTGTAATTGTTTCATAAAAGTAAAATTAATAAATATTAAAGCCCATTTCTTCATATTTTTTGCAAAAACATTGTTTCTTTCAATTATGTAAGGCTCAATTTTTAACACCTTAGAATTGATGAACAAGTTAATAGTGCTGATTGAGAAACCCCCCACATATATAAATTCTTCCAAATTAAACCAATGCACATAGTACATGATATTTTTAAAAATATTGGATGTTATCATTATGGTCCTATAGCTTTAGTCAACTATCCAACATAAGATATTATTTGGGGATAAAAAAACTAAGCTTTGAAATAGATATGGACTATGTAACTGCAAAAAGGTGAAAAATGTGGGGCCACCATTAATCAAATAAACTATTGTGCTACAAATAGACTCAAATGTAATGTGAGAATCCCTTGAAGATAATTTCTAGATACCAAATTCAGAGTTAGAATCTTAGCCATAGAGGGCGTTTTCCCACCAATGTGAGAACCCACTCCTCATTACGTTGAATCCTATTGAACTATAACTTACTAAATTACTCAAGGGTTATAAACACAATATATTGTATCACGAGTATTTGAGGCTTTGAGATAACATGTTCTACATACAAATATCCTAAAGAAGGGAACTTTGTCGGCGATGTGGAGTTTTTTTAGTGTTGGAACATTCACAAATCTGAGGGTTTTTAAATGGAATATGAATCTTAGCTTCATTTATGCAATTAACATACAAAACACAATAACCTATCCAAATATCCTAGTACTGCAAACAATACATTTTTCTAATAGTATTTTTCACGATGAGAAAGAAATGTCTATTGAAAAACGATGGGAAGATTAAAGTTCGACCAAAGAAGAAACTCTAGAAAGCAGCCCAAACTACAAGGTAGATTTCTATTTAATTTTCACTTGCCTTTAGTAATTTGTTTGTTAAATTAGCTTGGAAGGTTTTTTAGTTCTTAATTTCAAAATATTATTTCATTCATTCATTTTGTATTTGATATTCATATGGTTATTATAGTAATGTAAGATGATGGGGAAAAAATTCCATTACACAATAAGTGAATTAGGTGTCATGTCATTGCACAAAAGTGCCTTTTAAGGTCATGTTCATCCCCAAATGCAAATAAAACATTCCATTCATGTGACTTTGCTTTCTACTAGCAGCCTGTGAAGAGGTGATGGGAGCAAAGTTTTCTAAAAAATATATTTCTTATTATAAGTTTCTTGCCATCACTATGTTGGATTGTCAAAATGTCATGATAATGAGATTACAAGGCCACTAACATGAGGCTTATCCATCATTCATCTATGGGCGGCTAGCTTGTTGCACCACTTCTCTTGGTTTTCCCATTTGCAACATCTCATCAAACTATTTGAGGCCCTTCGCCTATCTTGTGAGATGTTATCACCACTTTATGTTGTTTCACTAGCCCATAAAATCATTATAAGTTTTTAAACTACATGTTCATTGTAATAGTATTTTCCCCCTAACAAAGCTAACATTATTCACTTCCTATAAAGAGGCATTGCATGGCTATAAAATCATTCATTCTAGAGATGGAAACCATAGATGACTATGTATGTTTTTTGCTATAAAGGGGACGTTTTATGCAACAAGGAATAACATCTGAGGGAGTAAAGAATTGAGCATTGTAACTGATAGGTTTTTCATCAATGAATCTATCGTGGTCAGAGAATTCAAGATGAGAATGCCCAAATGATATTGAAACCATACTGAAGGAAGACAATGATAGGGAAGCCAACCATGCACTATCTCTTTAAAAAAAAATTCTTCCTCATTTACATCAAATGCTTTTTCTCCATGCAATACATAGACGTGATAAAATGAATAGTTATCTTTAGTAGGGATACAACACAATATTTAACACATGCTCAATTACAAATGACACAAAAAATTTGGATTCATCAAATTTTATTTCAACAGAGAGAGAGGATGTGTATATCATGGGCAACACTGCTAGAATTGTCAATTTAAAGTTGAGATGTCAACTACACATTATTCTATTTCTATTATAATTGTGTAACTCAATATTATCCTATATTAAAAATCAAATAATTTAATTTTGATGTGTCTTTCATTATCGATGCAATACTCACATTTCCGATTTCCACTTTTAAGAATTCCCTCATTACATCTATGATATGAACATGATAATCATAACCCTCCTCTTGATCGCCCCTCCTTTTCATTTCATCAATCATTTTACAGCCATCCTTATTGAACATCAACATATTCTAAGCTTTTGCTAGAGTACACGTGAATGATTTTGACAAACATGTAGCTAAGAGAAGATATGGGGATCCTAATGGACAATTGAATATTTTTCATGTCCTTTTTCCATAAAATTTGCATAAACATTAGGATTCCATCCTACGCCTCCTCCTCCTTTGAGTCACTTTCAGTCCCTCTTGAATTTCTTCACAGACACAAAAAATGGCCTTGCTGAACAACCATCAAATGACATAGTCTTGTTTTTCATAAGACTAAGCTCTCAATTCCCTCAAGGCAATTTTTTTTAAAACATGAATGACTTGTTTGCTACAAATGAAACCATTTTCCATTGTCCAAATTTCTTTATTAAATTATGTAGATTATTATAATTTCTAGGCTTGTAATCTCCGTGTAGTGGTGTCGACACATTTAGGTATTCAAGATGCATTCATTAGTGATAGGTTTTATAAGTTAAAAGTGATTTTAATTTGGATTTCTGCACATCCGGGGAGACGGGGACACCATGGATACAATCACACTATATATGGGTCCCTCTCTCTATATATGGTTGGGTTGGGCTGGTAAACACACACAGAGATAAATATAAGGCTTCTGGCCATCCCCCACACTAGGAGTTTAGCTGGGCCAATAATCAAGATAGATAGATAGATAGGGAAGTTTTATAGATATGACACCACTGACCTTCTCTATAGATCTTTGATGAGCGGGTAATGGATAGGATGGCACCAACACCCCATATTAGATATAGATGTTTGGCCAGATGGTGATATTGGATGGTGGCCCTATACTCTCTATATTGAGTGCAACACTCGTATTGATTGTTACTGGGCCGGCCCTATCTATAGATCTGATGTTTATTAGGTTGTTGTTGGGCCAGAACCATATATCTAAAATCAATAGGCAGAAAAACAAGTTAAAATGTCTTTAATTTGGATTTCAAGTTGAGGGAGACAAGGACACCATGGATATAATCACACTATTATGTAATTTATCTTTCCTTTTAAAATTATATGCATTTGTTTTTTCCTTTGATCTTTTATTATGTTAATCTCCAAGATGTTATATGCCTCCTTTTCGGCATCCCCATTGCATTTCCCTATTTTTGATTGCTAGTGTTAGGGTCAATGATAATTACAACACGAGTACACTACATAAGTTCTCAACAAAATATTTGATACATTCTGCAGGTTACAAAATAGATTGATGGAAAAATAAATGTAATTAAAGACACTGATTTTCATTTTACTATGAAACACATGATATTTTTTGAAGTAGAATACCACTTTTTGTTTATTGTGATATGATTTTAGATTCCTATTTGGCAGACATAGTTGAATTTTTACCTTTTGTACTCACTTCCATTTCACTTTAGTGGATTACATAGTATCATATTCTTATCACTCCACTTTAAAAACACCAAATATACAAATATTTGTTAAAACCGTCAACATCCAAAAAAATATTTAGCTCTCAATTGTCTCAAGGAAAAAATAATTTTGAACGTGAACGACCTGTTTGCTGCCAATGAAACCATTTTCTAATGTCCAAATTGTTTATTACAATTTTATAAGATTTTATCAATACCGGGCTTCTAATCTCCATGTAGCGGCGTTGACACAGGTCTGTGCTCATGATGCATGCATTGGTAACAAGTTTAATAAGTTAGAAGTGATTTCAATTTAGATTTCATGTTCGGGGAGACAGGGACACCACGAATACAATTGAACTATTATGTAATTTATGTTTCCATTTAAAGTTCTCTGCATTTTTTTTCCTTCTTATTATGTCAATCTCCAAGATGTTTTATATCTCCCTTTCGGCATCCTCATTATATTGTCCTAAAGTGATTGCTGGGGCTATTATTGGTAACTAAGACACGAGTATGCTACAGTACAGGTTGTCAGTAAAAGATTTGATAGATTCATTTACAAAACAAATTGATGGGAAAAATAAAGTAATTGAAGACAATGTAATTTTCATTTTACTACAGAACACATGATATTTTGTGAAGTAAAAAACCACTTTTAATTTATTGTGATATGATTTTATATTCTTATAGACAGACATAGCTAAATTGTTTTTCTTTTTCTACTCGCTTCAATGATTTCAAATTCTTATCACTCCACTTTAAAAATGCCAAACAAATATTTGGTGAAACCATCGACATCCAGAAAAAGACTATTGGGAAAAGCAGATCTCTACTTAATTCGAGTCAAATGTAAATTTCAGTTTGCTATTAGTAGGACTTATGATACTTTTAAAAGTTGAATACCTCTTTACTTTAATGTGACTTGATTTTATATTCTTTTGTGGTCGGAATAGCTGATATTTTAGCTTTTATACTCGCTTCTCCTTCACTTTTAACTTTTACTTTATTTAAAATAAAAGCAGTCAATGTTTTGTAGAATGTTTTTTTTTTTTAAAACAAAAAACTGATGATTGTGGAGATATGCTTCGTAGTTGCGTGGAAGCTTTTTATGATGATAACATTCCGCATATATTAAAGGGACCAATTTATCCAAAGTTTTGTAGAATGTTTTTTTAAAGAATGAAACACCGATGATTATGCAAGCTCTTTACGATCATAACATTCTGTATATATTAAAAGGACCAATTCATTTCTAAAATGATATGAATATTTAGAGTTTAAGTAAATTATGAAGTAAACGTGAAGTTATGTTCCTCCATTTTAGCGTACAACCAAGTCAAGTCATCACAACTATTTGTAACATGTCTATGGGGTTTATTTATATAAATAAAATAATATTTGAAAAAAATATATAAATTAATTCTCCAGAAAACAAAATCATACACAATGAATACTTAAATTCAAGAGTTCTTCAAGAATGGATAATGTTCTTAATAAGATTATGGATGATTTTGATAGTTATATATTTTCATTACCTATTATGTGTGTAGGGTGGGGCTGGGGGTGGGTAATGAAGAAATTTACATATTATATGTTTTAAATAATGTTATCAAAATGTTTAAGATTAAGAATTGATAAGTCTTTAATATTGTTAGGCGGTCAAGCATTTTATAACTCTACTTGTCCTCAGATAGATTAAAGGGGCAGGCCCCAACCCCTCTCTCTAATGGCAAATAGGATTCCCCTATCTATCTAAGGAGGTCATGATATAGTCCTATCTAGAACTATAAGATAAGATCAGGTTTTTGACATGAGAAATGGGTGGACTGAAGATACATCTATGATCATATGATTGAATGATAGATAAATGACGAAATTTTATAATTTAATAGATGAAGTTTCATTGCATTTTATTTTTTTAATATTATCTAATTTTAGTCTTAAAAAAATTAAGTTGTTTTTTGGTAATAACCCATACTTTTAAAGAGTGAACCTTTGATACAAAACGAGTGTCCACAATTTAAACTACTTAAAGTGGTGATCAAGACCGAGTAAACTGACAACCCCAAAGTAATATAAATTCAAGTTCTATTATATATAAATTTATATTTAAATCTATAAATATAATAATGGTGGATGAATTTGAAATTAAATGGTGGATCAATAAGTAATTCTATAGTTTTTGTAACTCTTTACTTTTACCAATAAAATACATCAATTAGCTTTATAATTCTTCTTAGAAACATGCCTTCATAATCGTAAGGAAACTAGGTTTTGAACCGAAATATTCAATGCAAAATTTGAGTTCACAAAAATGTTGTAAACCCTTTTTAGGTTAAGAAATCTAGCTTAGCAAGTTAAGTACACTAAGGATGTAAAGGCTAGATATAGGGGGTTATTCTTATCAATTAAAATCCAACATTAATTATACAATATCAAAATATAATTCAATTCTTACACGATATGCTAAAATTTTTAAAAAAGGTAAATGAGTGCGCTTAGCTAATTACAAATGATTGTGTGATGTTTTAGATGTCTAGATAACTTACACTAAGGAATATGAACATGAAGATACCTTTCTGGATCTATGACTTGTAAATGGAATGATGTAGGACCATTAATACAGTCTTGATCCTATGTACGGTTTTGGACCTACTCAAAATCTAGTTCTCTAACTATTTGGGATTGTCTCCTAACTAAAAAATATTTTTGTTGTCAAACCCTAATTGTTGATCATGCTGCACTTATTTTTGAATATTATAAAAAATATCTCAAAACCTAGCTACAAAATAATTATTTGGGTTATGGGAATTCCTATGCACCGTCAATGTTGGAACTACTCTAATGAGGTTTCAAATCGGATATCCTTCTCCACCTAACATGTGATATATGCATAAATGCAACTATGATTTGACAACTTGAAATTATTTAACAATGAGTGAATTGATATTAGATCTTGTTAAAATACATGGAGAAGGGATGTTTGAGTGTTTTTGAATGAGATAGCTTGACTTATGAACTTGATATGATTCTTTACATTTGTAGTGATATTTTCTATAGTGATCTGTAGTGAGATTTTCCATAGTGAAATATATGCATAAATGCAACTATGATTTCACCAACTTGAAATTCTTTAACAATGAGTGAATTGATTTTAGATCTTTTTAAAATACATAGAGAAGGGATGTTTGAGTCTTTTTGAATGAGATAGCTTGACTTATTAACTTGATATGACTCTTTAGATCTCTAGTGAAATTTTCCATAGTGAATGTTTATAAGGTTTTATGATATTTAGGGAGCCTTGGGTGCATTTTACAAGTGTAAGAAGTGAGTGTATCAATGCAGTTCCATATGATTTCTAGGTGTCTAAAGGAGATATTTTATACTTGTTTATATATGGTTTTAAAGATAAATCATGCAAGAAAGTCAAAGGGAGTAATGGACCAAATAAACAATATCAAACTAAAAGCAAGGATGGAGGATACATTGGTGCAAAACCATACAAATGGGTTAGGATCGGAAAACAAATCCTGACCAAATTGTATAGTTTTTTCCATGGATGTGAACAAGAAAGTTGAAGTTTACATTTCGTAAACTGGAGTTTTCCTATGAATTTTAGATATTTAATTATCATAGTTTGTCAACGTATCAGTGTGTATGACTAATAAAACTAGACAATATACCAGAGGATGTACTAAATAGGCTGGAAAGAGTGTGTTTATATTAAGAAGAGTGCATTGTCAAAAAAATTGTTTTAAAGAGTAAATTGCCAAATTTGAGTGTCTACACCTTCTTTGGTTGCAATGCTATATGCAATAATTTATTTCAAGGGATACAATATTATTCTATTTTAGTTATCCTTATTATCATTTTTGGAGAAAATATGGATGATATTTTCAAAATATTCATTTTTATGTCTTTCTAAGACAACATTGGTTATGCTCATCAATAAGTTCCAATTATTAATTTTGGATTCACATCTTTAATATTTGTGAGAAGTTGTTGAATCCCTTTTTTTTATTGATTTCTTCTTCTTGTGTAAATAACATATCCAAAGTAAAAATTTGTTTAAATATTTTTCTTAGTATCTTATCACATCAATTACTATCATATGATGTTCTATCAATAACAGGAGGCAATTTCCACAAATATCCCAATGAAATAAGAAAAATGCATCTAAAACTCATGTGTTTTTTTCATAAAATGCCTAATGAGGTTGAGGTTAAATTATTTCCAATGAACCTATTTTCATAGGTAAATATATAATTTATGTGTCAGATTTATTATTGAAAATGTGCGATCCTTTCTCCTTCTGACTCTTTAAAACCTATGATTGGTATTTGATGTTTTGAATGGATCATTGATGCAATAATGTTTAATCTTACAACTCATTTTTTAAAGGTAAGATAATAATATACCAGTATGGAAATGTTTCATCTAGAAGTGCTTGATGAATGACACATACTCTATATAATTTTTGAGTTCCTTTCATTTCATAAATTATCATGTATAATGGAATTTTTTATTGATGTTGATGATAAATTTTCATTATTATACCAAGTTCTCATATCTCTTAGCACCTAAGGTTCTAAATTGATATATGGGGCTAATTCATCATCTATGATCAAACTATTATGTTTTATGGTAGTTATAACTTTTATCATTGTATTCTTATTTTTTCCCTCGAGATTCATTATTACATGGTGCTTGTCTATAAAAATTTTTCCCAACATATATATATTTCTATTACTTGCATGATTTCGTTTCTTGAAACCTAGATATTATTTACAACTCACATTCCCTTATATTTTGTTGAATAGTTTAATTTCTCTCATGTTTAAAATCACTTTGATTATCAACATCTTATAGAGTAATCCTTTCCTCAACATGCCAATGATTCTAGTTGAATGTTTTATAATTCAATTCTATTACATTTGAATCATGTACAATAGTAAATATGACTGATAAAAATTAGCATATTTATTCAATTCAAGTTTAGGGGTGAAATAATTACTTGGGAACAATATCTCAATACCTTCTGTAATGCCCACATATTTGACACACAAAATCCAATATCAAAATTACCGGAATACTTTTTTTGTCTTTAATCCAAATAAAGAAACTCGACATCAGGTAGGTCACTTACACAAACATGAACCCACTCATACAATAGATAACATAGGGTATACATTAATGTCTTACTCAAATGACGTAAACCAAGACAATGACCTAGCTAAGGTAAGACAATCTAGGCATACTCAACAACATGGATTTTTTCTAGTTTACATATTTATTACATTTAGCTTTACATTATATAACATTATAGGTTTCTAGTGAATTAAATAGGTAAGGGTGTAAAATTTCATTTTTTTAAAACTTCAAATAATTTATTTTCATATAGCATTAGCCTTTAGAAGAGAATACATTGTTAGTTCCTTTCTCAATTTACATTAATTATCCACAACTCATTTGTTAATTAAATTTATTTTAAACACCTATGATCTTCCTAATATTCATTCTTACATTAAATATTTGTTTCCCAAAATATGTTTAATTGAGGCTAAAAACTAATCCTCATTACGAAAAGGAACTAATAAGATGTTAAGGTTCTTCTTTTCGAGATGTATATTCGATAACTAAATTTTACCTTTCCTAGACAAGGGGAAACTGTTGTGAGATCAAGGAAGGAATTTGTAGGATTTAAGGATGATTTAGATTCGAGATACCTCTTCCCATAAACATCCTTCCGTCATAGTACCATATTTTTCCTATAACAGATTGTTATAGTTTAATAGTTAGTCTAAGTCAATTTTACATTTAAATGCCATCAATTTAATTTTTTTGTTATATAAGAGTTTGCGTTGGCTCAAATGCTTGATTTCTCCAAGAAAAATTCATATTATTTTTTTTTCTTAACAACAAGAGAATTCCTAAATCAATTATGAAGACCTCAAGCATAACTTTATTTCTAAAAAATATCTTACTTACTCTTGTTTTCCATTACTCTTACATGCTTTCTTTGAACTCTTATTAGCGTTATTTTAGAACAATTTAATTCAAATGACACATAATTTACACTTAGGGATTCATGACTACAATGAGTGGTGACACTTTACCTAACAACTCATTTCATCGCTCTAAAAAATCCAAGTATTAAAGTATATAACAAGACAACCAAAAAACTATATGATTTCCAAATTTCTTCCATGGAACTATTTAAATCATTTAGTAAAATGCAAGAACGTTTCTTTCACCAATACCCTTAAGAGATGTTGCATGATCTATTAAATTTAAAAGCAATCATGGATGAGGGAAACTACACCCTACGATAAATCACATAGTAATCTACTACTAAGGGTCACAGTTATCTAAGAGGGACAAAGGGAGTTCAAATGTAAAAGTTATAAAATTTTATGCATTTACAAATCTTTCTAAGGTAATATTTACAATCGTTGGTAACAATACATCATAGCTTCTTTGTTCATTAGCATCTTGAGAGGTCACTTGATGTATTACATTCATTTCTACTCAAGGGTTTATACACCCTACCATAAGAAAAAATTAGAGTAAATTTCCTTATCTTGCAAATCATTCATGCCACTTAAGGTATTCCAAGACTATAATTTCTCACTTTTGTTGAACACTTAGCTTATAAAGGGTTCCATTAGGTTTAGTTTATTTCCAATTGCACTTAGGGATCTACGCCTTGACTATAGATTAGTTTAAAGTATGAAACATATTTATCCTTTTAAACCTCCATAAGGGACAAAGGTGTAATGTTGTTACTAGCCAAGGTGACATATTTTTCTATGAGGAACTAAAGAGATTATTAACATGATTTTAATACATAGTACCACTAGTTCAATAAATCCACTTGTGTCATCAGGATCTTACAAAGGGTTCATTCAATGATGAAATTATCCCAAACTATCTTCTTAAGAATATGGTTGACCTCTAGGACACCAAGTTACAATACGAACATTGAACTCTAACTCATCCATGAAGATGGGCAGGGTTCATTTTAAGACACCTCTATAAAATTGTAGGTGGAAAATACCTGGCGAATATCGCTGGAACCAGTTTCAGTGAAAGGTGAATTTGACAGTATTCCAAAACCAAATTTTCACCTGGTTTTTCGAGCCAGAGAAATCAGAGTTTCAGGCATCGACGCACCTTTGACGCGTGACAATACGACGTCAATAACCATCCTTGACGCGTTTCAAGACAACATCAACAAATCCCTTTGACGCGTGTCAATGGCCTCTGTTGACGCGCGTCAATGGCTTCTGTTGACACACATCACTGGCCTCTATTGATGCACGTTAATGGGCTCTATTGACATGGTTCAATGGCTTCTGTTGACGCACGTCAACAGAAGCCATTGACGCATGTCAATAGATCCCATTGACGCACGTCAACAGAAGCCATTGACGCACGTCAATAGATCCCATTGACGCATGTCAACAAAGGCCATTGACATGCGATTTGGCCTATAAATACCCTCCCACCGGTCATTTTATCATTTACATTTTCCGGCTCTCGATTTTCTGTACTAGTATCCCTTATTATCAAAGACACAAGCACAACTATAATGTTGACTTCAAATGCTTCCCAACTACAAGCTCAGGAAAAAAATCAAGAAGAGAATCCAGTCCAATCCATGGGCAAGATCATCTACAGGAATCCCTTGTGCCCCCACATCCATATTGTTTTAAAGATGTCTTTCGAATATAAAGATTTGATGGATGCGTGTGAGTTTACTGGGCTCGTTGACATGCCCCATTTCGAAACAAATCCAAATATTTTGAATTACCTTCTCTCATCCTACAATACAGAGGACAACCTTTTTTATGTGACTCTGAATAGCGGCCGAATGTTCCAATTTAGTATCGAAGCAAATGACATCCATCGGTTTACGGGCCTTCCATTCAGAAATTTACCAATTGTTACAACAAAGGAAACACTCTTGGAAGAAGACAAGAAATTTCTCGAATCAACGTTCGGTTTCCATGTTGATTATAAGTATAATTCGTTTTTATTCATCATTTTTATTCTATTTTTTATTTTGATACAATTTGGTGTTATAAATTTATATTAATTCCCATGGTTTGGCATTTGTAGCTCATGTCAATAAATCTAGGAGTGGTGTGGATACGCAAGCAATTGCACACCACTTTCTTACTGCAGTGATTTCATTTTTTCAATCCAGAATAGTTATACAAGGTTCCCAAACAGATATACCAAACTGGGCCATTGTATACATCGTTGCCACTATCTCAAAACAAAAATTCGATTGGTGCACCTATCTATAAAAAAAAATAAGAACTGACATAAAAAATTCAAATCTTTCAAAAAAACCTGTCATTTATTCCACAAACTATCTCCTCGGTCTTTATTACGAGGCACTTGTAAATTTAAAAGATAAAAAAATTCCTACTTACACTGACGAGGAGTTGATGAAGTTTTCAATTCCATTTGAAGAACAATAGGTATAACCTATTTAGTTTGTATTTCAATTTTCGACATTACACTGCATATTTATTAAAAATTTACGGTTTTCAGAGAATATTTATTGAAGCCCTTCCCCGAAAAAAGGCGTTATCAAGAGGAAGAGGACAACAACATGCTGAGGCTTTGGGAGACTCCCAATCTAAAATGGAAGCACACTCCTCTCCGAACACTCAATAGTTTGAACTCGTTAAACGCCAAAGAAGTAATACCTTCTCATATATTATTTACAAATTCCAAATTTGTATTTTTATTTTCCAATTTAAATTTTAACCAATTGAATTGACATAACATTTAATGTTGATGACATTGCAGGGACTTTGGACCATACACATGTTTCAGAAACTCAACCTTCTTCCCCAACTCACTCCATACAATCGCATGCATTCGTATCTTCTGAACAACCACTGAATACTACTCCTACACGGCTACCCTTAGCACCATGAAAAACTACCCCTCGACAAAAAGGTACAATTTTTCAATACTACGTTTAATTTCATAGTTTTTGCATTTTTGGATTTTTTTCCTATTTTTCATGTTTTTTCTTGAACTTTTCATCACATTTCAGTCCTTCTGATCAAACAGCAGCACCAACACCCACTCAACCAATAATTTTTAAAATGCCAAGCAAAGGAACAATGAAAAAGAACATTGGTAAATGCATGTCAATTGCTCTGGCCCCTAGCGGGACACTAAACATTGCCTCCTCCTTTAGAATTCCAACGCTCTCACTTGGTGGTTTGCCCAGTGCAACAGGAATATTAGTTTTCAATAATATAAATTTAGATAAAGATTATTTAGGCATTGATAGAAATGACCCAACTGGTTTTTTCAATACCCGTGAGATGATTCAAGGCCAACAGGTATACTTCAATTTAAACATGCTTTACAATATTGAATTACATTTCAATTTAAATTTATTTATCTGAATCTTGATTAATTTTATCACAAACAGGATCAGGCCACCCAAAGGCAGAAACAAGTAGCAGTTGATCTTTCCAAAAGCCCCCATACTTCTCCAACAAGATCATCTTCATCAGATATAGATAGTGAACAGTTGCTACCTTTTCCTTTGGAAAACTTAATTGGTTTTGATTGTCAATCCCATGTCAGTGAGTTTATTCTACCTCATATCAATCAACTCATAGAATGGGAGAGAAGGGCTAAATTTCTTATCAATGAGATTATTAGTCGTTATGAAAATTATTGGCAAAGGGATAGTTTATACGCTACAATACAAAATCAACCTGTGAAGATGGATTCCTTACTTACCCAAGTAAGAAGTGGGACTGTCACGTATAACAACAACTATAAAGATGACATTTTGTTTAAGACATTAAAAAAATTGGAAAATATTAGTGCTGAGGCCCGGGCATATTTTTAAAAATGGTCTAAGGATAAGGATCTGGTAGCAATTGCAAATGCCGAGAGAGATAGAGCGGTTGTAAGTACTATCTCTTTCAAACAATCATTCTTGTTAATTTGAAATTTTCACTTTTTAGTAATATGTTGAATTGACATTACTCTTTTTGTGCAGTTGAAATATGAAAATTTGAAGAGTCAAGAAAAGGTATTCCAAGTTCACTTGGAAACATCGAAGAACAGTTTATCCACAGCTAAGAATTTGAAGGAAAATATTGTTTTGGTTAACAAACAAAACAATACACTAAAGTGGATAATTAAAGAGCATGGCTTTGACCCTGAAATATTATTCAAAGCTAAGGCAGCAGCTGATCCAAATTTGTTGTCGCATGGAGATGCAACAAATCAAGAAGAAAGAATTTTTAAAAATATGGATAGTGCTGCGGAAGATCTTATAAGTTCTGAGGTTATTTCTGCTGTTAGGGAAAGGGGTACAGCCACAGGGGAAGAAACCGTTGGGGAAAGGAGCACAGGAGTTGAAATGGATAAAGAAAAATATGGTTGAAACTTTTATTATTGTGTGGAAACTTTAAATATTGAGTGTGGAAACTTTAAATATTGAGTATGGTATTTGAATTTAATTATATGGATTTGATAGCCTTTTAAAATTTGAAATACTATGTAATCTTTAATTTTGATTGCATATGGATTTGATAGAATTTTTAGATTGTATATGGAGTTTATGCTTTTTGGTTTACTCTTAAAGGTGATTGCATTAGATAAGGATGAATCATGATGATGTATGTTTCTAGTTTACTTGGATTATCATGAATTGTATGTGGACGTAGGTGATGGATGATATAGATAGATATAGATGATGATGAATGATGATAATGGATAATTGTTTTAGAAACATGGAATGATGATAGATGATGATGAATGATGATGAATGATGATAATGATATGATATATATGGATGATGATCAATTTAATGTGGACGTAGATTTAGCTTCAAGCACAATAATTCTTCTTCTCTAAACATTTATACTTGTTTTAAGATAATTCTTCTTCTCTATACTTGTAATGATATGATCATGATGTCATTAGAATGGATATATATGATAAATAAATGGAATGTGTTAAAATGGATATAGATGACATTAGAATGGATATAGATGAAATTAGAACAGATATACTTGTAATGATATGATTATGAATTGTTTAAAAAAATGGAATTGTTTTAATAAATTTAAATTAGATAAATAATTGTTTTAATAATAATTGTAGTGTCAGGACTCAGGATTATGATAATGATATGGTGATGATATGATATATATGGATGATGATAAATTTTATGTGGACGTATATTATAAATTGTATAATGTATCATGGATTATGAATTGTATAGTATAGAAATATCTTCCTTTGTAAAATTCAATTGTGTCATTTTATCCCACAGTTAATAAAATATATCAAATCATTTTGCAAATATAAAAAATAAATTAAACATAATTGTAAGAAATCAAGAAAGAATCATCACTGGTAAGAAATTAAACATAATTGCAAATATGACAGGGTTTAACTTACCTCTAGTGTATTAGATTGCTGTGAAATCATCACTGATAATGTGCTAGATCTTTGTTTTAAAAAAACTCAACACAAGAAATGGATTAGTAGATAGATGGGTGAGTTGCCTGACATTGTCAATTCCGAGAAGTACCAGCTTCCTTGGATGGATGTCAACCCATGTTTTCCAAAAAAATAAAATATTGTATTTAAATAAATGTAAATATATAGACCTATAACATCTTTAATGATAACAAGAGCTGAAAAAAAATGTAAAGTAACAAACAATAAGATTAAGGTGAAGAAGATACCTATTTAAATTTGAAATCATCACTACCACTGGTAATGTGCTAGATCTGTGTTTTAAGAAAACTCAACACGAGAAATGGATTAGTAGATAGATGGCTGAATTGTCTGACATTGTCAGTCCCGAGAAGTACCATCTTCCTCAAATGGATGTCAACCCACTTTTTCAAAAAAAATAAAAATATTATAGATAAATAAATTTAAATATATAGGCATGTAACATCTTTAATGATAACAAGAGCTGAAAAAAATGTAAAGTGACAAAAAATAAGATTAAGATAAAGAAGATACCTATTTAAAGTTGAAACAATCCTTTATCAATAGCTTCTTCAAACTCGATGTTGTCTTCTATAGAATGTGACGATGAGCCAATTACACTCTCAAGGTTGGGTACATTTGTACTTGTAGCTGTATTATTCACACCTCTTCTTTCGCAAAGGGAATTCCAATACGCAATTGCTCTGTCGAACGGAAAGGTTTCGATGGAGTATCGAGAAACATAACACCTCATGTAACTTTCCATATTTTTATCCAACCTATTTCTCAGTTTTGATTTTATAAATGATAATGCACTGAAAACCCTTTCGTCCTCCACAGACCCCAAAATCATTGTTTGGCATAACTCATATAATCTGAAATATTCACTGATATCTTCTTGTAAGATAGAACTTTGATAGATTCCTCACCACAACCTTATAATAGCACCACTTTCAGAAAGTTCGTCTAAAATTTTATATTGGTTCCTCATTGTTGTTGTAAAATTGGTTGATTGAAACTTTAATAAATTAGCATTCAGTATACCTTTGATTTCCATACCCTTGAGCTCTGAAGTCTTTGTGAATTGTTCCATTATTGTACCCATGGATTTATGGAAATGCTTTCTGAAAAATTCTTCATGGCCACCTTTAGTATTCCAAAAATTAGGATTCATCACACCCATGGCTTCCAGAATTTTATCTTTACAGAAACGTTCGCTAATTTCTGATGACAAGGATTCTAAAAAAATTTTAAGCTTTATTCTTGTTTCAACTATAATAGACTCAAAGAGATTACATGTCACGGTAACATCTTCTCGTTCCGATCCTGTAATATCTTGACGTTTTTACAAAATGTGCAGTGGTATTTCCCTCCCATTAACAGTGATGCAGAGGTGATCGTGGATATTAAATCTCAAAAAGGTGCTGGGATTTTTAAGATCTAATAAAGCTTTCCAATTCTCAAAAATAGGTGCATCAAAACTATCTTGGGAACAATACAATATATCAAGACTTTGACATACCATTTTTCTCATCTGTATAAAATCCACAATATAGATTAATCTACCATGTGCTTGCTTCATCAGTGTATTGAACTCCTTTAAAATTGGAAGAATACCAACCAATGTAAGTAATGTCTCCAAATCAGTTAAATGGAACAACAAGTCCCTCACCCTATTAACTTCATGACGATATTTGTGCATGAAACCAACCAATGAAGGATACTCCTCACAAACTCTACATGCAGGTTCATACAAAGAGATCCATCTAGTCTCGACATCCTTTAGAATTTTTTTTCCATCTGTAATTCCAATTGCAAATTTTTGGAACTCAAGAAATCACTTTGGGCAACTTGACATATAGGCATGAAGTTATCTTATAAGGTCTTCTAATTTAGCAACATTTTCGTGGTTTCTTACCATTTTATATGCTAAATTCATTCTGTGAGCCATACAATGAATTAGTAACATATATGGGGCCACTGTTGTTTGTAATATAACACACAACCCTGTTCGGTGACCCTACATGACAGATGCACCATCTACTCCAACACATACCAACTTCATAGTAATTTCATAATCAGTCATTCTAGCAATATCTTTCAAATGAGAAACAACTATTTTATGTAGGTTTTTGGCATTGTAGTTTTCAACCATTTTCATAACACCCAATAGATGAGGTTTCCTTATATGATTTTATAAAGTATAGATGTGGATACATACCCATGCAGTGTTGTCGACTGCTGTCACTTCATCAATTGAAAGAGAGATAAAATTTGTTTTTTTTACATTCTCTTTCAAATCTTCCTTCTCTATCATCGAAAGGCATTTTGCCATTTCCCATCCACTACTTTTAGACCAATGAGACTAAGGTACGTTCAACATTCCATTAAATTCATACAAAACTTTGAAATCGAGGAAATCTGAAATCAATCTTCCTTTTTTTAGTATGTGAAATAGAGTAGAGAATTGTATGAATTTTGCATGTAGATTTGTTTGTTTCATCTTACCAAAATGTGATGTGATCGTTCCTCCCTTTTTCAAGAGATGTCTGTGTTTTTTTTGCTCTGCCTCATATTCCACTGCGTATCTAACATGCATGCATTCTTTTTCAGTTTTCCACCTGTGTATTTTTATTTTCTGGCCATCCGCCCCCGTTACAGTCAAATATTGTTTTCCACAATATTTTTCTATAGTGTCCAGCTTCAGTTGCATTTTTTGTTGCTTTCCCAATTTCCACGTACATATTATACATGTACATTCAGATGGGATCTCTTCAGAATTAGATGATTGTATAGGTTCAATGAACAGAAATTTAGCTGCCCAATCAAACTTGTATGTCCTGCCAATGGTCCACATATTCTTGTTCGTTTTCAATGTTTTACTTTTTTGAGTAGAATTTTGAGCAATATCACAATCACATGGTTTCCTCTTTCTTGGACTGGAATTTGAATTTGATTTATGTGTTCCATTTTGTTGAGTATTTGTATGTGTGATATCTTGATGCACTTCTGGTTGCACCCCAATAGGAACAATATCTTCAAGATCTGGCATATTATCGTAGGTGTCATTTGTTTGACTTTGATACTGTGCAAAATGCATGTCCACCTTAATAATACCTTCCACACAGTTAGTATTCTGATTCTTTCTGGTGGCATTTATATGGTTGGTATTTTTAATATCTGTTTCCGCAGAGTTTCCAAAATACTTGAAGAGTGATTTCTGAGATTTCTTACTTACTTTCAGGTTCTTGGCATTCTTTGAACTAGCACCTTCCATTATTTTGAAGAGAGTCCCGCGTCAACAAAAGAACCAAGTAGCAAATCTGTCCAATATCTGAGGTCTCTGTCGCACCTCCACTGTCTGAGGTCTCTTTCACGTGTCAAATTTTCCCTTGTCACGCATCAACTGCCTATTACCTGCCGTGCATCCACTGTCTGAAGTTACTGTCGTGCGTCAACTCTACCCTTGTCGTGCATCAACTGTTATGCCCTGTCGCATGTCAACTCTCTTTGTCGCGCGTCAAACCTATTCCTTTTTTGCGCGTCTGTAATATCTCCTTGTCGCGCATCTGTAATAACTCTTTATCGCGCGTTAACTATGTCCCTATCACGTGTCAACAACTAACCCTAACAAGCTAACAACAATCTCTGGTGCTTAAGAGTATGCAAGTTCAAACTTCATAGTATTGGTAATTTGGTAAGCTACTTGAGGTATACTACCCGGCGAATCACCTAGGTTCTTATAGGAGATGTTTTCAAATGAAGGCGAAGCCGACCCCCCCAAAAAATATACTATATATTTTAGGTGAACAGGACACCGACCCGCTCCGAAAAAATCACCTTTTCAAATTTTCCTAAAATGAAATTTTCACCATATTACGAATATTCGCCACTAAAATTATCCCTGAAGATGGGTAGAACTAGGACACCAACAAGTGTTAGTCCTATTTACCCTATGCATGAAAAGGTTAATCAACGGATCTGTTGCTTCATGCAAGGATACTTAATTTATAGAAATGGTCTTTAAATTTTTTTCTTAAATGTAGGACAAGAAGTCTAATTGTGAGGATTAAAGTATTTCTTAAGACATTAGGATTTTCCAAACCTAGATGTGACATGATTGATAGGGAGCGTATGAAAAAGGTTGTATACTTGATGCATTATATGGTTTAATTATGATAAGTTACTCCCAACCATTTTGATTTTATCTATGAACAACAATAACTATAAGGTAGGTGATTGTTTCAATTTCCTAAATGATGGGATCCATATTTAAATTCAAATGGGCTTAACACCTATGAAGTGAAAGGTGTTTTTTACCCATTTATAAATTCAACTATCCTCCTTGTTTATCGAGCTAACATAGTTATTCCTATATTAATTATGTGTCACTCCTACTAGTGTTGTAAGGTTAGCTTTAACAAAATATAGATACAAACAACATAGTTTTCCATGTACAATGCTTGAAATATAAGAGTCCAAGAGGAACAATAGTATTCAACACACTAATTTTGATAATGTAATTCTCCTTAATTCACTTTCATTTAATATTCATAATTTATATCAATATACGCTATCGTAATAACAACTCATTGATTACAATGTATATCAAACTCTAGTCCTTATTTGGAGTACCTACAACCAACGTTGCATCATTCCTATAACTGGTATGGAGATCCCTTACACTCAAGCATAAATCCTCAAATTCATCATTTCAAAAAATTCCAGTTATATATAAGAGAGAGACGGGGGGGAGGGAAAAAGAAAGAGTTCATTTTTCATGCATTCATGCTTTCACATTCATTTTACAATTAATGTTTTGGTACTAGAGAGAGAGAGAGTAAGGATGAGAGAGAAATTTAAAATACATATTATTTTCCATTCACAATGTCACAACCATTTTCGTTTCATATCCATTTTAATTTCATTTCAAACAAATTTACATTTCCCAATTCTTTTACATTTTCAAATCAACCGAAGCATCGTAGTCGTTTCTAGAGAGAGAAAAGGGTGGAGAGAGAAAATAACCATAGATTTCAAAATTAATTTATATAAGATAAAAGATCGAATAAAATTCTACATAGCATTGTAACAGTATTATGAGGTCACATGCGTGGGTAGAAGTCAAACGAGACTAAAAAAGAAGATTCTAGTTGAGGTTGAGAAAATTGTCTGAAACAACAAAGTGCTTACAAACTTGGTCTCGAACACACTCGTTTAAATATCATTCACAAATTTTGATAATTCATACTTATTCCCCCATATATAGACAATTCATCGTGTCTGACAGAAGTTGATTACGATGAGCGGAGCTCAAGTTACAGGGGCCAATTCTAGGGCCAATTATTGTAATTACGTTAGCAGCTCTTGTCACACAACAACCAGTGGGCCCCAAAACACACTTGGAAAATATTTTCCGAAGGTTTTTTAAATGAAATGAAGGTGGGTTATTATACTCTTGTTGGCAGGCTAGAGGTAGGAGGTAGGGCTGTTTAGTTTGGCTCAAGCTAAGTAACAACTGTAAGCTGAAACTGATAGTGTTTTATTACAACAACCTTATCATTATAAGTGACTAATAAGCTAAGAGGGTTTAGGAATGTGCCTTCCAAGAGAACTAAATAATTTTGAACAACTCGGTTAAGGTCCCCTAAGGTTTTCCATGTTACTAGGGGTCATGCAAAGATTTTTGGTTTTACAGTACGTTTGGGTGTGGCGTTCCATGCACATGACTTTCGAGATCATTTTTTTAACAGTTCGCGTCAAGGTAATATTTTTTAAATTGTTGGGATTACATTCTCTATGATTCAATAGTTAATTGTAAAGATTTGTAAGTGATGAAGCAAAATTTACTGCAAACGATAAGTGGAAAACCATACCATTTTACAAAAAACTCATGACCCCCGCATCCAACGATACTGCATCATCTTGCCACATTCACCAAATGCAAACCACGAAACCAAACATGATGAGATCCACAAAATTGACAACTAGCCATCGTGTGACCAAATTCACAGGATGAGATATAATACCAACTTAGCATTTCCTCCAAACAATAATAAACCGACACCAAAGCATACAAATGGTCCTTTTAGCTGCTTTAATGCTTCGTTTAGACACAGCTAAGGAGGCACTAGGAAAATGAAATTGATTTATTTGTGAATCTACCATAGCCTTTACATGGAATTTTCTTAATCCTAATAAACACAACCATTTTGTGTCAATTGAGCGATTAACACACTCCATGACACTATGTTCATCTAGGCGTTTTGAATTAAGCGTGACAAAAGCATTACTTTGAAGTATTTTAAGGCTCTTCAATGAATCTAATTTTGTTATACATGCACCCATGGAATTACATGGGATGACACCTAGATGAGGAATTTATTCAAGGCATTTTGCTAAACCTTTCAATGCCCTGATCCCATGATTGATAAAATAAGATAATAATGAATAAGCATAGGCTTTCACTTAGAGGAAGAGGGAAGTAAGTAATCCTGAAGAGGCATACGTGGAATACTAGGAAAGGGAACTTCCCCTGTCTAAATTAATACAACTAAAAAAAAAATAGGGAGAAGGAAAAATTAAATGGTAGCTGACATCTACCCTTAGAACTGTGTTGGACAGGTTACAGTGAAAGCAACATAGGTACATAGAAAACAAAGGAGAAAAATCAATACAGCTACATAATAAACCTTGATGGAGTGCCTCCTAAGCCTTAATATTTGTCTTCCTATGCATAAATCAAATAATCCAGTAGCAAGGAACACATCTGATTCTCCTCTCAAAGGTAATTGAACCCACTTCAGACACAGATACAAGTGAAGATTGATCTAATCGCGCATATCTAGCCAGCACAACATTCCATGAAACCATTATTTTTAACACATTCTGCCAAACAGTTCATGAGCTATATATTCTTTATTGTTTTTCATACACGTTTGATGACGCAATTAAAGCTATCAAGAAAAAGGAACCCGTTCCAAATCTCCCATTTTAACAGAGTTCCCAAAAGTGTTCTATCTAGTTGCAACTAACCAAAAACAACTAAATTTTCAACGCTAACTTGGGTTTCACTCTGGTTAACAAATTGAGATAAATAAAGTTATTTTATTACTCTAAGAGGAAAATGATAGGTCTGAAAAAGGTGTTGAGGATGTGTCTCTCTCCAATATACAAGAACGCCACCCCATACTCTAATAGAACGCCTCCACTAACACCTTTTCTTTCATACAAATGTACTTCCCCCCTTTTTCCAATTTAATGTTGGGAACTACATTTCCCTCTGATTTTAAGAGCCGCATCCTTGATGCAACAAAGCATTGAAGCTTAAAGTGTAAGTAGGCAAGAATGTCAATAATGACACATGTCATTTAACAAAGTAACTCGTGTGTACAATGTGACCAAATGGGATTAGACTGTTGGTTGTGGAGCATGATATCGACAGGGGTTGCAAGGGGGGATTTACATCCCTTGCGGGGGGGTTGAGGGTCACGCGCCCTGGTGGGGGTTCGGGAGATATGCCCCCGAAAGCCACATTTTATATGTATTTATGTGTTGTAAAATCTTGATTGCTCATTATTAGGTCATAGATCTAATTGGTGATTTTCTTTGTTTCCCCAAAATGATAAAAACCCTAATATCTTTAAAGGGTTGTTATGTATGAGGCTCATTGTAAGAGTGGCTGCACTGAGAGAGAGAGTTTTTTCTGGAATGAATAAAGGATTGGTTGTTTCTGGTGGATGTAGCCCATTTTGGGTGAGCCACATTAAATATGTGTCTTTGTTTTATTGCATTCTTTTTTGTTTCACGTTTTCTGCATTATTCATTGCATGCTTGTTTATTTGTCAAACTGGTATAATCCTAACATAGAGTAATTTTGGAAATATATTAAATTTTGATGTTCTATGAAGATTGGTATTTAGTTATCTCTTACTTTACAACTCAGTTAGTCTTTTCTTTTACAGTATCTCTTAATCTCAAACTCTTAGTATTCATTGTTTAGAATTTCAATTGTCTTATGTTCATGGGTGCCCAACAATAATTGGCTTAAAGATGTCACACAAAACTCAACACATCACAAACGACCTGTGACACATCTTACTACATAATTTCACGACTATATCACATCACAAGACCTTAAATTCCACCATGAAAAGACAACAAGTAGTCCACGGAACAAATAATTTCCAGCAATTATGTCATAGGCATAAATCCAACACACACAAGTGACTAAAAAATAGAATCATCAAGGTGATAATTATATAGCTGGTATCACATGATGCAAAGACCACAAATATACTGACACAATACCAAGTCAATATCCAATAATAGATACTAACCAAGGGGAGCAACAAACCATAATCATAACAATGCCTAACAAGACTCACAAGAGTACACATAATTCATACTACCAACTCCACACATCACAAAAAGTCATAAAACAAATCCATATATATCCCAAATCATCAAAAAAACAATACATCTACCTCCCAAAGAATCACAAAACATCTCCATATACCTCCCAAACAGAAAGAATCATAGTGCCAAAACCAAGCTGAGCCACTCAACCATAAAGCCCCATCTCTTTAATTCTCCATATCGGGCCACTCAACCAAAGAGTATCATTTCCTTATTTCTCCATATTGGGTCACTCAACCATAGAGCCCCATCGAGAATATTAGGTCACTTAGCCATAGAGCCCCATCTCCTTATTTATTCATTTAATAAGGTCGGGTCAGCCTATGTCCCTAGGTTTATAAAGCCTCATCAACCCCACCCAAGTTGTGTAGTAACCTATAGTTTAAAAACTACATGGCCCTTTGACCCCCTTGGGGTGTACGCCCATACAACGAAGTAGGTCTATACGTCCAACCAATCCATGGTGAATCCCATGACCCTAATCCAACACATCATGACATTGGAACCAACATAACAATTTGTTTCAAATGCCAATTGGAAAAAATACCAAGCCTTCAGCTAGGCTAAAATAAATTTAAATTTGAAAAGAAAATTTAAAACTAAGAAAAACAAATTGCTAAATAGCCACAGTTAGTGTGAAATCCGCATGTTAATGCAAGAATCAAATAATATGCCCAAAATTACAATAACCCCAAAAAAGTTAAATAAAACAATTTGTTGGTTCCAAAAAAGAGAAAAAAAAAGTCAAATTTATGAATAAATTAAGTATAGAGAAATAACACATCATAATCACTATGTGGACTTATACAACCACCAAAGGGGTACTCATCAAGTTTCTGGCAATCGAACATTGAGCCTCATTTCATAAAATAACATATCAAATAATACATTTGTCATAATTTATGCCTAAAACATCCCTCCACACGCCCACAAGGCTCAACATAGTGTCAACATAGTATGAGAGGGGGGGTGTAAAGGTTTCCATTCACTAAGCCTAATGTGTTCGTGAAACACAATATACATGATTCCCATTGGGCAAGTGCCATGCATACAAAATGAACAGAAGTGGGTTTTCAATCTATATAAGAATCCACTCCCTATCTCATATTTTGCTCGAGTGACTGGTCAACGGTACACCAATGCTAAGGTACACATAGGTCACCTATATGAAAACCATATAGGGATAGAGAAAAAGGTACACGTCACCATCTACTGAGCCTAAGGTGTTCGCAAAACAAAATATAAATTTTTCTCATTGGGCAATGTGCTATACATACCAAATAAACAAAGGTGTATTTTCAGTCTATGTAATACTCCCACCTCTTATCTCGTACTTAGCTTAAGTGACTCATCAACGGTACTCATTTCCTCTCTCCATACATACACTTTTTACCAATTTCTTCCCTTAGATTCGGTTAGTGTAACGTCCACAACATAACACATAAACACATTACTAACATGATGGTGATTCACACACATTATCCATAGAATCTTACGCATGGTGTATATACAGTGTAAATCATGATCATTATCTTCAAGGGTTATAATACATCACATTTCCTCATAGTGCACTCAAAGTGAAAGTACTATAAAATAGGGGTCATATAATCACCATATGCCCCTACTTCATGACATGAACCATCACATATTACACATGTTGGTGCTCAAAATAGTCTCACCCCAGTTTGTCATTTAAAATCTATCAATTTATGGCCTCTGCCATACATTATCTCCCCGTGTTGTGCCTGAGAAGTATCTGCCTTCCTTTTTCTTCCGTAATCAATCCTTCCTTGGTCCAAATATCACGTATGGATCCATATTTATTTCCTTGTTTCTATGTCCCTCTGAAAAAGTTTGTATTTGGGTGTAAAAGCTCGGGTTGTCTCGTTCTTTCTGTCTTCCACAGTCGGGGTTTTTTGTCCTTGTCATTTTTTCCCTAAATACTTGAAGAAAAATGAATGGATGTATCTTGGAGGAATGTATTTGAGCCTTGTAGAATTTCTAAATTATCTATCCTATGAGAAAATTTCATCTTCGGGCTCAAATGGTCATTTTTCTACATTTTACGGTTTGACGGGCATTTTTCCTGGTCAAATTTAAATCCTTGCATCAACAGGAAACGTGGCCCCTTTTGGTTGGACGCGGCTCGGTAGGGTACTTCCAAAATTTTATGAATCGCCTGAACTTAAAAACCTATCTACGTGGAAAAACGATGCTCATTTGAACATTTTATTTTTTGTTTGGCCTTGGAGTTGCGCTGGGAGGACGCGTGGAGGCTTCCGCCGGGTCTTACCATACTTATACTTTTCTAACTATTTATAGCGGCCTGGGACATGTGGAGGAACCACGCATGTTTGAGGAACGACCCTTGACTTTTATTTTAAAGAAGTACCAGGAGGACACTTAGAGGCCTCCACTCACTTTGTATTTTTCTTGGACTTTTCAATGGCCAAAGGAGATTGCCTTGGACCTTGACACATGGTGCCTTCCACTAAGCTTTAAGCCTTCAAACAAATTTTGTCGGGCCAAAACACATGGCGAGCCTGCACTCATTCAAGGTCTCAACTTTTGGGGACCATCTCAAGATGCGCCATTGTGACGCATGGCAATTTTAAAAGTCAAAAAGGTGGGGAAGCAGACCATCGGGGGCAACTTGGATTTTTTGCCTCTTAAGGATTAAAATATCAAAATGGCCCGCAAGCCTGACGAAGGATTAGACAAAATTTGTTTCAAGTCAATGGTGGAGGCGTGGAATTTCGGGGGAAATCTAGAAAAATTTCTTTTTGTGGAAAAAGGAGCTAAAAGTATAAAAAGAGAGTGTGTTTCCACTGGGACCCACATTGGGACACATGTCAGGCCCTTTTTTCAAAGGTGGAGGGGTGGAGCAAAATGAGAATTTTTTCCATTTTTTTTCAAAAGGTTGTAAAAGGTCAAAAGGAACCCCTGGGCCCATTTTTAATTGAATCTTCCATGTGGATGACCCCAATTAAAAGTGGATATCAACGACAGTTGTGCGTCTATATCTGATTTCCCCCCTATTTTTGCTAAAAGCTCCTGGAGATGTGAGTCTTCATGATTTCTTGATATTTCCTACACGCCAAACAGAGAAGAGAGTTAAATTTGATATCTAAATTTGGTGGGGAGAATCTGGAGATGTTTTTTACCATTAAGATGAGGTCTGACCCTTGGGCTTGATCTGATCTTCCATTTTTCCTTCTCATGCACGTAAAGAACTAGATTTCACAAATTATGGGTGGAAGTGGTTGGCAAATAGAAGGAAGAGTGATCTACTAGAAGAAGGAGTTGAATGTGGGAGATATTCAAAGAGATCTTCCCCGTGAGCACGTGACAACTTTTTACAGATCTGATTCTGGGAATCACAATCGAAATCATGGCAAGCACTAGTACACTCAATGTTTGGATTTTTGGGGGGAAAAAATCTGTTGTGAAATGTTATAAATTGCATGAATTTATCGTGCAAATGGTTGGAGTGTTAGAGGTCGGGACTGATTTTCTAATAGAAAAAGCTTGATAGAGCCCGTCTTTCTGATAAGCCATCTGAGAAACCTGTTTATCTCTTTTGTATTAAATTTGATCATGTCAAGGTGTTTGCGAGTGTACAACCATTAACAAGCTCTAAGATTGTTCTAGAAAATTTCCCCTGCTGATGAATTTAATCAAATCTGAGTTATTCTGTGTTGATCTTGAGAAAAACTATTTCTGCTTCATTTCTAAGTTTCTGCAAATGGTTTTTCTTGTTCCCATTGCAATCTTACATTGAAATCTTTGTAAATCACACAAGATCTTATCCTTGTGATAGTTTGGTGGCATTTAAAATTTCATTTATCAGAAGAGATTTCATCTGATAGTGAAATAAACAAATTTAAAATCACTGTGACTCCTAGCATGACTATAAGATTGTTTGTTAGCGTTTGAGGGTATCTTAGGTGTGATGAAACAGAGGTTGATAATGTTTAGTTAAGTATTTCAATTTGAGCCTTCACTTTGGATTCTTAAAGTTTGTGTGATAACGTGTTGATCTGGGCCTCCATTGAAGCACATATTTCTGGTTAAAGGAACATTTTAGCTATCTTGAAGCATTCTGTTGTCTAAGCTTTCCATTTTTGTAAGATTTCTCAGAGACCTAGCAAATCAAGTTCATTTTGACTCACCTCCCACCAAAATTCATTTAAAACAACCAATCCTACATGTACCATGTGTGTGCACAAATGCATAATCTTTGTTACCAAAACATGCAGAAGCAATCAGGATTCCAAATGTCTTTAGTAACCTGAACCATGTCTAGGAAGTATCTCCATTATCTAGAGTGACAACTCGTGAGAGTTGGGTTTTGTTGCATTTATCATATCCTAAAATCCCATGAAACCTCAAAATCCTAAAATCTTGAAGTCTGAATTTCAGACTTCGAGTTTCACAATTCTTTTTCTCCCCACATGACACTATTCAGTGTCGTGAGCTCCCAAGACTCCAAATCCATGAAATTAACCCACCTTTTAATTGTTGACCTCTGAATTTCAGATTTGTGTGCTCCTTGTCTTTAGGTTTCACCATTTCTGATATCCGAAGCTCCTACGTCATTGACCCCGAAAAGGGATTTGACCTCTAAAACCTCCCAAGACCTTTCAGACTTCGGGATTTTGGGGTTTCAGGATTTTGGCTCATTTTTACGTTTTGAGCGGTAAAAAATTTGAATCACTCAATCCATGAAATCTAAAAATTTTACACTTCGGGCCTTTTCTTCTCTCCAAATTGTTTTCTCGGCTCGAGCCTGAGTCTTTGTATCTTCCACAGCTCGACCATTGTTTCACTACTGAATACTCCTACCTTTGGCTTAACGAGTCATTATTGACCTGAATCTGACCCCTTGTGATCATTTTGTGTCATTTTACCACTGATCTGAGCCTCGACTTTCCAATGCAAGCTCCCATGGCCAAATCGATCTTTCGATTTTCTCTCTATGAGGTCTTGTTTTTCCAATTTCACCTAAGGGTAAAAATCAGATAACACCATGTTTATGGTATCATGCCTCATGTGTGGTTGTGCATCTCTTATTTTTAGGTTTGCAAGCCTTAATTTAATTGCAACATCGTGGGTGTCCCATGTTTGTAGGTGTTGCACACCTTTTGTGTGACATTTTTTATGTTACGTTCTCACTTGTTTTTATACTGTATACAATTGGTTTCTAATAACACATGATTTATTACAGCTATAATCAAGTTATTTTGATACATTGTCATTACTACAATTAGCTTTCTTCTTGTCATTGTTAATCTTATTTTATGTTGTGGCCTACACCATGTGCATCTCCCTTGCAAATAAAAATTATTCTCGGTGGCCACCACATCAGTATTTCAAATATTATCCACAAATTTTTAGACTATCTGACATTAATAAACATATTTTCTTTCGATTCACGTGCTCAAATCCTTAATTGTAAGTTCATCAAAAGAGGGATAAAACATCTGGTTTTTTCTACATTTCCAACACACACAAAAATATTTCTTAGAACATACATATTTAAAGAAAGATAAAATTCACTTAGAATCATATTCAGACACAAAAAATTATACAAATGTACATAGGGTCAAAAATATGTAGAATTTTTAGGACCATATAGATGGTTATGACCCTATTATATAATTTTCCCCAAGGGGAATTTCTCTTAGTACTATCAATAATTTTAGATTTTTCATCATTATTTTATTATATTCACATGGTCATAGACTCAAAATGACTGATTGGCGTAAGTTGAGGGGCATCAAGTGTTTCACTATCACTCTCTCCACTCTACTCATTTTTATCTTTAATTTTTAGCACATTAAGGGAACAAGTCTCATTTCTCCAATTCATCAATTCTACTCATCTTATGACACATGTGAAATGTATGAGGGCACTCATTCTCTAACATATATCCTCAGTTACAAAATTGGGCTTATAAACATCTACATTTTTATGGTCCTTGTGGTTACGTAAGGTATTGAAGTAGCTAAGATCTTCATAGGAAGTTCTTCTTATCCTCTTGCACTTAAGGGGAAGATATTAAATTTTTTAAACAACTTTGATTCATGGTCTTATTCCTTCATGAGATTATTTTTGTGTTCAAATTTTGGTTCTTCTCTTCAAATTTCATGTGTTGGGTGGTACACATAATGCATCGAAAATATTCTCACCAAAATTAGGTATTGATCACCAAAATTCTCCATTAGAAGTTCATAAAATTTAGAATCTCCAAAGCACAAGAGCACACTCCTTTCACAAAACAAAAGGGTGTATTTCTTAAATATTTTGCATCTCTTTTGAAATTTCTTATTGAACACTGCTTTCAATAAATTGGAGTTAGAGTTCAATTTCCTATTCTTAGAATTGAATACACTTTGTGTTGCAGGTTTCAGTCTTAGAGCATGTCAACACTAATACAACAAGACACTGCAAAGAAAAAGTTACTCTGGGAAAAGACAAAGTGTGTATACACACTAAGGTATGTTTTTCATTTAAGCATGTAGAAACTCAAATTTGGAAATCCATCCTCTGTCCATCAATTGACACAGCTAATCTTGACATTTTACACTAGTATAATGAATGCACTATATTTTCTCTTGCTTAACACACCTTGATAGACCTTTTGTCACTTATATATATGTAAACAATTCTAGGTCATCAATTTTTGTGGGTTAATGACATAAAAAAATTTGATAACATCTATCCCCAGTCTCATAAAGTCAAATTTATCTTTTTCCCCTAATTCAAAACCATTAATTTTGGTTGGTTTATCAGTGGTTTATCAAAATCTACAATTCAACCCTATTGTACAGTTTTGTGCCAATATTTTTTGAGCTAACTCTTCTAATTCTATCACCTTTATATGGACTAATATATCCCCTTAGTTAGTATTTCAAGAGATAACAACCTTCATAATCCAATATAAGTAAGTAAATTAGACCTCATTTGTTAACCTGGTACTTTCTTGAATGCTCATGAAAAAGAAAACACAAAAGGCACCTGAATCTCCCAAAATTGTGAAATAGGGAAGCCTGCTCTACTAGTCTAAATATTCCTTCCACGTTTAGGAGTCTCCATTCTTATTTTATAAGAAAGTAAGTTGACCCATCGCAAGAATTTTCATAAATGTGAAATTCAAGTTGAAGGAGTGTCAAAGTAACAATTGTCAAGTTCTAGTTACATTATGGTAGACATCACATGCTAGGAGAAGGACATGTGATTTCAGGACTCTTAAGAATATTACCTATGCCAATGGTGCGTAGGAGGGCCTACAACCCAACTAAATTTGTTTTAAAAAAACTCTTTCCCATACTACAAGGGTTTTAGGGTTTCATTAGAGTTTAGAGAGTTATTATGAATGTGATTGAATAATACTAGTAGAAAATTACTTTGATTTCTAAGCAGAAAGAGTACTCATAAGTTTTTGAAACCTGATTCCAAGCAGTTCCAAGAAAAAACATTAGAGTCATGTTGTATGAATGCTTTAAATCGTGTTGTACATTTTTCACGAGGATTATTTTTAGATCACAATAATTTTGACAAGGAATTTCCATTTTCAAAAAAACCTTTTTCTTCACTCAAATCACCCAAACTCTTCTAGATCCCTACAGAATCAACGAATTGCAATCTTTCCTTTTGTTTTCACTTGTTTTTAGCAGTAAGTCACTTTGAAAAATGATATTATGATTTGTGCAATTAATGTCGGAATTTAATTAAATGAGAATATCCACTAATTACAATTTTCATCTTTCTAAGCATGTTAATTATAATACATCTTAACCTAAAAAGTTGATATCAACTATATTTAATTATAAACCTAATTTATCTTAAATTAATTATAAACCTAAATTCTTATTTCTAATCAACTATATTTACTTCAATTTTAATTGTAAAATTTTTATATCTATATTTATACTGGGTTGTATTGGGTCCTCTTAAATAATAAATGATTTAATAAATTCATATACGTATAATGATGTGCAACTTTATACTAATGATGAAACTAATTGTTTAATAAAAGTGATATATTTATGTTATTATACATAAATATCTACATAATTAGGCTACATAGATTCAGACAAATAATATTTGATATATAATAATTATGTCAAATGATATTTTTTGAAACTGAAATTAAATATGATATAAATATTCATAAATTATTATAAACATACTCGTACAAAATTAACTATAAATATTTTATGTTCTTCAGTATTCATTGTGCATTACATATTATTCACACAGCTCATGAGAATTATGTTTTATTTTTCTACCTTTGTACATGCATGTATCAATTCTTCATTGTTGAGCTTCTACTTCTTGAGCTATCCATGTCACACTGTCCTTTTTATTTAGACCCTAAAATTTTAAATAGTATATATAAGGACCATATTGTTGATGTGATGGAAAAACATACCCACCATGACATTCATCGGTTTTTCCTAATTTTCATGTTCATGTACTATGTTGATCAAGCTAAGTGGTCAAAACATTAATGACTTCGGGTTTAGTTATCCAAGTTGATCACTAACATAATGGAGACCATTGATTAAAAAAAATGGTTTATGTTTAGCCTAGTATCTTTTCTCATAATACCTGTTAGCTATGCACACCACCTCACTCCTCTTGTGGAACTTCAAATTCACATCACAATTATTTTTTTCATGAATTTTTCCTTTCCTTACAATATTGTGCATTGTTGATGTACTTTGACATGGAATTCCTCAAGGTTTAATTCCTCCATGCAATGATGAAACATTCCATAACATCACACAATATTACAAAAAGTTCCCGACCTTGGAGCATCATGTAAACCTATTTTTCATCATCATGTAAATATTTATAACTGTATGCATCTTCCCAAGAAATTATCATTATTTGTAAGACTTATGGGACCTTCTTAACTTTATCTATGTAATATCATGTGTGCTATGCAAAAGCCTCCCCACACATGCATCAATATAAATAACATGCTACAACCCAAAACCTAACCTGAAAATTGTGATTTTTTTAAAGTAAAGTTATAAAGAGGGTTACAAGGATGTTTAATCTTTAGGGTTCATTAAATTAACTTACACTACTTAACTTAACTTTACGATTGAAGAACCAAGTCTAGTTAAAAGGTTAACTTATTTTCAAATTTATCTCTAAGGTCCATTAATCAATTATTCAAAAGGAAGGTAACAAGGATTAATTTACTTAATTAAATATTTTCTTCTCTTTAAATATTGCTCAATTTAATATGGTTGACCACATGCTTAATTACTCTAGTTTCATTATCCTAATAGTTTAAAAGTCCTTTTATTAAATTCCTACAACATACTAAGGGTTAAAAGGACATTACACCCCTAGGCAATTAAATGGCCCCACTCACCCATCTACACATACCCTTAAGGATTTTAAATTAAACATTTAAAATACATTTCTACCTTAAAAAAGGTAGGGTCAATCCTCCACCCTTGGATCAAATCCATCTTGGCCACTAGATCCTAGGGTTCCAAACTTAGCCCTAAAATCCTTATGAAATTCTATTAAAACCTTTTCTTATTCTATTCTTCTCATTTGGTCTATTTCCTTTTTGTTAAATTTGTAGGTTGGAGAGGAGGAAGCCATGGAAGCAAAAGAGGAAGAGTCATGGAGGATTCTACATGGAGATTTAGTCTAGGCTTAGTTTAGTTTTAGTTTTATTTATGTAATCTATTTCATTCAAGGATTGGGAGGGATTTCCTCCACCAATCTGGTTTTTATTTCAAGTTATTTGTGTATTGGGTTTTAAATTTGGGGCAAACCCTACCCCATTGTTATAAATGAAAAAGACTAGTTTTAGATCCACCATTTGTATGTTTTATTGTTCAATCCATGGTTTTCTCATTGTTTTGCTTGCTGGTAATTATAGGTTAAATTTTACAACTTAGAAATTTGAGTGCAAACTAGGTTAAAAATTCATAGCACAGGCGCAGATCCATGGAATTCTGTCATAAGTGACAGAACCGCCACCCAGAGCAGACCGACGGTCCTGGGACCGCCGCCCTGCCTGGGTGACAAACCACGGACCGCCACCCTACTGAGCGGTTGGTTTTGGGACCGTCGCCTTAGCCTGAGCGGCGGTTATGGGACCGCCACTCTGCATAGGGCGGCGGTCCTGTTTCTGAAAAATAGAACCTTAGTGCCGAGATTTTCACAAAAACTTAAAGTTACTAAAAGATGTAAAAATGCATTCTAAGTTTTTTTTTGTTCATTTCAAGTTCCAGATTTGAGATTTATTGCTCTTTTATTCATTTCTTAGTTAAATCTACTCATTTTAAAGTGTTTTCAACTCTAATAAAATTCATCTACTTACAAGAATAATTTCCATTTGTTTAACTAGATTCTTCTTTCCATTACAAGAGCAAAAGGAATTTAAATCTATTTCATTTCTTTGTCATTTCCTTGCTATAAAATCAACATTTCTAAATACAATATAATCTAACTTGTTCTCTCTTTCATTTCACTACAATGTACATACATTCAAAATAGCTAAAATAACTTTATTTTTCCATTCAATGTTATTATTGCATAGCAAGTTCAACTTCTAACAACTTCTACATTTTCTTCTTTCACATTTACAATACAATAACTATTCAATGAAAGTATACTTTCTTTTCCATTTCACAATAGCTTAAATCTTTTAATCACAAAAACTACTTTTCTCACAATACATCCAAGATTTCAACAAGGAGAAATACTTTCTTTTCTATTTGCAAAACTAACTCTACAATAAATTAAGCTTTCTTCTTTCTTTTCTTATTTACACAAAAATTCTTTCCACATACAATACAATATCAATAAAAATTATTTGAATACAACTTTCCTTTACAAAATCATTACAATGTTCTCCACTTGATGTGGGAAATCATACAAAAATGTAAATAAAGAATGAAATACATTATTACAATTTCTTCCACTCTAAGTGGGTAAAATACTAAGGAAGTTTCACAAGGTCACCAACAAGACTCCAAGCTCCACAACTCCAACAAGATAGCTCCTCTCAAGATTGTTTGATTCACAACAAAATGGGGGGAGAGGCAACGCTCTCCACCCAACCAAGATATCCAATGGAGAGGAGAAGCCATCCTCTCCATTGGCCCCCGAGCCCCAACCACATTACAATGGGAGATGATTTCAACTCATGGCAACAACAAGCTTCCACAATACTTAACAAAATAGTTTTACAATCCATTCCATTCACATTCAAACACAACAACAACACAAGCAAGAAGAATCAACAAAACAACAATATAACAAGGCTTATCAAGAAAGCCAAAAGAGCAAGACCTATGGGGAGGCCACTTATGCCTCCCAATGGGAATGGGTGCCCACCTTAAAGCCTCCAATGCATATCTCAAATCCCCTACAAACTCTTATGCCTCCCTCAAGTACCCCTTATACCTCCATATACTCTTATGCCTCCCTCAATCTCTTATGCCTCCCTCATAACAAGAAACAAGAAGAAATGCAAGCATTCCTCATACAAGGTGGGGCACCCAACCCAAACTCCCTCCACAAAAGGGTAAACTCTTATGCCTCCCTACATGAAAACTCCCCATAGTCTCCTCCTACTCCAAAACTTAGGCAATCTACCCACACCCAACAAGCATTCCAAAGGGAAAACAACACTCAACACAACATATAAACACAAATAAAAGACATAATTTAAACAAGGTGAAGCTCCTACCTCTCCATAGTAGAGCTTGTTCCAAGAATGAAATTCCAAGCTCCTCCAAAAACCAAGCAAGCATCCACAAAGTTCCAACAATCCACAAGCTCTCCCAAAAATCCTCTAACTCTCCAAAATTCAAGAGCCAAAATGAATCAAGTAACCCCCAAACAAGCAAAATGATTTCAATAAATAGAAAAAGGAGAGAGGAGGATGATGTGGCTCCAAGTAGGATGCCACCTCATTTCCTCTCCACTCCACATCACCTTGGTCAACCTCATATTCCAATGCACAATTAATAAGTGGTTGAAGGAATGACAAGAAACTTACACACTCCATCTAAGCCCACACCCCCTAAGGACAAAATTAAATATTTGAAAGAAGTGCAATAAACATTTCACCTTTTTATCTTCCCAAAACACCTAATAGGGCCTAATTTTGACCCCCCAACCCATAGGTAGGGTTGGCATAGACATTTAAGAGGTGTGGGACAAGTTTGACTTGTCCCACAAGCTTCCAAATTTGGCCTCTAAGGCCAAATTCGAGTTTCCCATGAAGGGTAGAGTGTACTACACTCAAGACTCAAGCATACAACACTCAACACAAAATCCAAGAGTAAATCAAGTCTAATAAATGAACTCCTTTTTGGTCACATCTTTAATTAGTTTAGGACAAATTTAAATTAGCTTAATTAAGACACTACAACCCATTAATAATAAAGGGGTAAACATACATCCAAAAATCTAAATAATTAAAACAAGTAATTACATTACTAAAAGAAAACACATACTAACATTAATAAAAAAGAAATTAAAACAAAAGACAACACATGACCCCTTGGTCACAATTTTCCCCTAACCAAATAATTCTAACACACACACAATTACATGTTGCCATGGTGACCCTAGTTGAATTCATCTAGAATTCCAATGTGGTTGGTCTCCAATCCCCCCGATGTTGTTGTGAATATAATATACCTGCAAAATAGAGAATACCTCCTTCGGCCTCGTGGCCGCATTAAAACATCCATGCCAAAATATGTGATATAAATCTAAAATCATCTATATACGAATTAATATCATCTATGCAAATATGATATCACTTACAATTTCTAGCAACATTTCTATTCCACATTTCATCCATGTCAAAATGATCACAACATTAATCCAATTATCAAAGGTCTACTCAATATGACTAAATATATCACATGTCAGAAATATATATAAATAACCATGTCAACAGTATATCAATATCAACATCAAATGTCTCTAATGGTCCATATGCATCATATACGAATCGAATCAACAACAGTTTAGTATCTCTAATATCTACTAACATGCTAAATCAAAAAGCTATAATATATCCATAAGTGCAGTCGACAGTATCGAAATCAATAATAAAAAAGGTGTCGAAGGGAAGTGGGCACTACATCCCCCTCCCCTTAGACTCAACTTCCTCCTGGAAGTCACTGGAACAGGTGTGGAAACTGCACTCGTAGTAAAGTAGCATCCTCCCATGTAGCTGCAGTCTCATCATATCTGTCCCACTGGACCCGAACCTGGTCAATCTCTCTGCCACGAAGGCCCAGGGTCCTGCACTCTATAATGCGTATGGGCTCCACCATCACCTACCCCTGATCCTGCACCTGCAATGTGGTCCAATCTAGCACGTGAGAAGGATCAGAAATATATCTCCTAAGCACAGAAACATGAAACACATCATGGACGTGAGACAAGCTAGGTGGCAATGCTAGACGATAGGCCAAGGGACCGAGGCACTCCAAGATCTCAAAGGGACCCACAAACCTAGGAGCAAGCTTAGAACCTTTTTCATAATGGATAGGGATCTTATGTGTCTGACATGAAGAAACACCTTCGTGCCTACCTCAAAACTACGATCTGTCCTATGCTGGTCCACATACTTCTTCTATCCTTTCCTGCACCTCCTGCAATCTCTGTCTGATCAAGGTAACCTGCTACTCCATATCCTGTAATAATGCTGGCCCAAGAGAAACCTTGTCCTCTAACCTGTCCCAACTAAGAGGTGTCCTGCACTCTCTGCCATATAATGCCTGAAAAGGAGCCATGCCTATCGAACTCTGAAAACTATTATTGTAGGAAAACTCCACCAAGTACAGATACTCCTCCCATCTCGACTGGTGATCCATAACGTACATCCTAAGCATGTCCTCCAGGATCTGATTCACCCACTCAGTCTATCCATCTGTCTCAGGGTGATATGTTGTGCTGAAATTGATCCTCATCCCGAGAGCATGCTGCATGGTGGTCCAGAAATGGGAAGTGTACAAAGGATCATGGTCACAAATGATATCTTCCACAGAATCCCATGTAATCTGACAATCTCATCAAGATATACCCATGCCACTACACTAGCTATATAGGTGGTCTTCACTGGAGAAAAATGAGCTACTTTCGTCAATTTATCCACCGTGACCATGATGGCGTCGTGGTGGTATCTCGACGTCAGTAACCCAACATGAAGTCCATGGAAATGGTGTCCCACTTCCACTCCGGTATGGCATGAGGAAAGAGAAGGCCAGCTGGATGCTGATGCTCGGCCTTCACCCTCTGGCACTCTAAGCAGCATGACACAAACAAAGCCACATCTCTCTAAAGTCCTCTCCAATGGTACAACTGTCTCAAAGTGGCATGCATCTTCTTCACCCTGGGATGGGCTGAATAAGGTGCACGATGAGCCTCTGTCAAAATGTCCTGTCTCAAGCCTCCATCTCTAGGAACATATATCTGACCTCTGTGTCTGAGAAGGCCATCTACCTCTAATGAAAATCCATCAAATCTCCCCTCAAGGGGTCTCTGAGACTCAATCTCTGCTCTGGCTGCAAGGTAGAAACTGTCCTGAGGAAGCTGCTATAAAATCCTGCTCCACAAATCTGTGCCCACTGAAGTGGCCATAGCCACATGTCTCCATCTACTCAAGGCATCTACAACCACATTCTCCTTCCCCTTCACATGCTCTATCTCCATGTCATACTCACAAAGAAACTCCATCCAATGCCACTGACGAGCGTTGAGATTGGGCTGCGTGAAGAGGTGGCAAAGACTCAAGTGATCAGTCCTGAGTGTAAATCTCTGGCCAAGAAGAAAATGTCTCCACCACACTAAGGCATGCACAACTGCTGCAAGCTCAAGATCATGAGTCAGATAATTGAGCTCATAATCCTTGAGTTTGCGAGACTCAAAAGCAACTACTCTACCCTCCTGCATCAACACACCTCCAAGTCCTGCCAAAGAAGCATCTGTGCAAATGTAGAACTCACCCTGAGGATCTGGTACTGCAAGAATAGGTGTTGTCATGAGGCATTCCTTCAGTGTACTGAAGGCCTACTCACATCTATCTGACCAAACAAACTTCTTCCCTTTCCACTGAAGGGAAGTGATGGGGTGCACAATCCAAGAAAATTCCTGAACAAATCTCCTGTAATATCCTGCTAAACCCATGAAGCTGTGCACCTCAGTCACACTAGTGGGTGCTAGCCAATCCATGATGGCTCAAATCTTGGAAGGATCGACTATGATACCTTCCCCAGAAATGATGTGGCCCAAATACTGCACCTCTGTCTGAAAGAACACACACTTCTCCAAGTTCCTTAAAGATGTTGCTCATGAAGACACTGAAGAACCTGGCGAAGGTGCTCCTCATGCTCCTCACACGTGTACGTGAGTAAATCAGAATGTCATCAAGGAAGATGAGCATGAAGTGATCTAGAAAATTCCTGAATACCCCATTCATCAAGCTCATAAACACTGCAGGGGCATTCGTCAAACCAAAAGGTACCACTGTGAACTCGTAGTGGCCATATCTCGTACGGAATGTGGTCTTATGAATATCCACCTCCATAATCCTGAGCTGATGATACCCTGACTTAAGATCTATCTTGGAGAAAACTGTAGCCCCCTTCATCTGATCAAATAAATCATCAATGCGTGGAAGGGGGTAACGATTCTTGATCGTTACTTTGTTCAGCTGATGGTAATCAATACACAACCATAGAGATCCATCCTTCTTCTTCACGAAGATCACCGGTGCACCCCAAGGGGATACACTAGGATGGATTAGGCCCTTCTCCAGAAGGCCCTCAAGCTGTAACTTGAGCTCACATAGCTCAGGAGTAGTCATCCAATAAGGTGCTCGTGAGATAGGCTCTGCGCCCGGAACCAGATCTATGTGGAAATCTATCTCACGTGGGGGAGGTAACCCCGGTAGCTCCCCTAGAAAAACATCAGAAAACTCTCTCAAGATGGGATGGTCATCAAGGGATGGTCCACTAGACTCATCCTCCGATCTGTCACTAACCGTAACAACATACATTTGACAACCCCGTCGCACACACCGCTTAAGCTGCATAGCGGAGATGGTGTGAATGGAAACAGCCTCCTAACCCCTGATATCACTGACTCCACTCCAAGATCATCTATACAAGAAATAGTCTTATGGTAACAGTCCACTCTAGCTCTATGAGCAGACAACCAGTCCATGCCCAAAATGACACCATAAGATCCTAATGGAAGGATTCGAAGATCCGAGGTAGTGGTGAAGGGTCCCAAATCCACTACACACTCCTTAACTAAGGAGTCTACAGAAATTTTGGCTCCAGAAGCCATCTCAACATCCCAACTACGACCCTACCTAACTGCCACCAGCCTGCAAATGCTCTACTAAGGATGGTGCAATAAAAGAATCAGAAGAACCAGAATCAAATAATATAGAGGTGGAAATACCACCAATACTACCTGTCATCTCTATCACGGTACTCTGGTGCTCAGCCTGGTGGTTCTCGACCACTGCATAGATCCGATGGCTCCGTGCCATATCTCCAACAGTAGGCTCTGAGATCTACATCTTACCCTTGTTGCTAGGGTTCTGTGGGAAATCTCTCCAATGATGTCCAGCAACACCACAACCATAACAACTGCCTGGTCCTCTCCAGTGGGATGCAGCTCCAGCCGGTACTCTAGAGGTCTGAGCTATGGATCCTGATGATCCGGCTATGGACTGTTGAGGTCTCTGCTGACGAGCTCCTACTGACTGAGCTCTCGGTGCACCCTGTGTCCTGATGGGACCCCTAGGAGGAGGCCCCATACTCTGTCCTCTCTGTGCATCAAATCTCTGAGGAGGTCTATAAGGTGGGCGGGTCTGCTGCTTGCTGCTAAGGTGGCTGTTGTGGTGGCCTGAATGAAGCCTGTCCTAAACTCTGTCCACCACGTGGAGGAGGAACTGACCCCCTCGATCTGCCATCCTGCATCTACTGGATATGGCTCCAAACTCTGTCTCTAGCCTACTGCGTCTTCCCCCATGTCTCCTCTACAATATAGGCCTTCTCCATGGCCTCTACTAATGTCTGTGGGCAGTGAATGCACACCGCACCACCCAAATCCAAGTTCAGGCCCCAGATGAACCTGTGAATCCATACCTTCTCATCCTGCATATAGTCGACATACTAGAGTAGGTCCAGAAATCGACTCTCATACTCGGCTACAGTCATCGATGCCTGACAGAGGTCATGAAACTCATCTATCCGCTGCTGTATAAACCTCCTGGGAAAATACCTACTCCTGAAACACTCCTCAAATAGCTCCCAGGTAACTGTCTCTGAGTCAACATGGAGCTTCTACTCCTCGGTCCTCCACCAGACTCCTACTCCATCCCTCAGAAGATGGATCACAACACGAGCTTTCGTGTTGCTAGTACAAGGGCAGAGCTTGAAGCATCCGCTCAAGCTCACCAACCAGGCCTCTACCTGAAAACCACCTGTATCACCTGAATAGTGAGATGGTCATAGCTTCAGGATCTCCCTGATATGGTCTGCAGCTGATGTCTGATGACCCCTAGGTCTCTCTGCATGCTCCTCCCTCTGTCTAGGGCTCTGAGACCTGTCCCTATGTCCTGAGATCATGTCCCCATGTCCTCTCTGTGGTGACTCTTCCCTAGGTGACTCCGCATGGAAGTTCTCTGCCCTATACTCCTCGCTGTGTCGAGGGGATACATGGGCCTCCACTGATGGCTCCATGCCATGTCTAGAAAATCATCCTCCCAAGGGCTCTCCACGTATAGTGGCATTGACATCCTGAAGCATCTGTAAAATCTGAGGTAGAATGGCCGCTACAGCCTGCTCTGGAGGTGGTATATCTAGGTCTATGTGAAAATACCCCTCGTCTGATCCGTGCCCTCCTGCACAGATCAAGGTGAGAGTTAGTTCATTGTTCTAGGTCTTGTTTCAGTTTTCTATGTTTTCTAATTTATACAATTATCAGACATTGTGGTTTTCTAGATTAAAAGAAACCAATTTTGCACTAGGTTAAATGTTCATGTTTCATGTTTTCTAGTGTGCCCAAGGGTCCAAGCTTTGAACCCACGGCTCTGATACCAAGTGTAACTCCCACAAAAATGACGTTCTAAGAACACGCTACAACCTAACACTTAACCTGAAAATTGTGACTAATTTTTTTTTGTTTAAGTTACAAAAGAAGGTTACAAGGGTGCTTAACCTTTAGGGTTCATTAACTTAACTTACACTACTTAACTCAGCTTTACGATTGAAGAACTAGGTCTAGTTAAAGTTACATGTTTTCAAAATTATCTCTAGGGTCCATTAATCAATCATTCAAAAGGAAGGTAACAAGGTTTAATTTATTTAATTAAATATTTTCTTCTCTTTAAATATTGTTCAATCCTAATAAGGTTAACCTTATGTTAATTATCTAGTTCATTATCCTAATAGTTTAAAAGTCCTTTTATTAAATTCCTACAACATACTAAGGATTAAAAGGACATTACACCCCTAGGCAATTAAATGGCCCCACTCACCCATCTACACATACCCTTAAGGATTTTAAATTAAACATTTAAAATACATTTCTACCTAATAAAAGTAGGGTCAATCCTCCACCCTTAGATCAAATCCATCTTGGCCACTAGATCCTAGGGTTCCAAACTTAGCCCTAAAATCCTTATGAAATTCTATTAAAACCTTTTCTCATTCTATTCTTCTCATTTGGTCTATTTCCTTTTTGTTAAATTTGCAGGTTGGAGAGGAGGAAGCCATGGAAGCAAAAGAGGAAGAGTCATGGAGGATTCTACATGGAGATTTAGTCTAGGCTTAGTTTAGATTTAGTTTTATTTATGTAATCTATTTCATTCAAGGATTGGGAGGGATTTCCTCCACCAATCTGGTTTTTATTTCAAGTTATTTGTGTATTGGGTTTTAAATTTGGGGCAAACCCTACCCCATTGTTATAAATGAAAAGAATAGTTTTAGATCCACCATTTGTATGTTTTATTGTTCCAATCCATGGTATTTCTCATTGTTTTTCTTGCTGGTAATTATAGGTTAAATTTTACAACTTAGAAATTTGTGCAAACTGGTTAAATTTCACGCACAGGCGCAGGATCCGCGGAGTTCTGTCATAAGTGATAGAACCACCACCCAAAGCAGACCAACGGTCCTAGGACCACCGCCCTGCCTGGGTGACAAACCACGGACCACCGCCCTACTGAGCGGTGTTTTGAGACCACACCTTACCTGAGCCCTACTGAGTGGCAGTTTTTGAGACCGCCGCCATAGCCTGAGTGGTGGTTACGGGACCACCGCTCTGCACAGGGCGGCAGTTTGTTTCTGAAAAATAGAACCTTTAATGCCGAGATTTTCACAAAAACTTAAAGTTACTAAAAGGTAAAAATGCATTCTGAGTTTGTTTTTGTTCATTTAAGTTCCAGATTTGAGATTTATTTCTCTTTTATTCATTTCTTAGTTAAATCTACTCATTTTAAAGTGTTTTCAACTCTAATAAAATCATCTACTTACAAGAATAATTTCCATTTGTTTAACTAGATTCTTCTTTCCATTACAAGAGAAAAAGAATTTAAATCTATTTCATTACTTTGTCATTTTTCTTGCTATAAAGAATCAACATTTCTAAATACAATATAATCTAACTTGTTCTCTCTTTCATTTCACTACAATGTACATACATTCAAAATAGCTAAAATAACTTTATTTTTCCATTCAAGTTTGTTATGCAAGCAAGTTCAACTTCTAACAACTTCTACATTTTCTTCTCTCACATTTACAATACAATAACTACACAATGAAAGTATACTTTCTTTTCCATTGATAAAGCTTATTTCTTTTAATCACAAAGAACTACTTTTCTCACAATACAACCAAGATTTCAACAAGGAGAAATACTTTCTTTTCTATTTGCAAAACTAACTCTACAATAACATTCTTTCTTCTTTCTTTTCAATTTATAATACACATACAATACAATATCAATAACAACTATTTGAATACAACTTTCCTTTACAAAATCATTACAATGTTCTCCACTTGATGTGGGAAATCATACAAAAATGTAAATAAAGAATGAAATACATTATTACAAGTTTCTTCCACTCTAAGTGGGAATACAATAAATTTCTTCACAAGGATAAGTTTCACAAGGTCTCCAACAAGACTCCAAGCTCCAAACTCCAACAAGATAGCTCCTCTCAAGATTTTTTGATTCACAACAAAATAGGGGGAGAGGCAACGCTCTCCACCCAACCAAGATATCCAATGGAGAGGAGAAGCCATCCTCTCCATTGGCCCCCGAGCCCCAACCACATTACAATGGGAGAAGATTTCAACTCATGGCAACAACAAGCTTCCACAATACTTAACAAAATAGTTTTACAATCCATTCCATTCACATTCAAACAACAACAACAACAAGCAAGAAGAATCAACAAAACAACAATATAACAAGGCTTATCAAGAAAGCCAAAAGAGCAAGACCTATGGGGAGGCCACTTATGCCTCCCAATGGGAATGGGTGCCCACCTTAAAGCCTCCAATGCATATCTCAAATCCCCTACAAACTCTTATGCCTCCCTCAAGTACCCCTTATACCTCCATATACTCTTATGCCTCCCTCAATCTCTTATGCCTCCCTCATAACAAGAACAAGAAGAAATGCAAGCATTCCTCATACAAGGTGGGGCACCCAACCCAAACTCCCTCCACAAAAGGGTAAACTCTTATGCCTCCCTACATGAAAACTCCCCATAGTCTCCTCCTACTCCAAACTTAGGCAATCTACCCACACCCAACAAGCATTCCAAAGGAAAACAACACTCAACACAACATATAAACACAAAATAAAAGACATAATTTAAACAAGGTGAAGCTCCTACCTCTCCATAGTAGAGCTTGTTCCAAGAATGAAATTCCAAGCTCCTCCAAAAACCAAGCAAGCATCCACAAGCTCCAACAATCCACAAGCTCTCCCAAAAATCCTCTAACTCTCCAAAATTCAAGAGACTAAAATGATCAAGTAACCCCCAAACAAGCAAAAATGATTTCAATAAATAGAGAAAGGAGAGGGGAGGATGATGTGGCTCCAAGTAGGATGCCACCTCATTTCCTCTCCACTCCACATCACCTTGGTCAACCTCATATTCCAATGCACAATTAATATGTGGTTGAAGGAATGACAAGAAACTTACACACTCCATCTAAGCCCACACCCCCAAAGGACAAAATTAAATATTTGAAAGAAAGTGCAATAAACATTTCACCTTTTTATCTTCCCAAAACACCTAATAGGGCCTAAATTTGACCCCCCAACCCATAGGTAGGGTTGGCATAGGCATTTAAGAGGTGTGGGACAAGTTTGACTTGTCCCACAAGCTTCCAAATTTGGCCTCTAAGGCCAAATTCGAGTTTCCCATGAAGGGTAGAGTGTACTACACTCAAGACTCAAGCATACAACACTCAACACAAAATCCAAGAGTAAATCAAGTCTAATAAATGAACTCCTTTTTGGTCACATCTTTAATTAGTTTAGGAAAAATTTAAATTAGCTTAATTAAGACACTACAACCCATGAATAATAAAGGGGTAAACATATATCCAAAAATCTAAATAATAAAACAAGTAAATTTCATTACTAAAAGAAAACACATACTAACATTATTAAAAAAAAAGGAAATTAAAACAAAACAACACATGACCCCTTGGTCACAATTTTCCCCTAACCAAATAATTCTAACACACACACAATTACATGTTGCCATGGTGACCCTAGTTGAATTCTTCTCGAATTCCAATGTGGTTGGTCTCCAATCCCCCGATGTTGTTGTGAATATAATATACCTACAAAATAGAGAATACCTCCTTCGGCCTCGTGGCCGCATTAAAACATCCATGCCAAAATATGTGATATAAATCTAAAATCAACTATATACGAATTAATATCATCTATGCAAATATGATATCACTTACAATTTCTAGCACATTTCTATTCCACATTTCATCCATGTCAAAATGATCACAACATTAATCCAATTATCAAAGGTCTACTCAATATGACTAAATATATCACATGTCAGAAATATAGATAAATAACCATGTCAACAGTATATCAATATCAACATCAAATGTCTCTAATGGTCCATATGCATCATATACAAATCGAATCAACAACAGTTCAGTATCTCTGATATCTACTAACATGCTAAATCAAAAAGCTATAATATATCTCAACCTCCAAAACCATGTCATGTTATATTATCATCACAAAATGTCATTTATAAAATTTTGAAAACCTTTCCCACACATGGTCGGATATAATTCCACTAGCGTAGTAGAAGTGTCAACCAAAAACTCCTCCATGACAAAAAAAAATTATGCCCAATTAAATATTTACCATAACATAAGATGAAATAACATTGTCCCCGATAACCTGCTTCAAAACAACATCATAACTCATATGGTCTGAAGAATAAAACACGGGTTTGTCTATTTCCATGGAGAGTCTTGTGTGATGTGGTGGACACATGTGGGACGAGTAATCATTGTTACCTTTGTGTGGGACATAAAGGTAACAATGCGGGACATACATGTATTGTAGTTAATGGCTGTCATAAAATTTATGGTAGTTCATCATTGTTCTTAAATTTGATGATTAAGTAGACACATGATGCTCAATACATATTTCATTATATCTGCCCCTTCAAGATTATCTCCCTGGTTTCTCCTCCATAATGAAATTTACATAATCTAATTTGAATAATATTCTCTTTTTGGAAAAAGGGAGGAGTCTCTGTAACTTTTTTTAATCATAGTCATCTCATATTCTTAACTTTTCAAAATGGTTTGTTATTTGTCTGACACCCCCCCCCACACACACACATATTCAATTAAGAAATTAATGTTATATGTGAAGCCATTAGGCATGTACGTCATCATAATAACCTTCTTTTCATTACCACTAGTGATATTTATTATGTTTCCACCAACAACATTCTTCAACGCATCAATCATTTTCCTACAATTACTATACCTGAAAACTGAAATGGGCCCTACAAAGTGGTACAAGAAACAATCATTGTGGTTCGAGTTTAAACACGAAACTTATTGGATTTCACCCATTTTATTGCTTTTTCCCATTTAAGTGTAATTTTTTCATAAAAGTAAAATTAATAATTAGGAAAGCCCATTTTCTTCATATTTTTGCAAAATTGTTGTTTCTTTCTATTATGTAAGGCTCAATTTTTAGCACCTTAGAATTTATGAACAAGTTAATGGTGCTGATTGAGAAACTCCCCACATATATAAATTCTTCCAAATTAAACCAATGCACATAGTACATGACATTTTAAAAAATATTGGATGTTGTCTTTTTGGTCCTATAACTTTAGTCAACTATCCAACATAAGATATTATTTGGGGATGAAAAAACTAAACTTTAAAATAGGTGTGGGCAATGTAACTGCAAAAAGGTGAAAAATTTGGGGCCACCATGAGTCAAATAAATTGTTGTGCTACAAATAGAATCAAATGTAACGTGAGGATCCCTTGAAGATAATTTCTAGATACCAAATTCAGAGTTAGAATCTTAGCCATAGCGGGCGTTTTCCCAACAATGTGAAAATCCACTCCTCATTACATTGAATCCTATTAAACTATATCTTAGTTAATTACTCAACGGTTATAAACACAATATATTGTATAACGAGTATTTGAGGCTTTGAGATAACGGGTTCTACGTACAAATATCCTAAAGAAGGGAAATTTTTCGGCTATGTGGAGTTTTTTTAGTGTTGGAACATTCACAAATTTGAGGGTTTTTAAAGGGAATATGAGTCTTAGCTTAATTTATGCAATTAACATACAAAACACAATAAGCTATCCAAATATCCTAGTACTGCAAATAATACAATTTTTTAATAGTATTTTTCATGATGGGAAGATTAAAGTTCGACCAAAGAAGAAACACTAGAGAGCAGCCCGAACTACAATGTAGATTTCTATTTAATTTTCACTTGCCTTTAGTAATTTGTTTGTTAAATTAGCTTGGAAGGTTTTTAGTTCTTAATTTCAAAATATTATTTCATTTATTCACTTTCTATTTGATATTCATATGGTTATTATAGTAATCTAAGATGATTAGAAAAAAATCCATTACACAATAAGTGAATTAGATGTCATGTCATCGTATAAAAGTGCCTTTTAAGGTCATGTTCATCCCCAAATGGAACTAAAACATTCCATTGAGGTGACTTTACTTTCTACTAGCAGTTTGTGAAGAGGTGATGGGAGCAAAGTTTTCTAAAAAATATATTTCTTATTATAAGTTTCTGGCCATCACTATGTTGGATTGTCAAAATGTTGTTATAATGAGATTACAAGGCCACTAACATGAGAATTATCCATCATTCATCTATGGGCGGCTAGCTTGTTGCATCACTTCTCTTGGTTTCCCCATTTACAACACCTCATCAAACTATTTGAGGCCCTTCTCTTATCTTGTGAGATGTTGTCACCACTTTATGTTGTTTCACTAGCCCATAAACTTATTATAAGTTTTTAAACTACATGTTCATTGTAATAGTATTTTCCCCCTAACAAAGCTAAAATTATTCACTTCCTATAAGGAGGCATTGCATGGCTATAAGTTCATTCGTTCTAGAGATAGAAACCATAGATGACTATGTATGTTTTTTGATATAAAGGGGGTGTTTTATGCAACAAGGAATAACATATGAGGGAGTAATGAATTGAGCATTGTAACTGATAGGGTTTTCATCAATGAATATATCGTGGTCAGAGAATTCAGGATGAGAATTCCCAAATGATATTGAAACCATATTGAAGGAAGAAAATGATAGGGAAGCCAACCATGCACTAGCTCGTAAAAAAATTCTTCCTCATCTACGTCAAATGATTTGTCTCCATGCAATACATCAATGTGATAAAATGAATATTTGTCTTTATTAGGGAGACATTACAACATTTAACACATGCTCAATTACAAATGACGCAAAAATTTTGGATTCACCAAAGTTTATTTCAACAGAGAGGGAGGATTTGTGTATCATGGGTAACACCGCAAGAATTTTCAATTTAAATTTGAGATGTCAACTACACATTATTCTATTTCTATTATAAGGGTGTAACTCAATATTATCCTATATTAAAAATAAAATAATGTAATTTTGATGTGTCTTACATTATCGATGCAATACTCACCTTTCCGAATTCCACTTTTAAGCATTCCCTCATTACATCTATGATATAAACGTGATAATAATAACCCACCTCTTGATCGCCCCTCCTTTTCATTTCATCAATCATTTTACAGCCATCCTCATTGAACATCAACATATTCTAAACTTTTGTTAGACATACACATGGATGATTTTGGCAAACATGTAGCTAAGAGAAGATATGGGCATCCTAATGGACAATTGAATATTTTTCATGTATTTTTACCATAAACTTTGCATAAACATTAGGATTCCATCCTCCTCCTCCTCCTCCTTTGAGTCACTTTTAGTCCCTCTTGAATTTCTTCACAAACACTCAAAATGGCCTTACTGAACAACCATCAAATGACATAGTCTTGTTTTTCAGAAGACTAAGCTCTCAATTCCCTCGAGGCAATTTTTTTAAAACATGAATGACTTGTTTACTACAAATGAAACCATTTTCCATTGTCCAAATTTCTTAATTCAATAATGTAGGTTATTATAATTTCGAGGCTTCTAATCTCCATGTAGTGGTGTTGACACATTTAGGTACTCACGACGCATGCATTGGTGACAGGTTTTATAAGTTAAAAGTGATTTTAATTTGAATTTTTGCACTTCCGGGGAGACGGGGACACCATGGATACAATCACACTATATATGGGTCCATGTCTCTATATATGATTGGGTTGGGCCGGTAAACACACAGAAAAATATAAGGCTTCTAGCCATCCCCCACACTAGGAGTTTAGCTGGGTTGGTAATCAAGATAGATAGATAGAGAAGTTTTATAGATATGACGCCATTGACCTTCTCTATAGATCTTTGATGAGTGGGTAATGGATAGCATGGCACCAATGCCTCATATTAGATATAGATGTTTGACCGGATGGTGATATTGGATGGCGGGCCTATACTCTCTATATTGAGTGCAACACTCGTATTGATTAAAATGGGCCAGCCCTATCTATAGATCTGATGTTTATTAGGTTATTGCTGGGCCGGACCCTTATATCTAAAATCGATACGCAGAAAAAACAAGTTAAAATGTCTTTAATTTGTATTCATGTCCAGGGAGATGAGGACACCATGGATACAATCACACTATTCCGTAATTTATCTTTCCTTTTAAATTTATATGCATTTGTTTTTTCCTTCGATCTTTTATTATGTCGATCTCTGAGATGTTATATGCCTCCTTTTCGGCATCCCCATTGCATTTCCCTATTTTTGATTGCTAGTGTTAGGGTCAATGATAATTACAACACGAGTACACTACATAAGTTGTCAATAAAATATTTGATACATTCTACAGGTTACAAAATAGATTGATGGAAAAAATAATGTAATTAAAGATGCTGATTTTCATTTTAATATAAAACACATGATCTTTTTTGAAGTAGAATACCACTTTTCATTTATTGTGATATGATTTTAGATTCCTATCTAGTAGACATAGTTGACTTTTTACCTTTTGTACTCACTTCCCTTTCACTTTAGTGGATTACATAGTATCATATTCTTATCACTCCACTTTAAAAACACCAAATATAAAAATATTCTGCAATTTATCTTTCCATTTAAAGTTCTCTACATTTTTTTTCCTTCTTATTATATCGATCTCCAAGATGTTTTATATCTCCCTTTCGGCATCCTCATTACATTGTCCTAAAGTGATTGCTGGGGCTATTATTGGTAACTGAGACACGAGTACGCTACACAAGTTGTCAGTAAAAGATTTGAGAGAATAATTTACAAAACAAATTGATGGGAAAAATAAAGTAATTGAAGACAATGTAATTTTCATCTTACTACATAACACATGATATTTTGTGAAGTAAAAAACTATTTTTAATTTATTGTGATATGATTTTATATTCTTATACGACCGACATAGCTAAATTGTTTTGCATTTTCTACTTGCTTCAATGATTTTAAATTCTTATCACTCCACTTTAAAAACACCAAATATAAAAATATTTGGTGAAAGCATCGACATCCAGAAAAAGACAATTGTGAAAAGTAGATTCTCTACTTAATTCGAGTCAAATGTAAATTTCAGTCTGCTATAAGTAGTAGTAGACATATGATACTTTTAAAATTTGAATACCTCTTTACTTTAATGTGAATTGATTTTATATTCTTGTGTGGTCGGAATCGCTGATATTTTAGCTGTTATACTCGCTTATCCTTCACTTTTAACTTTTACTTTATTTAAAATAAAAGCAGTCAATGTTTTGTAGAATGTTTTTTTAAAGAATAGAACACTGATGATTATGGAGAGATGCTTCGTAGTTGCGAGGTAGATTTTTATGATGGTAACATTCTAAATTAATTAAAGAGACCAATTTATTCAAAGTTGTGTAGAATTTTTTTTAAAATAATGAAAAACTGATGATTATGGAGAGATGCTTACTAGGTACGTGCAATCTCTTTATGATCATAACATTCAGTATATATTAAAACGACCAATTCATTTTTTAAATAATATTTAATTTAATTTAATTTAGATATTAATGACCACAGAAGGCCAAGAATGGCCTATGGGACAGAAAAATACAAACCAAGAACCAAAACATAAAGGGAGTGTCAAAACATCTCCAGAAATAGAAAGAAGGAAACAACAAATCAACTGTTAGAAGGTCGCAGATCGTGAAATCAATAGAAAGTGTTTTGTCTAACAAATCTGGACCAAGTTGTCTACATATGAGATCTCTTAAGATTCCTGAAATCAGTAATGTGGAAGTAAGAACTGATATTTCTGTATTCATTTATATTTGAGGACTGCAATTTGAGTGTTCTTTCCCGAATTTGAAGTATTTCACGAATAAATAAAGCTAAGCATTTCTGATCTTCATATCAAATGAGACTCCTTAAAGATCTATTAAAATATCTAAAAATACAATGATATCTCCCACATATTTCATAATAGATGGGACACTTGAATATAAAATTCCCTTCACTTTCAAGTTCTAGAAAACACAACTTACAAATCCGCTCATGTTGTGGAAGGCTATGATCAAATTCCATCCGAAGAGGGTGAGAGAAAATGTGAAACTGAGCTAAAGGGATCCTTAGGCATGAAGGAAAAAACATCTTCATGTATTCTGGAATTTTGTTTTGATCTTCATGGAAGCAGGAATACAATTGAAAATAGTGAAGAAGCTTTGGTTTCAAAGGCTCTTTTGGAGAAAACCATGCAACTTTCAAATAAGACTTAGTGAGTTCCTCTCTTATACCCTTGTTAACTTCATGTTTAGTGAGTTGAGGAGCATTAATAGAAAACCAAAGAGGAGGGAGTCTATCAATATCAATATTCAACTTCTGAAGGAGAGTAGTAATTCTTGCATACCAACAAGATTTGCAACCCTTTTTGGAAAGTTGTACAAAAGATTGAAGTGCCAAATATGGATACCTATTTTGACCAGAAAATGAATCTGCCATGCATTGAAGCCTATGAAACATAGTGATAACATTGAAAATCAAAGAGATAAAGAGAGGACATACCTCGAACTCAGTAAGAATATTTGAGTGAGGAACTGTTCTTTTGGCTCGGATATTCTTTGATAACATGGAAATGAAAACTCTTTCCATACGATTGAAATCATTTTGTCTCAAATATAGACCCCAAACATCACATCTGTATAAAATTGCTGGTGTAACCAATGTATGAAAAATTTGAATCTTCATCTGAATATCTTAAAATTGGAGCTGAAAACATTGTCTTTCCAAGACCATTAATGTTGCATACCCTTTTCTCAGTCTTGCTTCTATTGCCGGAACAAAGCTAAAAGGTGGACCAAAGAAAACCACACCAAAGTAGGTGTAAGAGTACACCACCTCAACTTGTTTTCCTTTGTACAAAAAATTCATTGTAGATGCTACTTTCTTGGTTGTATTAAATTCCATGAATTTTTTCTTTGCAAGATTTACTTCCATGCCTTTCTTATCACAAAAATTGCTCAATGCATCAAGCTGATTTTGAAGCCATGTAATTGTGTGTGAAAGAAAAATAATTTCATCTGCAAATAATAAAATAGCAATGTAGATCCCAAGGAGGCTACAACCATTCATGGTACCTAAGTCTGTGGAGACAAGATCCTCTAATTCATCAATATATAGTCCAAAAAGTGTAGGCGATAGTGGACAACCTTGTTTCAGACATATGTTACTATGAATGTCATTAGTAGTGCCCAATTTGGTATGAATATGCCCAAACATTTTCTCATATAAAGTCATGACAAGAGAAATTACCATGTCAGGAAGACCCAAATCTTTTAGCATCTGAATCAAAAGATGTCTTGGTACTATATCAAATTCCTTACGGAAGTCCACAAAACAACAATATACCTTTTGTTTGTTAGCCTTTGCTTCATCTATAATGGCAACTAGAGTGAATATGTGATCATTAGTTTGGTGATTCCTCTTAAAACCTGTTTGACCTTTTGCCCTGATCCGTTTCTTTTTTGCCCATTGTGAGATATAATCATCAAGTACTGTAGCAAAAAGCTTAGCCAAAGTATGCCCAATCATGATGGTACGGTAGTTCTCTGGTTTAAGAGAGTCTCCAGATTTGAAAATGGGATGTATAATATGGTAAGTCCAAGAGGGAGGAAAACAATGAGGAACAATAAATTTAAAAAGATTGGAAATGTGAATAGCAAGAACAACTGGACTATGATGGAAGAATTCAGCTTTTAAATTTTTCCCACCTTCGGATTTATTGGAATTGAGTTTATAGATGGCTTTAAGAACCATCTTATCGGTGAAGAAATGACACTTGGGCGGTCTAGGATTCAAATGAATGGAGGGATGATTGGGAGCATCATAGAGAGAGGTAGCATAGGTAAACCATGTATGTGGGTCGGTAATGGCATAAGTAGATTTTTTGGGTAAAAATGATCTCCAGAAAGACTTGGGATTAAACCAGATTTGGTATATGGTAGCTCTTTGTTTATCATACAAGTATTGTTATTTTTTCTTCTAAGAATGATTCTATAAAGCTTTTGGGCCAACTTGGCTTTAGAGGGGGTTTCGGTCATAATACGTTTAGTTAACTTGTGAAAAATTTTACAATCCACGTTGTACCAAGAATTTCGCAGGCAATGACCATGGGTATGGAGCCAAGAAGTATGATTGGAGTGGGGGAAAGCCTTAAATGCAGCATCCATAATTACCCGTGATATTCTAGTAGCCCTCTCAACTGGGTCTAAGATATCATAAATGTTCATGAGATCGGTTTTGAGGATATTAGTGTAGCTCTCATCATATGCACGGTCAAAATGGATAGTAGTAAGTTTTTGTGAGAGTACATGGGACGATGTTCCAATAGGTGTGGCAAGAGGCATACGGAAAGATAGAATGGAATGATCAGTGAGAGGTGGGGGAGAATTCGAAATCCGGAGATCATATATACTCAAAGAAAAAGATTTGCAGGATATAACATAGTCTACAACACTAGATATGTTCATTCAGAGTTGAAGTAAATTATGAAGTAAACGTAAAGCTATGTTCATTCATTTTCATGTAAAATCAAGTCAAGTCATCATAACTATCTGCAACACCAGCGGCTAAGCTTCACTCAATATGCACCCCAGTCAACGGCGGTCAATGCATTAAGGCCGTCTATTTCAAAATAGATGGTCATGATGCATTGACCGCCATTGACTAGGGTGCATATTGAGTGAAGGGTAGCCCTCTCCGTCTACAACATATCTATGAGTTTATTTATATAAATAAAATAATATCTGAAAAAATATATAAATTAGTTATCTAAAAGAGAAAATCACACACACTACATACTTAAAAACAAGAGTTCTTCAAGAATGGATACAATTCTTAATAAGGTTATGGATGATGAAGTTTTCTATAATATATCTGGATGATTTTGATATTTATATATTGTCATTACTCATTATGTGTGATATTTTTAAAATTTGAATACATCTTTACTTTAATATATTCTTGTGTGGTTGGAATCGCTGATATTTTAGCTTTTAAACTCGCTTCCCCTTCACTTTTTAACTTTTATTTTATTTAAAATAAAAGCAGTCAATGTTTTGTAGAATGTTTTTTAAAAAGAATAGAAGATGATGATGGAGAGATGCTTCGCAGTTGTGTGGAAGCTTTTTATAATGATAACATTCCTCATCTATTAAAGGGACCAATTTATTCAAACTTTTGTAGAATGTTTTTTTAAAGAATCAAACAACGATTATTATGGAGAGATGCTTAGTAGGTACGTGCAAGTTGTTTATGACTAGTGGTTGCTCCTGGAGGAGTAAGGTTACGCTGGTGTGGATTTTTTTTGGAGTTATCTTCTGGTGTGGGTACAACTAATTGCTTACAGCTGAATTTTTTTTCCTATTTCCTCTGTTAAGGTAAGAAAATCATTCTCGGCTTCAATTTTTTTGGAATACAAAAAAAAAGTGTGTAATTTGTTTTTTATGGTAAAAGAGGTAAAATAAAGTAACAATGGTTTTTCTCAACATATTTTCCACTCTGTTACTTCCAGTAATTGCAATAGTAATACGTTTATAGATATGCGATTGGATCTATGGCCAGTGACGGTCTGAATAATTGGAAAGTGAAGCAACTTTTCGAGTTTGAGTAAAGGTTTACGGATGAAAACCTGGTGCAGAAAATCATGACTAAAATTATATTGTGCTTATTGCATATTTGTGAATAATTCAATCAAATAATAGAAAGAAAACAACATATATTCATACTGGCCTGTTTGGGAGTTATGTTCTAGTGTAGGGTGTGTTTTTTGAATCAACATGGGCATGGTACTTATAATATACAGTAAAGAACAAGAAGGGTCAAACATAAGTTTTTTGTTTTATATTAAAGTTAAGGTCTGTGAAATAAGCGAATGGGAGAGAGGCATTCATGCTTTCCATACATAACTCTCAATGGACGATGAGATTGTAATGTCTGAAGTTATGGCTAAATGTTTGACAAAATTCCTGAACCAAAAATTGTTAGAGTCTAGCTTGAGCAAGAACATTGATCCAACTAAATATTATATCATATGCGTTTCAATTATGTGATATGCTTATAGCTAAATAATATATTCTATCTTAAAGTATATGGAAATATTAAAATTTGTATTCTTATTTAAGAATATTGAATTTCCATAATTCATTGTTTTGACCATTTCAATTAAATCACTCTCCTTGCTACTATTAGATGGCTCTTCTACCGTGTATCGAGTAGCATTAAAAACAATAAAAACCAATTTTGTCAAGAGGATTAAATGCAGCAGAGTAATTAACAAAATAACTGTTCCAGAGGTTGGCAACAAGGAAGAATATAGAAACCAACAAATCCTCTTACAAAAGATAAATATTTAGGTTAAAAGCTTTAACTATAGCTTAGGAATTTAATCTTTCGTATGTTAGACATGCAAAAATCGTAGCCTAATATTTCGGGATTCCATAGATGGCATTCAAGATTCCATAGCTGGGATTCAGGATTCTGTAGCTAACATTTAGGGAAGTTATTTTGTAATTGACAGCACACTAGATGATATGTGTATGTGTTGGCAAATGTTGTCCATCTGTAGGATGAAGAGTAGAGATAGGTTAGTTTGAGTTTGAGTTTGAATAAGACTTTGTTTATTGTTATTCTATAAAGATTGTATTCTCTGATTGAGTAGAGACAAGCAAATAAGAATAAGAAATAGATCAATTACAGCAGTTGCATTTCTGTGTTCTGTTTTAAGAGTGCTTCTAATTTTCATGGTATCAGAGCAGTGTTGGTGAAGTGCTACTCTAGAGAAGTATCAGAAGTTTAAAGACAGAGATATAGCCACATTTGTTGCAGGAGATCCTCACAGGATGGTAGAATGATTTGATGGCGTTGGATTTAATATCTGGAAGCTCAGAATGAAGATGTTGTTGCTGAACAAGGATCTACTCAATATAGTTGAAGGGACTGAGATTAAACCCACCCAGGATGCGGATCTGATCAGTAAGTGGGAGTTAAAGGAAGGTAGGGCTTGTTCCTATATACTTTTAAGTTTGAGTGATAATGTGCTTTTACATGTAAGTGAGGCAAAATCAGCAAAGGAAGCTTGGGATCAATTAATCAAGTTATATGAATCAAATGATGTTAGCACAAGATTATATCTTAGGAGAAGATTTTTTTAGTTAAAGATGCAGGAAACACAAAAGATATCAGATTTTACAAATCAGTTTAAGTCTCTCAAAAATCAATTGGCAGCATGTGGATCAGTGATTGCAGAAGAAGATGTTGTCATGTTGCTTCTTAGGAGTTTTCCAGAATCCTATTCTAGACAGGTAGTAGCGCTAAGCACCCAATCTAACTTGGATTTGACAAAAGTGATAGCAGCACTACTTCAAGAAGAAATCAGAAAGAAGGATGGGGGCCTGAGTGATGAGAATCCTACAGCACTGTTTTCAGCAGGATATAAGGGCAAAGCAAAAAGGAAGAGTGACAACAAAACACATCCCTCCCAGTCTAATGTCTCAAAGAATGGTAAAGACACAAAGGAGGAGAAAAATAAGGGAAATTGCTTTCATTATGGAGCTCCTGGGCATTTTAAGAAACATTGCCGTAAGTGGTTAGCATGGGTAGAAGAGGTAAAGAAAAGGAAGGTTGCTGAAGCTAACATGACCGTAAGAAATGACCAAGAAAATTTGTTTTCGGCTGTCACAACCCCAAGTTCTGATGTTTCTAATTGCTGGTATTTAGATTTGGGAGCAACTCAACATATGACACCTGAGAAAAGTTGGTTTATGGCATATACAGAAGCACCCAAAAGTAAGACTGTCAATCTTGGAGATGATAGCAAATGTGAGATGATCGGAATTGGAGATATTCCATTGCAAATGCCGGATGGTGGATAAAAGAAAATCCAGAACGTATGGTATGTACCTGCTCTTGTCAAAATTATTTAATCGGTAAGAAAAATTACCGATGCTGGTATAATTACACAGTTTGACAGCAAGGAATGTGTCCTAAAGGATGTTGAAGGAGTAATTGTTGCTATGGGAATCAGAGATGGCAATCTGTACAAGTTATGTGCAGCAGTACCTGATGTGGTGTTAACAACAACAAATAATGAAATATCTGATTCAGTTCTTTGGGATCATAGATTCGGACATGCAAATCCTCATTCGCTTCAAATGTTAAAATCAGAGTAGCTTGTGGAAGATTTTAATTTGCATTTACCAGTTGAGTTGGGAGTGTGTGAAGGCTGTTGTCTAGGAATGCAACATAGATTCCCCTTCCCAAAGAAAGGCGCAACACGAGCTAAGGAGCAAATGGAACTGGTGCATTCAGATATCTACGGTGCAATGCAAACAATGTCACACAATGGGGCAAGGTATTTTATTACCTTCGTTGACGATTCTTCTAGAATGACCTTTGTTTATTTTATCAAAAATAAATCATGTGCATTAGAGATGTTTAAGGTTTTTAAAGCATTTGGTGAGAAGCAGTAAGGAAAACCTTTGAAACGACTCAGATGTGATAATGGGGGTGAATATACCTCAAATTCTTTCAAAATTTTATGTGCAAAAGAAGGTATCAAACTTGAGTATATTGTTCCTTATTCACCACAACAAAATGATGTCGTTGAAAGAAGGAATAGGACTCTTGTTGAAAGTGCTAGATGCATGCTTAAGAGTAGTGGATTATCTAATGTTTTTTGGGCTAAAGCAGTCTCCAGTGCAACATATATACAAAATAGGTTGCCAACTACTACATTGCATAAGAATACGCCTTATGAGGCATGGCATGGAAGCAAGCCAAGTCTCAATGACTTAAGAATTTTTGGTTGCATAGCATATGCACATATACCAGATGAAGAAAGAAAGAAGCTAGATTACAAAAGCAAGAAGTGTATAATGGTTGGATACAGTTTGAATTTGAAGGGATATCGAATTTATGATCCTATAACACATGAGATTCTAGTCAGAAGAGACGTCATTTTTGACGAAAATTCAGTTTTACACAAATCAGCAGAGATGGAAAATGCTAAGGATTCAGAAGCAAAGCCTTATAATCTCGGATCTGATGAAGAATCTGAGAATGAGAGTTCTACTCCAGCAAGACCATTACAAATTGCAGCCACACAACCCATAGGAGATGTACAAGGAGAGCAGCAGTTTCGTAGATCAACAAGACTACGGAAACCCACTCAAAAGGTATCGAAATCATATGCACTTAGTGTAGAAGTTGATGAACCACTCAGTGTTCAAGAAGCACTTCAAAGTATTTATGTAGCAGATTGGAGGCAAGCAATGGATGCTGAATATGAATCGCTCATAAAAAATCAGACATGGGAACTCACGATTCTTCCACCTGGAAGAAGAGTGGTTGGATGCAAGTGGTTATTCAAACAAAAGTACAAGTCTGATGAGTTGATAGACCACTACAAGGCTCGATTGGTGGTAAAAGGATACACCCAAATTGCAGGTTTGGATTATCATGACACCTTTTCTCCTGTAGCAAGATAACATCCATCAGAATTTTGTTAGCAGTGGCAACAACCTTGGATTTTCAGGTACATCAGCTAGATATAAAAACTACATTTTTAAATGGATTCTTAAAGGAAGAAGTTTATATGGAACAACCAAAAGGCTACATACAAGAAGGAAAAAAGAAGTTAGTATGCAAGCTTCAAAAAACATTGTATGGACTAAAACAGTCTTTAAGAGCATGGTATGAGCATATTGATGGGTTTCTCCAAAATGAAGGATATGTAAGTTGCAATGTTGATTCAAATGTCTACATAAAGCATATTGGTGAGTCTCTAGTCATCTTAGCCTTATATGTTGATGACACCATCATTATGAGTAATGATTTTAAGATGTTAGGCATGTTCAAGTCTCAATTAGCTGCAGAATTTGAGATGACTGATCATGGTGAGATTCATTATTGCTTGGGCATTCAAATTTTAAGAGATAGGGAGAAGAGGAAAATCCATCTTAGTCAAGAAAGGTACATTAGGAACATTCTCAAGAAATTTGGGATGGAAAATTGCAAGCCAGTAAGTACTCCAATGGAAGTAGGAAACAAACTTTCACTGGACATGTGTCCCAAAACACAAGAAGAAGAAAGTTATGAGTGTGGTTCCATATCAGAATGTTGTTGGGAGCCTAATGTATGCAATGGTTTCTAGCAGCCCTGATATTGCACATGCTGTAAGTATTGTGAGCCAATATTCCAGCAATCGTGGACCACAACATTGGGCAGCAGTTAAAAGAATTTTCAAATATCTACAAGGAACAGCTAAACATGGCATAAGATTCAGTGGGAGTTCAAAAAAAATCTCTGCAACTTACTGGATATTGTGATGCAGATTGGGCAAGGGACGTTGATAGTAAAAGATCAACTTCAGGGTTCTATTTTATCCTTGGTGGAGGTGTTGTTTCATGGGCAAGTAAGAAACAACGATTTGTTTCTCTCTCCAGTGCAGAAGCAGAATACATAGCACCATGTCAAGCTGCAAAAGAATTGATTTGGTTGAGAAGATTGTTGCAGGACATTGAGGTTACTCAGTCCGAACCAACAATATTAAAGTGTGATAGCCAAAGTTGCATAGCCATGACAAAGAATTCGAAGTATCATGGGAGAGTTAAACATATAGGGATACAATATCATTTCATCTGTGAACAAATTGAGAACAACACTATCAAAATGGAGTACTGTGCAACTGAGATGATGGTGGCGGATGCATTGACAAAGGCATTACCAAGAAATAAGTTTGAGTTTTGCAAAGAAGGATTCGATGTGATACAAGCTGGTTGACAAATATTTGGCTAAGTGGGAGTGTTAGACATGTAGAAATTGTAGCCTAATATTTCGGGATTCCGTAGCTGGCATTCAGGATTCTGTAGCTAACATTTAGGGAATTTATTTTGTAATTGACAGCACACTAGATGATATGTGTATGTGCTGGCAAATGTTGTCCATCTGTAGGATGAAGAGTAGAGATAGGTTAGTTTGAGTTTGAGTTTGAATAAGACTCTGTTTATTATTATTCTATAAAGATTGTATTCTCTGATTGAGCAGAGACAAGCAAATAAGAATAAGAAATAGATCAATTACAGCAGCTGCATTTCTGTGTTCTGTTTTAAGAGTGCTTATAATTTTCATCGTAAATATGTATTTGTTGGAGATAATAAATGTAATAATTAATAAAAGGATTAAAAGGATTTTCTACATATCCTGGGGCAGTCCACCACAACACATTTCATCAAACACATTTTACATTTTCTATTGTATAAAACATGAACTAATTTCTATTTCTGTACTTCTAATATTTACAATCAATTTACATTCGATCAAATTTTATTGTGATTTTGTTGTAATGTGTGAGCTTACTTTCATTTGTGGAACAAAAATATGGTGGTAATGATCTAAGTTATCTTCTTGTTTATTTTTTTTAGACAAATTCCTGTTCCATTTCATTATGTACAAAAAAAGAAATCACAAACACATTGCAGTAAGAAATGATTTCTTGCATTGATATTTTATTGATTGACAATCATAAGAATCTATATTTTTTCAGTAATACAAAGGGGACCAAAAATATATCAGAGGACTTATGCGTCCTATAAACAATTATCGGTATCAATTAAATCTATGCTTAATTGATGCAGATCCCCTCTGAACTTAGCTCTGCCTCCTTTCATTATAAGGGGTCGCATTAGTCTTTTTAAGTATTAACTCCAGGATTTCTTTCTCTGTCCTTTTTCCATCTGCATCTTTGTCACAGCTGCAAGAATAAGACCTTTGAAGATTATAAACCCTAGTTTTGGACAGGCAACATGAGCACAAATTTGAAGTAATATGAATTATATGATCGATTGAATACAGGTCAAAGAAGATTTGCATGTGAGAAAGAAAACTTCTCTGTTATTTGCAACCAATAAATACCGAGTTCCTTCAATGTTATGCATTCAACCATATGATTAGCTCTTCTACGAGCAAGGGCGTTCAAAAACTCACCTGCAAGCTTTGCCACAACATAATGACAGTAATAAAAAATTTTATAATTCATGATTCGTGTTTTCTATTTCGAATCTATTATATTTTCTTCCAGGACCTGTGCCTACCCTGTCCCCCGTTTGAATGACTTACTTTGTGTTAGTAACATATACAAAAAATAGACATTAAAAAGTGGATCAAATTCATTATATGAATGCTATAACAAAAACCATATAAATGCCATAAAAAATCCATATGAATGATGTAAAAAAGACCACATGAATGTAGTGTAAAAACTATGTATTATTGTGTCTCCTTGGATGAGCAACCAGATGCATTTGTCTGGATTAGAGAATCAAGTCTAATATTATATTAATATGCAAGTCAACATGGTGCTTCTAAAATACTACTCAGTATGGTGCTTCTAAAATACTATTCTATTAATTTTTTCTGTTAATTTTGCCAACAGGGATGAAAAATATAAAAAATATTTGAGTTGTATTTTAATTTGTAATCTTGTAGTTTGTTGCCTGCTTTACACAGATATTCTATCCACTTTACCCTTGGTTCCGGTACAACAAAAAATTTAAAAGCATCTTTGAATGGAATTGGAAGGCCTCTTGGTTTCTGATCTACGGTATAGCTGTAGGCTATAGGGAATAGGGTGCAGCACAAATCAAAACTCTCATAGATTATTGAGAGCAAATATGGTTCCTATTGCGTCCAATGTTGCTTCTAGATAGCCTAACCTATTTATATGCACACAGCTGTGGTTCTTGGTTCAAAGAAACATATGCGAGTATAGAAAGATCGAATTGCTATTACAGTAAGTAGTTTGATTTACTCACATTATGTCAGAAGCCAATATTGTAATTTTTGTAGATAGCATGAAAAAGGAAACCATTAGTTGAGGTAGTGAACAAGAAGAACATCTATCGCAGTTTCTACTGTTATTAACCGGATGACCCAAAAAAATCTTCTACCTCGTTCAAGTGTGAACCAAATTCCAGTGGTGACAACAATTCTAGAAGAGCTCTTCCTAATCTTGGGATAATTGACATTAGAAGTTTGTGGCAAAAACTCCTCTATATTAAAGCCATGTGAGGAATGTGGAGAAGGATGAAATGATCGAATGGAGAGAAAACTGCCAAGAGGGTACCTTGCGATTGGTTCATCTATCATGTGAAAGATTTAACTATACCTGACGTACATGGAGAAAAACATTGTTTGAATGTGTTCAAACAATAACAAATGGAGAACTTAGCTTGCCTAAACTGTGGTGTTTCTGAATAAAAAAATAGTGACAAATTGAACTTCCAAAAAAGCAACATACGAGGAGCCAATGTGATACGTTTAAAAAAAAAAAAAACATGTTACAGGTTCAGATAAAATAACTCTAATAAATAAGCAATTTTCAAACGAACATCCTTCGAAATCTACCATGTTGTAGTAAGTTATCTTATGAGAAATTAACAGCAGTTTCATTAAATTCTAGAATAGAGTTTTTGTTTGCAGATTGCTTGACATTACATTACCTATAATCTCTACAACAATAACAATATAAATGCAGTTTTCACGGTAGTCCTCACTTACATATCAACGACGACACTGTCCACCTTGACCAAGTTTTTTCATCCTCCTTTTCCCACCTGCGTTTCCTTTGGAGTTCCTGTTGTGTTTGGCCTGATTATAATGGAAATGATTTATGGATATGGAATGACCTTTGCATCGTAGTTGCACTCTCATTAAATTGTGACTGTTATTTTGTTGTAGTTAGTGGATGACAGCAAGCTGTAAGATGCGTTATGTTGTTGTTTAGTTTTGACTGAGTGCCCCTGAATATACGTGTAGGTTGTTCGCCAGTAACATAGCACCTAAATGAATATGTTTTCCATTGGACAAGGAAAATATCAAGTGCAATTGGTGTGTATTTACCAAAGTATATGCACATCGGCCTATAACTTTTAGGTTTTATACATTAGTTAAAACAATTATATGAATACAAGCAAACTGTTTAAAATCATTTGAATCAAAGTTAAATTCTGATTGTAATATGAGGATATGAAAAAGGAATTTTACACAGCATAATCTATGAAACATTGAATTTAATATATATTTTACAGGACTTTACTTATAAATTTAAATGGAGCAGCATATGAAAAATCGTATAGCACCAAAAATTGACATTAATCAGTAATCAAAAGTTAGAAAAAAAAGAAAGAAACCACATAGTTTTGGGTATGGTTTTTTTGTTATGGGGAGCGGGTGGATTTATAGAACTCTATGTAAAAATTTTCCCTTAGAATGTGGATGGTGTCTTCACTGGCTATGGATGCTTGCTGTAGTGCAATCTGAGCTTGTTGTAGTTCTTGTTGGGTACGGAGCATTGCATATATTGTAGTGTTGTCTACAGTTGTGGCTTCTGTGCATTGTTGTTTGACACATTCAGAAAGCAATTGTTGTATGCGCATACAATTGGTTGTAATTTGTGCTGCTACGGTGTCGAATGTAGTTATCATGTTTAAAGTACCTGTAAAAAGGGGTGGGTATACAATATCTTAGAAAGCTATTGTGATATAAGGTCAAATTGCCATGCAATTAAAAAGTTATTTCCAAGTAAAAGTAAATTAGAATGATAAAAATTATGAAAGAAGTAAAAGGATCTTTAAGATTAAAGAGGAGAGCAGTTAATTCATATGGTAGCTTAAAACTGAGAAGTGTAACACATGTAGGAAATGACAATTTTTGATGTAAGTATTTGGGCTCTTGTTCATGCAGTACAATGCAGTGTTTTAATGCAACTCTGAAAACAATGGAAGAACAACAACATACCTGAATTCAAACTGTGGAATGATTGATGTTTTTGACTCGTAAAGCCATGTTGATCATCTGTATACCTAGCTATAAGGTTTCCATAGTCAATAGGGTGTAAGATTTTAAAAATAAGAAAACATGTAACATACGTGTCTGAACTACTATCAGTGGTATGATATGTGAGAATTTTGGATTTTTTTGAAAATGGAAAGGATCGAGGTATGTTTAATTAGAAATTATGCAATAAACTATTGAGTTTTCTACACGGTTAAGGTATGTTCATCAAAAGATAAAGAGAGATGCATTTTCATCTACAAAATAAGTATCACATTTTGAAAATAAAATTACATTTTGTGAATATAGTGATTAGATTTCTTCACACTTTCCATTGACAAAAATAAAGAGTTATGCATTTTGAGGGAAATCAGGTTGTAAATTGAATAATAAAACAAACAAGAATATGTTAAAATATGTGAAGAAATACGTTTATATAAAATTGCTCAAGATAAACATTTATGTAAAGAAGTACTGAAAATAACTAAAACACAACTACCAAGAAAACATTAAAAAACTATTAAAAAAAATCAAAACTTAGTCAAGCAAATTTTGAACAGTAAGGCTCATTTATCATTTTATCATTTTTAAAAGAGTAAATACAAAAAAGTTTAGCACAACAATAAAGAAATGACAAACAAGAATATGTTAAAATATGCAAAGAAATACAGTTATATAAAATTGCTCAAGATAAAGAAAACTTGCTTACTAACTATAGTTAGAAAAAGTAGCACTAATTTAACTTTGCATTGAATTCTCATGTCAAGAATTTGTGGTAACTTGAGTCCAAAACTATAGATGATGTTGAATATTGAATAATAAAACATGTCAACAATCAGTAAGCACATTATAACATGCCATTTACTTTGAAACAACACTGTATTTATAAACCACATTCATTCAATCATTCTATAACACATATTCAAGCCAAAAAATGGAACACCTTTATTTATGTTGGTACTGAAAAGAGTAGATATGTACAAGGTTTTAGGATTAAACATAAGTATAGTATGTACAAGACAGAATGATTTACTTTATGAGGGGCCTTTTAGAAGGTACAAAGTGAATGCCTTATTTATGAGTTTTTGAAACATGTCATTATAAACCTTTTGCTTTCATTTTTTTGGTGCAGTTTGGACAGCTACAATTGTTTGTTGTAGTGTTTGTTGTGCCTCTTCTATTTTCTTTTGTGTGGAGTACATCTTTGTAATGGCAGCTTCATCAACCGTTGTAGTTGTTTGGTACTGAGAGTCCACATATTCGCATAGTAGGCATTCCAAAAGGTTGGCATTAGTGTTTGTGTGGGCAACTAGTGTGTAGAAGTTGTCTTCCATTAGAAAGTGTCCTACAAGTGACATTTGAGTGTGTGTTAGAAAAATTTGTAGTTCTTATCATGGTTTGAGGCATTTTCTTTAATGTAAGCATAAAAAGATAGTAATTTGTTGTGTGGAGCATAGTTGTAGTCAATTTACAAAAACAAGCTAAGGTTTGATGGAGTATTATACCCACATTGTAGCAGGTGGAATCTGTGGAGGGTATGTGTTAGTGCAAATTCACAGCACCCCCAAATGAGTTATGGATCTACTTTTCTAAGGCAATGTCATTTGGTGTGAATGCACAACATTGAGTTTTCTCTAAGTGTGGGACCTTACAAATTGAGAAAACTCTCCAGATTGAAGTTGGTTCTTACTCCTCTATTTAGGTGTATGCATGCAATTCTTGAACAGGTTCTGATTCAAAATTCCTACTCTAAAACTACCAAGGAGACATGGCTGAGTGAAAACATGGAAATGGAAATAAAACTAAGCAAAAACAGAAAGGTAATACACCAAAGGAGTGGTGAACTCCGTGCTTTGCAAATATAGACACAAATCATGATGATTTAACAACAAAACATGCAAAAATTACCAGAATGCAATGAAGGATCATAAAACAATAATAACTACATGAGAGGATTGAAAATTGATCACAAAACATACATTATCATGTCCAAATTTGATACAATACATTCCATTGGAAAAGAGGAAAAAAACGTGTTACAATCTCCATGGGAGGTATAAAAATCCTTCAAATACACCTGCTAAGGAGGAAAGAATAGCTTGCAGAAGTAAGAATATCCAACATTACAAAATGAGCCAAAACTGGCTTTAAACCATGGAGCAGAATGGAAGAAAGGAGAAAACGCGGGCAAATCTGATTTGAGATCTCCAACCACCGACAAGATTCATTAAAATGGCAAGGGAACCTCTGTAAATCCACTTCCCAATGAATTCAAGCCTGTAAGACAAGAAATTGTCCATACCTCATTAAATCTAGTAGATGGAAATCTGATTTTTTGCCTTTTCTAATGCCAGAGACGTTTTTCCAATTTTCTACCACGAATCTTCACCAACATCCAAAATTGAGGGGTCCAACATGTGGGGAATTTCACCAAATTTCCAATGATATAAAGAAGTGAAAATCTGAGCTCTGGATCAAACGATATGGCTCTCTGAAGATTTACGGCAAAAAATGGCGAAAAACAGAGTCAAAATTGAGTTGGCAAGGTTAACCTTCAAAATTTTCCCTTTGGAAAATTTTCCCAAAAATATTTGCGCCTCCACTGCTTCGAGACACGTGGCATCACTTGGTTCACTGATGAAATCACGGGCTCAAACTTCACCTTTCTCCTTTTGATTTCACATTGGGAAAATTTCCCAAAATGTCCCCATGCTACACTCCTCCGCTGACACGTGGCAACTCCTGGTTGCTTTGCGGGGGCACGCTTCTATTTTTTCTATTGTGCCTCTATCACTTTGGAAAAAAACCAAAAATTCCTCCATGCCTCCAAGATTTTTGCTGATGTGGACATGTGGCACTTTATTATCACTTGGCGGGGATGCAGCCCTAATGTTTACCTTTGCGCCTTTTTGGTTTTTTGGGCAAAAAAACCAAAACTTCTCCCGCCGCCCCGACTTGCTTCCTTCCCCTCCGCGGGCCTGCAGGGCAAAATTTTCCTTTGCGCCTCCGCCAACCCTCTTGGAAAATTTTTCCAACTTACCTCCGCCGGCCCAACCTCCACCCTGCCACGTGGCGCTTTCTCATTGGCCGCGGGCTGGTCTAGGGAAATTTTCCCCAAAAAACTTCGCCGAGCCATAACTCGAAATTACAAGGAGTTAGGAGGAAAATTTTACCTTTTTGGAAAGGTGAGAAAATTATCTATCTGATGGAACCATTTCTAGAAACCTTTGAGTGCTTGAAATGTGTGAAAATTGAAGTTGAAGCACAAGGGAGGAATGAAGGCAAGTTAGCCAAAATAAACATGGGACTCATTTTGGATAACAATTTTGGCGAATCAGAGGGATCATTTGCCTGCTAGATGAGTAATAAGTGGCGTTTAAAGCATCCATTGGGCATGGAGTCAAGATTGATAAACTGATTATGATCTGAACTATGAAAATATGACCTCTGAGCCACTTGGAAACCCACTGAACTTGGATTTGATCTTCACCAAAATGCCACTGAAATGGATTGTGCAGGAGCAATACAACAGCACCAAAAACTATGTACAAAATTGGAAATCATACATACCCCAAGTGGGATATGCAGAGTGTGCACAAGCACTTCTTCTGTTAAAAACAAACCTACCTACTCTACTTTAACTGGAAGCAAAGTTAAGCTAAAAAAACCCTACAACTGATTCTATAAAATAGCTTCCTTTCTTCAAAATTGGCAGCCATGCAAATGATTTGGAACTGAGTATGGCTGCTTGGATGAGTGGAAAATCAACAAGGAGCTGGTCTTCTACCCAAATTAGCAAGGTGCCAGCTAAAAGCAAATTGAATACCTCTTTTAGTTGCTCTGCATTTGGATTGAAGAGGTATTGCAATTGATCCTTGGTACTTTGTAGCTCATCCTCATGCTTAGAAGCAACCATGACTTGTTTTGACTTCTCCTTTGGCTCCAATGAAGCCAAATACCTGATTGGGCAAGGTCTGATCCATTTGATATGCCCATTTCTCTGATTTTCAACTCCAAAAATGGAGTCCTCTTGTAGACCTTATTGGATGGATGATGTGGAAGAGGTGATGGAATCCTCGTTTTCTTTTCCTTCCTTCAGGGTAGTATGGAACTCTTCTATAATATGCAGCTCATCATTATTGATTGCAACATCCAATGAAGTTGCTTTTGCATTATTGTAACCTGCTGCAATACATTGTTGGTTCTGGAGTTCCTCCATTGTAACTTTTAGAAGATAAAATTCTTCCAACTTTGATTCAAGAGGCATGTTGCAAACTGCAGGCTACTGCAATTGAAAGTTCTCCTTTATGACAATAGGTTCTTGTGTTTGGAAGGTGGATGAAGGAGGAGAAAATGGTGTGATTTCAACCGGTTCCTCTCCATCAAAACAGTCCTCCAAATCTGAAAAATAAACTATCTCATTGTTGTCCTACTGCAAATGTTCAACTTCCTCCATTGTGTTCTCTTGATCTGTAACTTGCTCACCATGGTTTCCTTCATCTTCAATCATTGGGTTTGAAAGATCAAACTCCTCTTTAACACTGGAACTCGAGAGAGATGAAGTGGAAGGAAGAACTGAAAGTTCTTCTATAGCCTGTTTTGAGTTCAAAGCTCTTGGACATGGATGTTTCTCCTCCACAACTGGAATGTACTCCTCTTCTTTTGGATTTGGAGCACCTTGTTCTTCCTTTGCTGCTTGAAGACCATCTTGCTCTTGAAGGACCTCTTCCTCTAGCATGAATTTTGTCAAATCAAACTCTACAATCTACTGCTCTAGAGGACAAGTTGGGGCTGCAAGATCTCCTTTAGAGCTCTCTTCTTCCATGGTTGATTGTACAACTTCTATTGGATCAACATTTTCTTCAAGTAGAGTGCCAACATGGACACTACATTCTGAGAAAAATTATTACTGATCTGCTTCTTCTTTTTTCTCTTTAAAATAAGCCTTGGCCACCACTTTTTCTTCAACCTTTACCTCCTCTGTAGGCTTCACCAGCAAAGGAATTTTCTCAATCCCATATCTAAGAGCCAAACTTACTAAGCTCTTAATCATTCCTTTTTTGCTTGGTTCTTCCTCTTACTGTCCTTTATGAATATTTTTTGCAATTTCTTCTTCCCCACATGGAATTGGGAAGGCAAGAGGAGAAACAGATTGGAGTTCAACCAATTTTTCATTTGTTTGTGGTGGTGGAGGAGGTAGAACTTGTTTCTTTGGAGGGAATGGCTATTTTGAAGGAAAAAGGACAGAAGAATTGAGATGGGGTGGAAGACTAGGGAATGGAGAAATGGAATCAACACTTGGGGCAGCATTCAATGGGAAGCTTGGAATTTGAATCCCAAATTGAGATGGTGCTGCTTGAGGAATGGAAGGAGAAAAACTAGATGATGGTGTAGAACTTACCCATTGACAAGGTTGCTCTGCACTAAGTTTGTAGGCCTTTATCTCTACTGTCCATTGTGCAAGTTGGGGTAACATCTCAATCATGAAGTCCAACTTCTCCTGAGGGCTGAAGTGTCTTGGAAAAGGGCCTCCCCATGGACATGGTACTTTGAAACCAATCTGAAATGCCTTCATTTGTGCTTGAGCCCTTGATTGCACTATGTTTGCCTCCATATTTTGGATCTTCTCCAACAAATATGAATTTTCTTCTTGACTTCCCTCATCATATGTATACTCTTGTGCTTGATATGCTTCAAATCCAAACTGACTTTGGCATTGCTGCTCATATGGGTATGCATGCTAATTTTAAATTTGTTCAAAATGTTGATTTAGAGGAGTTGTAAAGTATGTTGGAGGTGGAATACACTGCTGTTGTAAATTTGAATTCCATGATGGAAATGAATTCATGATTGCACAACTTCATGGAAAGGAAAAGAGTGAAAGGGATGGAAAGAAGAATGAATGTAAATGATTGGAAAAAAGGTCTACAACTCAAAGAATGAGTTGTTTACCAGATGGAGTCGTTAGATGTGCTTTTGAATATGCCTTCAAAGGTTGAATCTTTAACAGGAACACACCAACCTATCAAAAATAAAGTGGAAGACCTCTAATGTCCCACCGGGCGTGCCAAAATTGTTAGTGCAATTTCACAGCACCCCCAAATGAGTTATGGATCTATTTTTCTAAGGCAATGTCATTTGGTCTAAATGCACAACATTGAGTTTTCTCTAAGTGTGGGACCTTGCAAATTGAGGAAACTCTCCAGATTGAAGTTGGTTCTTACTCCTCTGTTTAGGTGTATGCATGCAATTCTTGCACAGGTTCTAATTCAAAATTCCTACTCTAAAACTACCAAGGAGACAGGGTTGACAGAAAACATGGAAATGGAAACATAACCAAGCAAAAACAGAAAGGTGATACACCAAAGGAGTGCTGAACTCCTTGCTTTTCAAATATAGACACAAATCATGAAGATGTAGCAACAAAACATGCAAAAATTACCAGAATGTAATGAAGGATCAGAAAACAATAATAACTGCATGAGAGGATTGAAAATTGATCACAAAACATACATTATCATGTCCAAATTTGATACAATACGTTCCATTGGCAAAGAGGCAAAAAACGTGTTACAATCTCTAGGGGAGGTCTTAAACTCCTTCAAATCCACCTGTTAAGGAGGAAAGAATAGCTTGCAGAAGCAAGAACATCCAACATTACAAAATGAGCCAAAATTGGCTTTTAACTATGGAGCAGATTCATTAAAATGGCAAGGGAACCTCTACAAATCCACTTCTCAACACATTCGAGCCTGCAAGACAAGAAATTTCCCATACCTCATTAAATATGGTAGATGGAAATCTTTTTTTTTCTTTTCCAGTGCCAGAGACGTTTTTCCAATTTTCTCCCATGAATCTTCACCAAATCTAAAATTGAGGGGTCCGACGTGTGGGGAATTTAACGAAATTTCCAATGATATAAAGAACGTGAAAATATGATCTTTGGATCAAAAGATATGGCCCTCTAAAGATTTAGGGCAAAAAATGGCGAAAAATAGAGTCAAAATTGGGTCGGCGGGGTCAACCTTCAATTTTTTCCCTTTGGAAAATTTTCCCAAAAATCTCCGTGCCTCCACCACTCCAAGACACGTGGCATCGTTTGGTTTGCTGATGAAATGGTGGGCTCAAACTTCACCTTTCTCCTTTTTATTTCACATTGGGAAAATTTCCCAAAATGTCCCCGCGCTCCTCTCCTTCGCTGACACGTGGCAGCTCCTGGTTGTTTGGCGGGGGCACACTTCTATTTTTTCTGTTGTGCCTCTGTCACTTTGGCAAAAAACCAACAATTCCTCTGCACCTCTGAGCTCTGCGATGATTTGGAAATGTGGCATTTTTTCATCGCTTTGCGGGGATGCGTCCCTAATGTTTACCTTTACGCCTTTTTGGTTTTTGGGAAAAAAAACCAAAACTTCTCCCGCCGCCCTGACTTGCTTCCTTCCCCTCCGCAGGCCTGTAGGCCAAAATTTGCCTTTGCGCCTCCGCCATCCCTCTTGGAAAAATTTTCCAACTTACCTCTGCCGGCCCGACCTCCGCCTTGCCATGTGGTAGTTTCTCATTGGCCGCAGGCCTGTCTAGGGAAATTTTCCCCAAAAAAATCCGCCGAGCCATAACTCAAAAATTACAAGGAATTAGGAGGAAAATTTTACCTTTCTGGAAAGGTGAGACAATTATCTATCTAATGGAGCCATTTCTAGAAACCTTTGAGTGCTTGAAATGTGTGAAAATTGAAGTTGAAGCACAAGGAAGGGAGGAATGAAGGCAAGTTAGCCAAAATAAGCAGGGGGCTCATTGTGGATAATAGTATGTACTTATGTTGGAACCAAAGGTAGGATGTGTTGTAATAATGCTTCTGCTTTTAAGTGGAGTGCTGCATGTTTTTCTTCCTATAGGCACTTTTAATGGGTGTATGAGAATGCTGGGAAAATGCAGAGGTTGATAAGGGCTCGTACTTGGGATAAGGTTGTGAAGGTTAGGCCTTGGCATTCTCTGCGGCCAATGTCGATGCTAGCTTTATCAAGCGTCGGTCGTTGGGCTTTATGAATAGTTAGGGCCCATGCCATTTTTAAGGGCAATTATCGGTGGTTTCTTCTTGTAATAGGTGGAATTGGTATGTACATAGGATGCACCGGGTCCTAGGCTGGGCCTTTATAGCTTGGAAAATCGACTACGACATACAAAGGAAAGCTTGGGGGTGTGGTTGCTTGCTTGTATAACATGGTAACAACTTTTCCTTGTGCACCATTTACAAGGCCACTTTGTACCCAAAGATTTGTTGTCAACATTGCTTGTTCACCTTCATAGAGTAATAGGGTCGTCTCTAATTGTGTGTTTTTGCTTTGCTCTCCATCAGTTTTTCGTGACTGTTCAGCTGCAGCTATATCAATTGGCTTGTTGAGGGCCCGCATTATGTATTTGTTATGCATGTCAACTAATGTGTTTGTAGCATAAAGGTGTGTTGCGGTTTGGAATGTTGCTTGTTCCGCAGGGCTGATATTTGTAGGAGTCCGTGACATTAGTAGATCCCAGTTGTGCTCTCTAGCAAGGGCATTTCTTACATTTAGTAGTAGACTCTGTAAATTGTGGTTTGTAGGGGTGGCTCCTTGTTGGCGGAAATTAACTGTAAGGGTGATTGTATTCCTAAAAAGTGACCATAACATATACCCGTAGGTACCTGGAACATACAAGGGAGTATCTTTAATTGGAGGTAACTGGGAAAGGTCTCCAACCAGAATAATAGAACGCCCTCCAAAAACTTTGCATCTATAGGCTGTAAATGCTTCTTGTAGGCGACTATTTATGTTAGATAGTAGTTTTCGGCTGATAAAACTCATTTCATCGATTAGTATGTATTCGACATCTTCCATAGTTTTTTGAAATGTAGCGAGGGTTTGGCCTCGAAGAGGAGTAAGTTCAGCTATAGGTATGTGTAGCCCAGTGTGTATTGTTGTTCCAAAAATGTTGAATGTCAATAGGCCTGTTGGAGCTAGGAGGAGTAAGCGGATGTAATGGAGGTTGATGCATGAGTGGAGCACCCTTGAAATTTCTTAGATAAAATGTGATTTACCAGTGCCAGTTGTTCCCTGTATTATCATGTATAACGGGGAAATCTGTGGTTGTGCATTTGCATGTGTTAAGATTCTATGTATTGCATCTTGTTGTTTTGGCAATAAGGTATAACTATTTGCAGTAGGTAGGAAGAGCGGTGCAACTATTTCAGTGGTTGAGTGAGCAATGTCTATGAAATCTCCCCCTGTTTCATGTAAGTGGTTGCCAGTAATAGCTCATGGCCAACTATGCGAAAGATCAAAATCATGCTTCCCAAGTATTCCTAGGTCATTGATGTCGACAACCCCTGTAGGATGCAAGCTTGAAAACACCTCTCATTCATCCATTTGAATTGTGATAGGCACATCACAATTGTTGTCACAGCTAGTGGTTGGGCTGCTTACTGTTTTGTGGGGGGTTACTCGATGTACATTCCATGCCTGGTAGGTTGGAGAGAATGCAGCGCATTGAAGGTGGAGTGTTTCTGGGGATGTGTCAATGTCAGATGGAATACATCGAAAAGCTTTTTATAAGAGGGGTTCTGTGAAGCAAAAAATGTTGTATGAAGGTGAGCTAACAGCATGTATGGTGACTATTCGGGGAAACACCCTAACAATAACATGTTTTTGGCATTTTTTCCATGGTTGCGCTTTCCTAGGCTTGTCATAGGCCTATGACCGAGTGGCTTCTATTAAGCAATGGTTGTCTACGGTAAGAGGTCGTGCTATGTAGGCATCTATAAATGGTGTTGTACAATTTCTACAGCAATTGGGCTTTGAAATTTACCTATAGATGGTTTTCCCCACGGATAGTGTCACAAATACTCAGATGTATATAGTAAGTGGCAATTTCAGCAGCATGTGGCAAGTTTCTTGTGCGCCTATATCCCAGCCAGCAATTGTTTCGGAAAGGAGCTTACTGTATGTTGTGCTGACATTTTTCCCAGGTTCTGTGCTCGCTGAGATTTTGACAAGCATATGGTGGTATGTTTCCGACTTGTGCTCGGCTTTGGATGCATATTTTTCTATGTATTTCAGAATGGCATGACGTGAAATATGGGCTGGCAGTCGATGTTGGCCTGCTAGGCAGTTAGCATATCTTTTTTATGGATATTTAATCTGTCATCGTTACGAGCTGGAGTATAAACTACATGTCCTTGTGTGTCTAAGCATAATGTTGACTCAGCTTGTATTGGCCATGGGCATTTGTACCTACATTATAATTGGCTGCCTTTCCTTCGTAAGCATGTAACTATAGTACATTTTGTGTGGTGTTGCACCCAGTTGACTAAAGCTATGTAGTCGTTGTTGGTAGGTGCAAGTAGTATTTCTGATGAATATAGCAAACATGGATCATCTGTTATTGCATGGGGCATGTGAGAAGTAGCTTGAAAGCTATGAAGCGGGTTCCAAATTGTGACCTGGATGTCAAAGAATGATTTTGCACCTTGTATGACATTGGGGTTCTTCCAGTCTAGGGTCTCCATATTGGGACTGTTAGTGAGCCATATAAACATGAATATGGGTGGAGCCTCTATGTTGCCATTCAAACTTGGTATAGTAAGTGTTAGTATGAAACATGTTAGGTAAAAGAGTCTGTAATAGTTTTAACCTAAGATTTAAAAGATACTTTACGTTACCTGTACCAGAAGTCTTTAGTGTGTAGATGTTTTTCTAAGATCTCTTCAAGGAATATTGCAAACCTCGCAGCCATTTATGTTGTTGTCAAGTGCGGATATGTAATGATGTTATGGTTTCTCCATTTTTGAGCAGCAGAAGGGGTAGGGGGGAAAGGCCCTGGCATGAGGTGGTGTAAGTCTGGACATTTAGTATCAGCATCGCTTAGGGTAAAAAATAAGGTTGGTGTTCCTGGCTGGGAAATATGTCGTTAAGTTCATTCTTACATTGTGTCCAAAAAGAACGGGTGCCTCTTTGGTGGGAGGCAAACCGCATGAGGCGGTTGGCTATTTGTTCATCCGGAAAGGTTTCTAATAATGTGTGGAGGTGTTCTATTGTTGTGGGTGTGTTGTCTTCAATATGTTGTTTTGTGAAAACAATGGAAGTTGCTTGACTTCTACGGCGCATCATAAGATTGAGTATAAAATATCGGAAATGAGGATGGCTTCCAAATCAGTTGTCATGGTAACGCAGCAAATGAAGAGCATATTCATGCATTTCAATTTCTAAGCTGTGGGCTTGCAAAAACATAGTTGAGCTCGATGGGAATAGAGTTGGGAAGGCCATTGAGAATAACCACTCAGTTGTGTATTTGTTGATGGGGTTTGAATTGATTTGGGTCCATTCAATTGATAATGGGTATGGGTTTGATGTTGGTAGGGCATAAGCCCTAATTTGGGAAACCTCTATATCAGTGGGGGGAGGCTTGTAACAAATGATGTTACAAGGGTTGTGTCCAGTTGAGAGGGTTTGGTGTCATTTGTGTCAGGTGCTGGGGGGTTTGGTGAATTGGGTTGCTCAATTATATGGGGTGGGTTAGTTAAATATGTTAGTTTTAGGTATTTGTAAACTTGAAAGGGTGGCTTCATCTATGATGGACATCGTTGTATTATGGGTCATGTTGGATTTTGTAGGAAAGTGTACATTTTAGATATGGGATTTACTAATATAACACTCATAAGGGTTTTCCTTCCAAACTTAATCTTTTAAGGATTAAAATGTCTAGGGTTTCAGGGCGACAGGGCAAGAATCATAGTATAGATGTAATTTCTTAGGGGAAACTAATGGTGTGGCTGGTGTACATGTATTGACCTCTATGGGCATGGGTGACTTGTAATAGTGGGGCTACTCTAGCTATTAGCATTTCCTCTACTTGAGTTAAAATTGATAGTTTTATGGGTTGAGGGCCGGGGTCCATATTATTCCATGAGGAAAAGCAATGTCCTTTGTTTTTGTAAGAGCACCTACAACAACTAATTCCGTTTGGGGCGAGTCTTGATTGCATTCCTAGGCAGCGTTCCTTGTAAATTGAACAAGCTTCACTAGGAAGGAGAGATTATAAGCGGGCTCAGAATGTGTGTTGAATGGTGTTGAAAGGGGAAAAAGTGGGGATTTCATGTAAAGGGGCAAGTTGGGGTAAGGGAACAAAGTTTGGTTGTTGTTTGTTGTGGCGGGATTTGTTGAGGGTGTCTTTGTGAACTGCGTACATTTGGCAGCATTTTGCATTTATAGCTTGTTTGTTTTGGTTGTAATACAGGCGGCACTGAGCATTGTCCATTTTTTTGGTGTGCTAAGCTAATACCTACAAAAACAAATCATGGACGTTAGATTATGTAAGGCATTTTACATTTGTTGTAATTGTACTTCAAATAATAATAACCGGTACAAGTTTATTTGGGTGGAGCTTATTTTTTAAAAATCCAAAATGGGAAAGAGAAACAATTTGTAAAACTTATCCCTATGATTAAGTAGTAGATGAGGTTTTGCTCACTTTTTTCCATCGATGCTAACTAAAGACTTTTAAGATTTTCCTTCATTGCCTAATCTTTCAAGCTTTTTAATGCCTAGGGTTTCAGGGTAGCGGGTTAAGAACTGTAATGTGGAGGAATTATAAGAATTTAAGGATGTTTTAGATTCAAGATAATTATTCCCATAAAATTCCTTCCATTATAGTATCTTATTTCTTTTTGTTGTAGTTATTTATAAATCTATAGTCAGCTTAAATAGGTTTAATAGTTACATGTTTTAAATTTATTCTTTTATTTATTTTGTAAGATATTTTATTTGCTCAAAAGCTTGAATTTTGTAACAATATTTCATTTTTTGCTTTTATTCCCTTTAACAAGAGAATGCGTAAATCAATTGTGAAGTAACAATTACATGTATCTTAAATGACCCAGATTGTACACAAAATACTTGGTTTCATATATATGGACATCATATTACAATCAAGTGTAGTGCTTTTTAGCAGTTGTATATATACAAAATATTTACAGTTGTTGCTTTTTCAATCTGTGCCATCTAAAAATGTTGCTACCAGCTCTACGTGGTCTATGTCTTATTCGGCAGGAGTCATGCTATGTACTATACATGAGAGTTGTTCCTTTCCCTTGTATGTAGATGGAGCCACAAAGAAAAGGAACCTGTACATATGAAACAACACTTGTTTAATAATGTTCCACAAGTCATCTGTACTCCTTGTTTGTTCTTTAAGAGCATTAACAGGTACACCAAGTAGGGTTAATGCCACATCATTAAAATTCGTTACCCATATGGTCCCAGTTTGGTCTTCTACCATCATGTGAAGTGCATATCTATAATCACATGTAGTTGTGGAAAAGTTTCATTTAGTGCAATGCCATGTTGAGTCTGGGCCTGTAATAAGTTTTTTTTGACATTGTTTATTATTAACAATGCGTGAGCAAGCAGGGTAGCAATAGTTTTCCATGTTGATATGCATGATAGTTGCAACGGTAATGATCTGTTTGTTAGCATTGGGGCTGGTACAAGTATGAATATCAGAAATTTTCTTCTCCACAGGTGCTTGTGTACTGAGTGGAGCTGCACTAGTAGATGCTTCTACTGTGGTTAACCAAAGTTGTAGTGATTCTATCTCCGGTACTGCTGGTGTTACAAATAGCTGGGTAGAAGGAGTTGATGTTAGTGTTATGCCTCTAAAATCTGTGGTTTTAGCTTTCCTAACAGCTAGTATTAGCATTTTGACTACAGATTGATCATGTTGTGGTTGTAAAGTTTTCTTTGGCTCATCACAGAGTACTCCCCATAGAGTAATCGTTATGCAATAGCCAATGTGATCCTTTATAGTAATTGTAGAATGTTTTGTGCTACTTCCATCTTTTCGAGTGCTCTTAGAAATTTCAGACCAAAAAGTTACTGCGCCTATAACATCCACAGTGGTTCCAAGAGGAATTTGTTGGATTGCACTATTTGGTGTGAAGTGGAAAGCAGTTGTTGGTATGCATACAGTAGGTTCTATACAGATCTCTAAAATAGAATCCATTCCTAACATGATTTCCCATGGACTACTGGAATCCCTATAGCCTACCTTAACATATTTGAGAGTCCCCTTTGAAATTCTGTAAATTGTGCCTTCCTGTATTTTTGCATGGTAAAAAGCTGCAGCTTTTCCAAAGCATGTAACATTTATGTCATCACCAAGAGTGTTAATCACATTGAAATTGAGAACCTGGCCTTCTCCTTTTGCATTGTTGTAGTCATGTATTGTTCCTTTGCAAATGAATCTTCCTTTCAATATCCATGCCATATGATATGGATGTAGTTTGGTAATAGTTGTTGGCACACCAAGTGCTTTTCCTAAAGTGGTATTTGCCATTTTTGAGAGGGTTGAGCACTTTTACGTTGACACGACCAAAAGTGTGTAAAATATAAGTAACGTATACAGCTGCGAAAAGTTCAAAGAGAATAAAGCCAAAAAAACATAAATGTAATGAGAATAGAAAATATTTCAAAAGAAAATCACATAGTATACTAAACAATAAGTTTTGATACGTATTGTAAAGGTCATAGTAAGTTCAATAATTTTTAAATATATTAATAAGTTTAATAAAATACAATTGTTAATGACTTTGAATTCGAGGAGGTTAACCTAAACACTTGAATGATGCACATCGCAACGTACATGTAAATTCTGATCTGCTAGATGTCAGCCTTCCTATACAAAGCTACTTGACCTCTTTACAAAATGGTGCCAGAGATATGCCTAGTTTCTATAAAATGTAGACTTGCCATATGTTACGAATTATTTCTAGACTAACATCAGTTGCAGTGTGGCTTCTGATGCTATGTATATAGATTACTAACTCTAATTTAAAATAGTAAACCAATAAGAGTGGTAAGATTATTTTTGTATGGGGATGCCTTGGGGGTGAACGTTTTAAAGTAGTAGATGCTCTTTCTATTCAGTACCTATGTTAATGGTTCCCTTTTTTAAGTTATCCGCTTGCCCATTTTTGTATTCCTTGTGGGTGATGGCTTACAAATGGCTACTATGTTGTTTGAGGTCTTCTCCAATTTTTAATATGTAGCATTTAATACCTTACTTGTTTCCTATTCTAACCTATTTTGTACTTATCACAATTACAATCTCATCCAGAATCTAGGAAAATCCATCTATTAGCTGTTGAGTTCATGTTGAACTTTGGATGAGTACTTTCCTAGCGTTTTATGTTGCACTTAAGTGGATGCTATTCCAACTGTATCCCAGGTGGATCATCATGACATGTACCAACACTCACACTAGGGAGAACATGTTTATTATTCCAGAAAATGATACCTTTCAGATGTCTAGTTCAAGCGTGAGTGGTGCCTATGTGTGCTATACAACTACTGTTGAGTCAACAGCTTTTCAGGACTTTCCGTTAAATTCACTTGACTAATAAGTCCCTATGGTCGAATTACGATGTTGGCATAACATGTAGGCTTACGTGAGGTACAAACTATTAGGTGCACTATAGTAAGCCTGGTTTATCATGGACTAATTGTTACAGCATATTATGTTGTTTAAAAATTCTTAAACTTGCCCCACCGGCTTATAGAGTTTTTGTACTTAGTTTCCCTTGGATTTCAAACACCAAGTTACTTGGTACCTAATTGATCACATTAACCAAAAGGGTATTTTTGAGTTGGATCCTAAAAAATACTGCAACTTATGTTCGTCCATGTGAAATGAAGGAATCTTATGCAAGATGTGGGCAAGTGGGCTCCAAGGTTCAAATGGTAAGGAGATTTATCAAGAAATAGAGGAATAAACAAAAATACATGGGTGTAGTTGGAATGGATGCACAGAAATAGTTATACATACTCTAGATATTTTATATGACTTGCCATATCACATCACATAATATCAGGAAATATGCAATTAATTGAAGAAAAATTGTCTTTGGAAATAAAAATCGGCACACAACAAAGAATAAAGACACAATGATATGGCATAAATACAAATGCTATCTCCTTTCACATAACATTTTTACCTGATTATAGATGTAGATGATAATAATGTTTTATACTCATCATTCAATTCAAGGAAGCTTTGTTGAAGAACCAGAGTGTGGGAAGTCGGATGTAAAAAACTACAAACATACTCTGGATGAAAATACAACAATTAAAACAAGGAAAAGAACAAGAAGTTTTTGAAACATTTTAGATAAAAATGGGCTTAACCTGAACAATGCCTGTAATTTGAGCTGCTCCAACCATAAGTAGTTGTGAGAGGCACAATTACAACAGACATAACAATTCTATTGGCATTACAAAGTGACATCCTCATAGCTATCATGGCAACAACTTTAGATCTCACGAACTAATGTGATAAAGTCCATCAATTTAGATGTTTGTTAGGTATCTGCAAGTGCATTAAGTCCAATACTATCATCTTTAAAGGCCATATCTGTTGCTGATACAGCCTGTGCATGAATTCTTTGGGCTAGATTTTTTGGGCTAAACATTCGTGATGCACCACAAGTGGACTTGGACATTTTAGCAACACCACCAGGAACAAGGTGAATCAACTTCCCACAAATGGGTCTAACTCTTTTTTGTCATATCCTATTAATAATGATTTAATAAGGCCTGAGTAAATTGAGATTTGAAATTAAAAATTAGAACCTTGAAATATTTTAGACGGCGATGAGTTCATTGTTGAATTTTGAGGCATTTCATAGCTTGTTGTGCAAAGGTTGCATTCCAACTTGTCCCACCCACCTGGATCACAGTTGAATGAAAAGGATAAGGGTAAGACATTAATTTTCACAAAATGATACCTTTCAGATGTGGAGTCTTAAGGTGAAAGTCATTCCTTATGTGGGTTTTAGCTGTTGAGGCAAAGCTTTACAGGAGCTTCCCTAAAAAATTCAGCCTGGAAATTAGTCCCTCATTCTTGAATTACGATTTAGGCATAAACTTGAGGCTTATGTGGCTACAAGAGCACTATTAATGCCACATTTGATCATGGACTAATTGTTACAGGTTTGTTGTATAAACATTTCTTAAATTTTCCCCACTCTAAGGCTTATAGACCTTTTCGTACTTAGTTTGTCTAGATTTCAAAATTTAAGGAGTGAGAGAACTGTAGCAAATTGGTGCACCCATAACCAATAAACGCAAGAATAATTAAGAAAAGATTACTGAAAAATAATACATAAAACCATGTGAAATGAAGGAATCTTATCAAAGAAATGGTAATCAAATCCAAAATAACAAAAACAAAGGAGACCAAGACCAGCTCTAATCTGTATTGATGTTCAAAGCATACAAAGGGCCAGAATCCTTATGATTCTCCAAAAAAGAGCCAATGCAATACCGGATCCAAATTACTTGCAAAGATAAATGAGGAAATACTGCATAGAAATATTTCTATTACTGTGGATATTTGTTTATATGAATTGTCATATTGCAGCATTAATATCAAGAAATAACAATTAAGAGAACCAAAATTGCAAGGAAATCAAAATCAGAACACAGAAAAGAATAAACACACAATGATATGGCATAAATACAAATGTCTATCTCCCTTTATCTACATCTTGAATACCTTGTTCATCTGATGTAGCATGGAAATTAAACTCTCATTCTTAGATGACTGTTCAATTCTCTCAAGGCTCTTCTATAACCAATGATTTTGTTCCAAATTCGGAACAAAAGACTCCAATATACCAAGTAACCTAGTGAATAGTTTCCCAAACAATGCATGTTCCAACCTGATCAATGTTTCAGCTTTTATAATTCTACCTTCAAGATGAATTTGGACCAGGATGAACATGTATGGAACAAGTTTGGTATAGGGTGAATTCACCTTAGTTCCTGTATGTTTTTAGGAAAGTTCAAGTTAGCACGAACAAATGTATAGTTTTTTGAAAAGTGCATTTTTAATGAAAACTTGTCTCACGAATATCTCGTGACAAATCTATTTCTTCAAATAGATTTTTGTCAAGGTCTCAGTGGTCAATTTAGTCAAGATAGGCTTCAGGCCTCTGCACATGGCTTCCAATGCATGTGCATAACTTACCTAGCTTGACACAGGCCTTAGAAATTTTAATAGTTTCATGGATTTTGATGCTTTAAGGGTCATACAAACCTCTTTAGATCAGAGATACAACACACAATATAGTGAATTTACAATTAAGAATTGATCCAATTTGTAGCGAGTTTGTATCTAGATTTGATGATGAGCAATCACCTTGATGTTAATCAACAAATCAACTAAATGTCAACAATGATGTGAGCTCCATGTTAATGACATCAAAGAGAACTCATTGGTTTAAAACCCCCTAATTTAACTTCTAAAAAATAACAATTCATTCTCAGAGTAAGTTTCTTTTGGTAATAATGATAGTATCATGTTCTTTATTTATTTCTAGCAATTTCACCTATCGTTTCCATTTCTAGCAATGCACATTCTATGCGTAAAAACTGTTTTGCAATTTTGTGCAAAGACTCCCTACAAGCCAGCCCCATTGTTGACTTAGAAGCCAATCAAACATATATGTACATACTTAATTTGAATATACATATTATAGGAATTACAGAATCGATTAGGAGATGGGATCAATCAATTACAAGACAAAACCACACTGAGAGGTCTTGGGAAACTATTTCTGTCAAAGAATACACACACAACAATGGAATTGAGACCAGAAAGGCTTCATCTCTTGCAACATGCTTTTGCTGTGCATAACTGCTAACATGTAATCAATGTTTGAAGCAAATGAATGCGGATTTGAATGCTCTAAATACAATGCATCTAACCAAGATTTTACAACACACAGTATTTACCTTTTTATTATTCCTACCCACAATAAATGAAGATACATGCCTACATTTGTTGTTACAGGAAATTAATAATTTCACCTCGTTGGGACATGTTATATAATATCCTAAGCTTGCGAAGTGTTAACAAAATCTGCATAACTCATCAAGAAATGGTAAATGACTAAAAAATGACTTGAGCCGCCATTTTAATGACAAACCAAGAGAAGCATTGGAGGCCATACACAACAAGTCTTGCAATGCTAGCCTAAAGGGCATACATTCCAGATATTAAAAAATAACAAGGAAATAATTTTGAATAATTCTATAATTATTTTACAACCAGACTATTTACTTTCTCTCCCGTTACCTTCACATACTTGTAAATTATAGTTGAGCCTACATTCATTGTTACAGCCAATCAACATTATGTACATCACTTAATTTTATACATATGCCTAGGCTAAGAATCTAACATGGACTCCAAGCAAACATGTCAAAGTCAAACACTCCAATCCAACAAAATTCCATACAACAAATCAGTTCGACTGGTAATGTAATTGTGTCAAACACTTGACATGTAGGTTAGAAATGCCTTCCTCACCGCTAGTGCATACATTACCGGATCCAAATCCTACTTACAAAGACAGATGAGGAATTATGCATAGAAATAGTTCTATTACTATGGATAATTTATTCATATGAGTTGCCATATTTATGCATCACTAATATCAAGGGGAATAACAATTAAGATAACCAAAATTGAAAGGAAATCAAAATCAGCACATAGAAAAGAACAAACACATAATGATATGGCATAAATGCAAATGCCTATCTCCCTTGCTCTACATCTAGAATACCATGTTCGCTAATGTGTTACGGAAATTAAACTCTCATTCTCAGATGACATGTTCAATTCTCTCAAGGCTCTTCTATAACCAATGACTATTCCAAATTCGGAACAAAAGACTCTAATATACCAAGTAACCCAGTGAACAGTTTCCCAAACAATGCATGTTCTAGCCTGATCAGTTCATTGCATATTTTCTAATTCTCCCTTCAAAATGAATTTGGACCAGGATGAACACGTATGGGACAAGTTTGGTATAGGGTGAATTCGCCTTAGTTCCTACATGTTTTTAGGAAATTTCAGGTTAGCACGAACATGTTAGGAGAAGTTCATTTTCAACACAAACTTGTCTCAGGAATGTCTCGTGAAAAATCTATTTCTTCAAAGAGCTTTTTGCAAGGTATCAATGGTCATCCCAAGATAGGCTTCAGGCCTCTGCACATGCTTCTCAATGCATGTGCATAACTTCCCTAGCTAGACACAGGCCTAGAAAGTCTACGTTGTGTATATTTTGATGCTCTAAGGGTCATACAAACCTCCTTAGATAAGAGATACAACACACAAAATAGTGAATTTACATTAGTATTGATCCAATTTGTAGCTAGTTTGTATCAAGATCTGATGATGAGCATTGGCAATTATTTTTTGGAAAAAGGTGGAGCCATCTCATGTTATATGCATGAAAGGTCAATAATTTCAGTGGATATGGGACATTTACAAAGTAACTATTTTGTTGAAAAGTGTTTGGAAATCACCATGATGTTAATCAACAAATCAAATAAATGTCAACAATGATGTGAGCTCCATGCTAATGACATCAAAGAGAACTCATTGGTGCCCTCATTGTCAATGTGAATTTTCCAACTAATTGGTCTAAAACCCCCTAATTTAACTGCTAAAAAATAACAATTCAAATATGTTTCTTTTGGTAATAATGATATTATCATGTTTTTTATTAAGAAACTCCATTCCACTTTCTAGAAGTTTTACCTATTACAATTACCCTTCATATACTTGTGTGCTTTATTACAAGCCAGCCCCATTGCTGACTTAGAAGCCAATCAACATATATGTACATACTTAATTTGAATATACATATTATAGGAGTCGAGAATCAATCCATGGTATCAATTAATCTATAGGACAAAACCACACTGAGAGGATTGGGAAACTTATGTCAATACACACACAGCAATGGAATTGAGACCAACAAAATATTGCATCTCTTCAACAAATTTTGCTGAATGACTAGTAATGTAATCAACGTTTGAAGCAAATGAATGCAGGTTTGAAGCAAATGAATGCATCTGACCAAGAATTTTACAACACAGTATTTACCTTTTTACTATTCCTACCCACAATAAATGGTATCCATGCCTACATTCTTTGTTACAGGATATTAGCTACCTCGTTTATGCTATGCAATATCCTAAGTTGCGAAGGTAACAAACTCCGCACAACTCATCAAGATTACTAAATGACTAAAAATAGACTTTGCCACCATTTTATACAAACCATATTAGCATGGAGGGCTCTTTGCCATCAAGAGTATAATTTTGATAATTCTATAATTATTTTACAACCAGAGTATTTACTTCTCTCCCATTCCTTCGCAACATAAATGATAGTTGTGGCTACCTTCGTTGTTACAGGAACTTACCTACCTCACTTGTTATACATTATGCCTAGGATGAGAATCTAACGGACTCCAAGAAAACACCAAAGTCAAACACTCCAATCATTATACTCCATAAAGCCTCATTTTGATTAGGCATTTTGTCAAACACTTGACATGCATCAGAATACCTTCCTCACCACCATTTATTTATTCTTATGTTTCAGCTACTTATTATAGGATGTGCATTTGTCACGCTTTGAGATATGTGTCTTTTTTAATTTTACCACTATCCTAATCCTTTTTTCTTTTAGAAATTTTGTTATCATATACATTTGTTTCTTTTATGCCCAATTTTAGACCTGTGCATAGGAGAAACAAAGGTAAGATTTTGCTAATTTGGTTTACAAAAAGTAGAGAATAAAAAGGGTGGGTTCATCTACTAATTCTCCTCAGGTGGAATCAATGCAAAACCTGTGTGAATGTGACAACCCCTTTCAAAGTTGGGAAAACTAAAATCCATTATTAGACTGTTGAGTGTGCCTTTAGTTGTCCTCAGTATAGAGTGGCTTCTTCTCCATGGTTATTGCATTGTTTTTTATTAAACATAATCCAATGCTATATTTTGCATCTTTACTACTCTCACCTAACTGTAGTTGCTGTATTAAACAACCTAATTTTCTAAGCTAAGGTTTTGAGGCAAAAATTATACCTAACATTTCTACCTAGCCTAAAGACAAGACAGATATTAGATCCAACTGTGCAATCAGTGTTTGGGTTGCATTCTACAAAGTTCTAAAATCATTATAAGCTCGGTTGAAGACCTAAAAATAGGAAAAAATCAGGCTATAAATGAACAGGAAAACATATATTAGATCGGTTCTTAAATTTTGATTGTAAACCTAGCAGTAAAAATTAACAGTACACTAAAAACAAAAAATATGGCATTAGGATGATAAATTATAGGTAGTGAAAATTTCAAATTGACTAGAACAAACAAGAATACATTTGGTGCCCTAGAAGACAAACCTTTGCACTAGTGAGGTTGTTGTGGAGGAAGGTTGGAAGCAGGGGCGGCACAACCAAGTTGCTAGCAAACAAAACAAAAATAATCTACACCCAACAAACAAAGCTCATATTCAAAGCTGGAAGGGACTGACAGGAAGACATGGAGCCGATGATAGGAAGTAAAGCCCCTGGAAAACACATGCCCACTGGTGGACAAGCGGTGGAAAACACATGATGCACCATGACACGCAGGTCAAAGCTACTCAAGCAGCAGAGCGTCGTCGTCGGAGGTCTACTGTAGAGTAGCCACGCCTCCTAGGGGTGGGGGTGTTTAATGAAGAAATTCACATATTATATATTTTAAATAATGTTATCAAAATGTTTAACATTAAGAATTGGTAAGTCTTTAATTTTGTTAGGGGGGTGAGCATTTTATAATTTTGTATGTCCTCATATAGAATAAAGGGGCAGGGCGCAACCCCTTTCTAATGACAGATAGGGATCCCCTATGTATATAAGGGGGCCAGGATATAGTCCTATTTAGAATTATAAGATAAGATCAGGGGTTAGACATGAGAACTGGGTGGACTGAAGATACATATATGATCATATAACTAAATGATAGATAGATGATGAAATTTTCTAATTTAGTATATGACGTTTCATTGCATTTTATGTTTTTAATATTATCTAATTTTAGTCTTAAAAAATTAAGTTGTTTGTTGGTAATAACCCGTACTTTTAAAGAGTGAACCTTTGATACAAAACAAGTGTCCATAATTTAAACTACTTAAAGTGGTGATCAAGACCGAGTAAACTGATAACCGAAAGTAAAATAAATTCAAGTTCTATTATATATAAGTTTAAATTTAAATCAATAAATATAGTAGTGGTGGATGAATTTGAAATTAAACGGTGGATCGATAATTAATTCTATGAATTTTTTTACTCTTTACTTTTACCAACAAAAATACATAAATTACCTTTATAAATCTTTGTTATCTCGTTTTAGTGATTCTAGCTAAAAATGAGATAACCATAGGAAAATTTTGGAAAAATCTCTTAAAAATTCCCTTTGAAAGAGATTTTCGGGTTTTTGGGTTTTCATTGCATGAAAACATGTTTCTTGTATGTTACATGTCTCGTGTTTCCCGAAACCCAAAACCCAAAACTCGATTTCCTAAGCATTGTGTCGGGTTTTTGGAACTTCCAAGCATCGGAACATGCTTTTCCCAAAGCATGTTTTATGACTCATGTTCCCCGAAACCTGAAACCCGATTGTCTAACCATTTTGTAGGGTTTACAGAACTTCCAAGAATCGGAACATGCTTTTCCCAAAGCATGTTTTATGTCACTTTTTTCCCGAAACCTGAAATTAGAATTGAATAAAATCCTTTATATCGGGTTTTCGGATGCCCCAAGCATGATGACATGTCATTAATGTCCAGTTGTTTGGCAGTTGGCACACATGTCAAGTGAGGTGTAATTAATGCTAGGTTATTATAAATAGTCAATTTTTCCACGTCATTTGTTACCATTCATTTTTGCTGCGTTGGATTTTCGTTGATGCTTCCTCTACCTCCAAACCCGGTCAAGCTTCCCGGTTGATTTCTCTAGCTATTTTTTATCATTTTTCAAACTAGTTGAAGGTATTCTTCTCTTCTTTATTTTTAGAATTTTTTTGGATTATTTGTGAAATGTTTTCTTGGGGTTTCCATTTCTTTTCCTTCTTCATTACTGTTTGAGGGTTTTTGGGTTGTTTTCCTTGTTTTTGTCTTTTTCCCACAACGGCTCTTGTTTGAAATTCACCCTAGGTTATTTACCTATTTTTCATGGGTTGTAACTTATAGTTTCAAAATAATTCTAAAAATTCCTAAGTGATCACGAGGCGGGAATTTCTCATGTTCTGACACGTCAGAAACCCGATATACTTGCTTTCAGGTTTTGTAGGGTGTTTGACATTTCACCCTTTCTGTCTTGTTTTGGGCTTTGTCAGGTGCTCGACATCTATCAAGATCCGCAGTGTGTCAAGGATTTCTACCTACTCGACATCCTCCAGGTTCCGCCGTGTGTGTCAGGTTTTCCTACTTGTCCGACACTCCCTCACTTCTACAGTGTGTCGGGTTTGCATTGATGCTCAGCATGTCCTGATTTCTAACATATATTCCATTGTGTCAGGTTTCCGAAGGTGTTTTACAAATTTCAAAATCCGAATAGTGTGGCGGGTCTGTGCACTTGTCCAACAAACTTTCAAGCCCGATTGCTCTTCCAGAAATCATCAAGGCATTTCTTCTTTGAGAGTTCTCATGTCGGACCCTAGACAATCTAAGTATAAGTCAGGAAAGTTGAAGTATAAATATCAAAAGATGGAGTCTTCCTCTTACATAAGATGCAATTATGACATTCGGGACATAGAGCTCGGTAATATAGATATGGAGGACTTCTGCAAGAGAATTTAGGATTCTTCTCAGAATTCTTGGATGAAGTTAATAGCATACAACACTCTCCCTCTTACAACAGGATTTTTGACATCAACTCAATGCCTTGAATTCATCCTGGCTTGCGCTTCCCACTATGACTTCACCTCCCTCTTCGTGAGAAATCAAGCACGAGAGTTTATAGTGAAATTGGACGGAGGCTATTTTGATCAACTCTTAAAGTTGCCTGACTTTTTGGAGTATGTTGATTTAGACCTTAAATCAGCACAAAAGGCCTAGGAAAAAGATACAGAAGACTACATCAAGCATGTAAACAAGAAATTCTTAATCAAGGCTAAGCTAGCCATTTCTAGGTTTCCCAAGTCGGTCCCTAGAAGTGATTTTATTCTTGAAATCAGTGATATCATCACCCTGCTGAGTCGGTTATATGGGCTCCAAGAGTCAAAAGAATATGAAGGGTGGATGTACCAGTTCATGGTCATCATAAAGAAGAATGATCAAGGGATTGATTTGGGTAGCCTACTAAGTGATGAGAGAGATTCCCAAATGAAAATATTCTTGTCTACCGGAAATTTCTATATGATGTCATATGTCACCTATGCAGCAACAGAAATGAGAAATTACCCAGGGCTAGATGCAAAGGAAAACCAAGCAACGAAACACATATATCGGTACTTCCCTCAGCTGACAATTAATGGGTTTGACGACCAATATAGAAGAGTGAATGATGCCTTCTTCTATGAAAACATTTGTAGATTGGATCCTGATCTGAGGAAGAGAAGAGTTTCTGATGAAGCATGGGCTGAAGTGTCAAAATGGGGTTGCATCTTCTTGCAATTAAAAATTTTTACTTATCTTCAGGTGGTAAGGCTCCATGGTAACCCTTTTCATTTTCCCAGGTTCCCAGGTGACAAACTGATCCTCATGGAGTTAGTGAGACAATTGTTGGGTTTTCACAAATTCCAACAAAGCAAGCACAAAGCCGCCGTTTCCTTCCCCATTTCCATTGGAAGGTATACATGTTCTACAGTGGTTAAGGCCAAGAACGTGGTGCATGAGCTTCAGGACAAATTGAAGAAACATATGAAGCTTAGGGATGGATTTGACATCCGATGAGTCCTTAAGTCATATGGAACATTGTATCTGCATGTGCCCAAAGTGGAAGACATCTGGGTTGATATTTGGGATGAAGTTTTCATCCAAAGAAAATACAACATCAGACTGACGCTTGAAGAAATTCAGACATTAGATCTAGTTGATATCCCTGAAGGCACCATGGACAATGAAAGTGTTCTGGACACTAGGTACAAACAGTCAGATGGATACCAACTTGGATTCCCAGCCATTGATTGGTCTGTTGCTGAAAAATATTCTATCGCTAAAAGAGATGCTCAGACTCTTTTCCATACCAAGGCATGGCTCATTTCCTAGGCAATGAGTTATAAGGAAAAGATATTTTCAAAAATATCCACTTTAGAAGTGGGACCCTCCAAGGGAGAAAGGGAAGGAGATAAAATCCCTACCAAAGAGACAGATAAAATTTAAGTTTGTCAGAAGGGGAGAAAATCAAGGAGCCACATCATCTACCACTTCTTCACAAACAGTTGAGGTACTAGATTCACCTCATCCACCAGAACAAGGAAAAATTCCTTTAGAAGATGAGGTTGGTCAACCTCTTGTTTCTCTTTTTCATGATTTCTCATCAGAGGTAAGTCTTTCCCTTGCTTCTCAAGCTTTGACTTTACAATCTCTAGTACGCTAGATGAAGCTGAGATTCAGGGCATAATCTAGAAATTCCAAGAATTTTGAGACAAGCAAGCTTCGCTGGAGGAAGACAAGGACGAAAAAATATAATAAGCACAATGTTTCATGTCATTTCCATCCAGAAATTGACATGTCTTTTTCATTTTTGTTTCGTCACATAGGAAGCAAATTTTGACTTGTTGTCCTGCATGAGAGTCAAGTAAAATAGGATTCTTGTTAAATGACTATTTTCTAGGATTTATTCTATTTTTGCTATGCTCTTTCTATTATAAATAAGGGATACTTGTGCATTCCAACAGAGAGAAATTTTTAGAATATTAAGAGCTATTGTGAAGAAGAAGAAAAACTTTGTATTTTCTTTTAATCATTGAGCAATAAAAACAGGTGTTATTTTGCAAACTTTGTGATGTGGGATTCATCTATCTTGAGATATTGTTCTTATGTACAAGATCTTAAGGTGTTCTTTGTTTAGTGTTCTTGATGATTTTAATCATTTCAAATATTACACTCATTATCTAAAACTCATACAAGTATTTCTTGATATGTGTTTTCCTAAAATAAAATACATTGCTCTCATTCCCTTCCCGCTCTGTTTCGTATATAATATTTTCCTTTCTAATCCATTCTATTTCCAAAGTTGTAACATCTCCACCTTGAGTTTATGTGGATTTCGGGATGGTATCCCAACCAGAGTGGTTAGAATAGTTTGAATATTGTACATATTATTTCTATTGTGTTTTGGATTGGTAATAAATAGACTGCATCCCTTGTCTTTGAGGAATGATTTGATCCTGTGTACTATGGTTAAACCTCATATTTTGGCCTGAAAAAATATCCAACCAATATTTTTTGGTGACTCTGCTAGGGAATATGGATTGATAAGACTAAGCTTATCCTATTGGTGTCTGGAGACTCCGTATTTGCCTTATTTTCAGTAGATCCATTTTCAGGTTCAAGCTGGCCAGAAAATATTCACTCAGTCAAGCCGAGCCATTGGTGAAACTGATCCATTCTTTGACCTACTTCAACAACACCATTTCATACTTTCCCCCAACAATGTTGTATCTATCCAAACAATAAGTTCTTTGCCTATCCGAAGAACTCAGGTTCCTCAAGAACAAGAAGCTTCTGCAACCTGCCGTGCATTGCTCTTGTCTGATACTCAGATTCCTTTGTGCACTTCATTCAGAAGGATGGCAACACAACATGTGCCTTGGGGTGCGGTTATTGGTCCTCTTTCCCTAACTCCGCCATTGAATGACCTACCACATGGATCTCATAAGAATATTCCTAAGTTCAACGGTGATGGGAAGCAGCACCCTGATGAACACATTGCTTCATTCTTTTTCACATGTCGCATCCTTGGGGTGGCTTATGAAGATGTCTCTATTCAACTTTTCATTGAAACATTGCAGGGTGTGGCAGCAGAATGGTTCTACCATCTTCCGAACGCATGCATTACCAGCTGGGCTACCATGAGATCTGTATTTGAAGCAAGGTTCAAACCAACTGAAGATTCTCATGACTTGTTAGCACAGTTTACACATATGAAGAAGGATTCTCATGAGCCCATGTGGGACTTCGTGGAAAAATTCAACAAGCTAATTTGGAAAATTCTGGTTCTAGATGTTCCCACTCTTGAAAACCAAAAGTGTTTCTTCATCAATGTTCAGCCCCCTGATGTGAGTTTTTTATTAAGGTCTATTATCCCTTATTTGGCTACTACTCAAGCTACAACCACTGAAATAGAAGATGATCTCATTCTGGCAGGAATGATCAGAAGAGAGTCATCTAATCCTAAAAATCAGATTTCTTCTCAAAGTACTACTGACCCTATGATCCAGAGGATGGCTAACAACTTGATTGCTTTGAAGAAGCAAATGTATCAACAAGCAACCAACATTCCTTATTAGGACATTCATAGACGTAATTTCAACAATACCAATGGCACTCCCGTAAGAGATAGGAATCGGTTGACTGCTGCTCCCACAAGGCTGGCCATTGAAGCTCCTCTTGTCAACACGACAGTGGAAATAGTTGAGGAAGATGAAGAACCAGAAGATCAAGATTCTCACGAAGCTTTTGAAGCTTCAGGATATGCTGATGAGTATTTTGATGATTCAGCTGACGACTCCAATATTAGGGACTTGGAATACGAGGAAGACCAGTGTGAACATGATGGTCAGTCATTTGTAGTCTTCACTCAAACTCAATCTTAGAACCCCAGAAATCCGGTTGAAGGATCTAAGGAGAAGGGTAATGAAGCTCCCATGGTTATGGCTAAAAGAGGCTCTCCTATCTTAGCTCAAACTGAAAAGGAGACAACTAAAAAGGTAACTTCTTCTTCTAACTCTCCTTCTCCTACCCCCAAGACTAGTGCCTCGGCTCAGACCAGTATAACTAGAATTGAGCCCACCATCATTCCTTCATATATCGCTTTTGACATTATTGATCATGCAAAGAAAACTAAGATCCAAATTTCAAAAGCCGAGTACCTTTAGTCAAATCACGAACAATTTGAGAAACTTGCCAAATTCATTAGAAGCAAGGCTGATATCCCTTCATCTTCCAAAGGCATGTTGCCTAATCCCACTCAGCCTTTACCGCAGAATAATATGACCTCAGTTGCTTCTTTTGGAAAAATTGAACCATTATATTTGTCCTTACTTATAAACGGGTTTAAACTCAGCAATTGCATAATCGACTCAGAAGCCTCTGATAACGTGATTCCCAAAAAAGTAGCCCATGCCCTTGGACTTAAATTGAATAAATCTTATGGTCGGTGTTACTCTATGGAAACCAAACAAGTCCCCTTGATTGGCCAAATCAAGGATGCACAGTTTGCATTTGTCGCATTCCCTTAAAAGAGAGTAAAAATGACTATCCTAGTTGCTAATATCCCAGCTGCTTATGGTATTCTCTTAGGAAGAGGTTTTTGTAAAGATGTCGGAGGAGAAATCAATATGGATTGACTAAAGCTAAAATTCCAGTGAATGGAGTTCCTCGAGTCTTCCACCCTGAAGCACAAGAGAAGTACCTAGTCACTAAGTCAGATGACCCCAAAGCTCAAATTCTCTTCGAAGATGCAGGCTTAGGAAATTATTTCATGACATCAGAGGTACCTTCTGTAGAAGTCAAGGAAGAAGATCCTAATGCTATTTGGACCCTCGAGTTCAACGGGAGTTGTTCAACTATTGGATCAGGTGCTGGTGTGGTTCTTATATCTCTAGATTTTGAGATCTTTCCCTTCGCCTTCAAGTTGCAGTTTGATAATACTAATAACACAGCCGAATACAAAGCTTTGTTATTGGGATTAGAAATGGCAAGGAAAAAGGGAATCTAAAATCTTAAAGTGTAGGGAGATGCTGAGTTGATTGTAAATCAAGTAAGGGGGATTTATCAGGTAAAAAATGATCGCCTAAGGCATTACAGGAACAAGGTGTGGGACAACATAGAATGCTTTGATGCTTTTTCCATTAAGGCAGTTTTGAGAGATTATAACGATAAATCTGATTCTTTAGATGTTTCTACATCTCTTCTCCTTCCTGACCGAAAGTTTAAATAGGACACATATACCATTGAGATCATGTATCATCCAAGTGTTCCAGATAATTCAGCACATTGGCAAGTGTTCAATGATGATCACACAGGTATTGTCTTTCCTTGAGAAAGCTGATAATTTTAGCAAGCTTTATTTTGAAGGATCAAAATCAAATTTTCGTGAGTTCGTCTCGAATTCATATCAAGAGATTGATGGTGAATTCATCTAGCTTAAAGGTAATAAAATTTTGAAGGGATTGGTTTCTCTGGAAGGTCTGTTTGACAAGAATGACCATTTTATTCAAGATAAAAGGCAAGTTGAAGGTGCTTCCTCGTCAAAAGTAGATCAAGTTAATCTGGGCTCTTCTAACTAACCACAGATGGTGAACATCAAAAGATGTTATTTTATGGAGGAGAAAAGAAGATTCACCTCACACTTGAAGAGATATATGGACATCTTGGCATGGTCTTATGTGGATCTGAAGTCTTTCACGCCCAAGGATGTGCAACATAGCATCCCTTTGAAGTCTGATGTCAAACCCTATAGGCAGAAGCAAAGGCATTACAACCCAAAGATCTCGGGGACTATCCTTGCAGAAATTCAAAAGATGTTAGATGCAAGGATTATCTTCCCAATCCATCATTTTACCTGGGTTGCTAACATCGTCCCCATCAGAAAGAAGAATCGTGAGATTTGGATTTGTGTTGACTTCTGAAACTTTAATTAGTCTTCATTAAAGGACAATTACCCATCTCCTATCATGGATCAAGTATTGCAGACTGTCACTGGATCATAAATGTTATCCATGCTTTACAGATTTTTAGGATATAATCAGATCGAGGTAGCCGCTGAGGACCAACATAAAACAACATTCACCACCCGGTGGGGGACCTTTTCCTATAGGAGGATTCCTTTTGGTTTGATTAATGCTGGAGCCATGTTTCAAAGAGCTATGGACTTAGATTTCATAGATTTGATGGGAAAATTCATAGTTGTATATTTGGATGATTTGACAGTCTTCTCTAAGAAATGAAGTGATCATTATGATCACTTGGAGAAGGTACTCTCAAGGTGCAGGCGTCGTGGGATTTCATTAAATCCTAAAAATTCCATGTTTGGAGTAACAGAAGGAAAGTTGTTTGGTCATATCATGACTAAAGAAGGAACCAATATCGACCTAGAGTGGGTGAAGGCCATCCAAATCCTTACCCTACCTACAAGTAAGACTGGGGTGCATTCCTTTTTCAGAAAGGTCAATTTCCTAAGAAGATTTGTACCTAACTTTACCGATAAAACCAAGGATATCCTTGGGATGATGAAAGGAAAGACTCCATTTTGATGGAGCACTAAAGGGAAGCTTTCTTTCGAAGAATTCAAAAGAGTAATTGTTCATGCTCCTATTCTGGTATGCCCAGACTTTAAGAAGGATTTCATCATGTACAGCTATGCTTCCATACATACAGTATCATCCATCCTGATGTAGGAGAACAAAGAAGGAATTGAAGCTCCCATTGCTTTCATGATCTGCCAACTAAAGGAACATAAATTGAAGATGACGTAAATTGAAAAGCATGTTTATGTAGTGGTGAGAGCAGTGAAGCATTTCAGGTATTATGTGTTGATTTCTCACACTCTTGTTCTTGTTCTTGATACTGCAGTTAAGTCCATTTTGACTCAACAAGAGTTGGGTAGTCAACGGGGTAAATGGATAGCCAAAGTCCAAGAATATGACTTGGAAATCAGACCTACTAAGTTGGTGCAAGGAAGAGGCCTGTGCCAATTGATCGCGGAAAACAATTCTGAGATAGGATGTGAGGAAACTGAAGGTACTTCTTCAAAAATTTCCCATAGTGCTTTTTGTAAGCACAACCGATGAATGGTATGTAGATATCATTTTATTTTTTACTTACGGTGGATGTCCCCCACATTTAAGCCAAAAAATAAAAGAGGACAGTTAAACTAAGGTCTGTAAGATTCATTCTATGGGATAGTGTTATATACAAGAAGGGCATTGATGGTGTATTCCTGCGTTGTGTTGATAAGTCTCAGCAGATAAAGTTGCTAGAATCCTTTCACAATCTAGCATGCGGAGGAAATTTCTCTTCCTCTGTGATGGCTTACAAGATCTTACGGGCCAGGTACTATTGGCCTACTCTCTTTCGAGATTCAGCAGAATGGGTGGCTAAGTCTGAAGCTTGTAAACATTTCGTTGGTCATCCTAAGCTGGCAACTCTTCCCTTGAATCCTGTGATAATCGAAGAACATTTTCACCAATGGGGAATCGACTTCATTGGGGTACTAAATCCTGCCTCTAGTGCTGGTCATAACTATGTACTCACTGCCACAAACTATTTCACCAAGTGGGCGGAAGCTGCGCCAATCAAACAAGAAACCTCTGAAGCTGTGTGTAACTTTCTCAAAGAGAATATAATTGTTAGATTCGGCATACCTCACAAGATTGTTGCTGACAATGCTTCCAATTTATCATCACACGAGTTTAAAAAAATTTGCTATGGATTTGGGATCACGTTGGCTCATTCATCCAATTATTAACCCCAAGGTAATGGTCAGGCTGAATAAAGAAACAAGAACCTGGTAACGATAATCATAAAGATGGTCAATGAGAATCAGAGGACATGGCACAAAGCATTATATGATGCATTATGGGTAGATCAGATCACTCCTAAGTGAGCTATTGGAATGTCCCCATTCTAGGTGTTGTATGGAATTGATGCTGAGATTCCTATCTCTGTAGAATTGTCAGCCTTACGGTTGGCTAAAGCAATTGAGGATGAAAAAAGTTCCATTGAGAAAATGATAATGTACCTAGCCAAGCTAGAAGAAGAACCAAGAAAGGTGGTAGATCGCATTGCAGATCATCAGAGCAAAGTCAAAAGGATATTTGAAAAGAAATCAAAGCAACGTGATTTCCAGATTGGAGATCTAGAACTTCTCTGGGATAAGAGAAGGGAACAGAAAGGGATGCATGACAAGCTCGATTATTTATGGAAAGGGCCTTTCAAAATCCATCAGTTGAATGGTGAAAATAGCTTGTCTATTATATCTTGATGGAGAGTTGATCCCTCTACCTATTAGTGGTCAACATCTTAAGTTGTTCCATCAGTAGTGCAAGATGCTCTCTTGCACTTTATTATAATTTATTTTCTGTTGTGTGTTTGCTTTATTTATTTCTTTGTTTATTTGTTTGTTTGTTTTTGGTTTTTCTTCTTCTGACTCTATAGCCCAATGGATAATTTTTTTTGATACATAAGTTCTCTTCCTTTGATGTCTGAAAGAAAGTCCCCAACCAGAGCCAGTTGTTATCTCATTTTAGTGATTCCAGCTAAAAATGAGATAACGATAGGAAAATTTTGGAAAAATCTCTTAAAAATTCCCTTTGAAAGAGATTTTTGGGTTTTCAAGTTTTAATTGCATGAAAACATGTTTCTTGCATGTTACATGTCTCATGTTTCCCGAAACCCAAAACCTGATTGTGTAAGAATTGTGTCAGGTTTTCAGAACGTCCAAGCATCGGAACATACTTTTCCCAAAGCATGTTTTATGCCTCATGTTCCCTGAAACCTGAAACCCGATTGTCTAACCATTGTGTCAGGTTTTCAGAACTTCCAAGAATCGGAACATGCTTTTCCCAAAGCATGTTTTATGTCACTTGTTTTCTGAAACCCGAAACCCAAATTGAATCAAATCCTTTGTATTGGGTTTTTGGATGCCCTAAGCATGATGACATGTCATTAATGTCCAATTGTCTGGTAGTTGGAACACGTGTCAAGTGAGGTGTAATTAATGCTAGGTTATTATAAATAGTCATTTTTTCCACGTCATTTGTTACAATTCATTTTTGTTGCGTTGGATTTTCGTTGATGCTTCCTTTGCCTCCAAACCTGATCAAGCTTCCTAATTGATTTCACGAGCCGTTTTTGATCATTTTTCAAGCTAGTTGAAGGTATTATTCTCTTCTTTATTTTTAGAAGCTTTTTAGGTTATTTGTGAAATGTTTTCTTGGGGTTTTCATTTCTTTTCCTTCTTCATTACTATTTTAGGGTTTTTGGGTTATTTTCCTTGTTTTTTGTCTTTTTCCCACGAGGGATCTTGTTTAAAATTCACCCCTAGGTTATTTACCTATTTTTCATAGGTTATAACTTGTAGTTTCAAAATGATTCTAAAAATTTATACGTGATCACGAGGTGGAAATTTCTCATGATCTGACATGTCAGAAACCTGATATACTTACTTTCGGGTTTTGTAGGGTGTTTGACATTTTTCCCTTTCCACCTTGTTTCGAGCTTTGCCAGGTGCTTGAAATCTATCAAGATCCACAGTGTGTCGAGGATTTCTACTTGATTAACATCCTCCAGGCTCCGTCGTGTGTGTCAGGTTTCCCTACTTGTCTGACACTCCCTCACTTTTGCAGTTTGTCAGGTTTGCATTGATGCTCAGCATGTCCTGACTTCCGACATATACTCCATTGTGTCGGGTTTCCGAAGGTGTTTTGCAAATTTCAAAATCCGAACAGTGTGTCAGATCTGTGCACTTGTCCAACAAAATTTCAAGCTCGATTTCTCTTCTAGAAATCATTAAGGCATTTCTTCTTCAAGAATCCTCATGTCAGACCCCAGACAATCTAAGGATAAGTCAGGAAAGATGAAGTATGAATATCAGAAGATGGAGTCTTCCTCTTACATAAGCTGTAATTATGACATTCGGGACATAGAGCTTGATAATATAGATATGGAGGACTTCTGGAAGAGAATTGAGGATTCTTATCAAAATTCTTGGATGAAGTCGATAGCAGGCAGCAGTCTCCCTCTTGCAAGATTTCTGACATTATCTCAATGCCCTAAATTCATCCTGGCTTGCACTTCCCACTATGACTCAGCCTCCCGCTTAGTGAGAAATCAAGCAGGAGAGTCTATAGTGAAATTGGATGGAGGCTACTTTAATCAACTCTTAAAGTTGCCTGACTTTGTGGAGTATGTTGATTTAGACCTTAAATCAACACAAAAGGCCTGGGACAAAGATCAAGAAGATTGCATCAAGCATGTAAACAAGAAATTCTTAATCAAGGCTAAGCCAGCTATTTCTAGATTTCCCAAGTCAGTCCCTAGAAGTGATTTTATTCTTGAAATCAATGATATCATCACCCTGTTGAGTTGGTTATTTGGGCTCCCAGAGTCAAAATAATTCCAAGGGTGGATGTACCAGTTCATGGTCCTTATAAAGAAGAATTATCAAGGGATTGATTGGGGTAGAATAATAAGTGACAAGATAGATTCCCAAATGAAAACAGTCTTATCTACCAGCAAGTTCTATATGATGTCATATGTCACCTATATAGCAGCAGGAATGAGAAATTACCCAGGGCTAGATGTAAAGGGAAATCAAGCAATGGAACACATATATCGGTACTTCCCTTGAATGACAATAAAAGGGTCTGAAGACCAATATAGAAGAGTGAATGACACCTTCTTATATGAAAAAAATTACAGATTGGATCTTGATCTAAGGAAGAGAAGGGTTTCTGATGTAGCATGGGCCGAAGTGTAAAAATGGGGTTGCATCTTCTTGCAATTCAAGAACTTTACTTATCTTCGGGTGGTAAGGTTCCATGGTAACCCTTTTCGTTTGCCCAGGTTCCCAGGTGACAAACTGATCCTCGTGGAGTTAGTCAGACAATTGTTGGATTTTCACAAATTGCAACAAAGAAAACACAAAGTCGTCATCTCCTTCCCCATTTCCATTGGAAGGTATACATGTTCTACAGTGGTTAAGGCCAAGAACGTGGTGCATGAGTTTTAGGACAAATTGAAGAAACATATGAAGCTCAGGGAGGGATTTGACATCTAAGGAGTCCTTAAGTCATATGGAACCTTGTATCTGCATGTGTCCAATGTGGAAGACATTTGGGTTGATCTTTGGGATGAAGTTGCCATCTGAAGAAAATACAATAGTAGACTGACGCTTGAAGAAATTCAGACGTTATATCTTACTAATATCCCTGAAGGCACTGTGGACAATGAAAGTGTTCTGGACACTAGGTATGAACATTCAGATGGAGACCAACTTGAATTCCTAGCCATTGATTGGTCTGTTGCTGAAAAATCTTCTATTGCTGAAAGAGCTACTCAGACTCTTTTCCATACCAAATCATGGCCCATTTCTTAGGGAATGAGTTATAAGGAAAAGATCTTTTCAAAAATAGCCACTTTAGAAGTGGGACCCTCCAAGGGAGAAAGGGAAGGAGATAAAAGCCCTACCAAGAGGCAAATAAAATTTAAGTTTGTCAGAAGGGGAGAAAAGAAAGGAGCCACATCATTTATCACTCCTTCACAAACAGTTGAGGTACTAGATTCACCTCATCCACTAGAACAAGGAAAACTTCCTTCAGAAGACGAGGTTGGTCAACCTCTTGTTTCTCTTTTTGATGATTGCTCATCGGAGGTAAGTCTTTCCCTTGCTTCTCAAGCTTTAACTTTAGAATCTCTACCTCCTCTCTCCCAATCTTCCTCATCTCATATTTCTACGCCACTCTCATCAGCCATGGCCAACAGCTTCTCTGACCTCTAACCTCTCTCTGCTGGACCTAAGATGGCCATAGAAATGCCTCCTCCTTCCGCACCTTCGTACCCTGAATGTATCCCCACAGTCACCACACTTGTAGTCATCACGACTCCACAAGTAAACCTTCCTCCACCTGTAGATACAACCACAACACCTCCAATAGGAGAAACTTCTTCCACTGTACCTCAATGGTTAATTGATCAGACCCCAAGGAAGAGGAAGGTGGTAGTTTCTCTACCAGCCTTCGACTTCAGTTCACTCTAGGCCTCTTCGGCCAAATCTACCAAGAAACCCAAAACAGTTTCAAGGGTTTCAGTGGATGCCTCAGGGAATAAGTTTACAGATATTTCCACCCTCACAACAAACAAAACTAAGGAGGATATAGTGATTACTGATTATTAGATTACAAGGGTTGATCTGGGAAAGGTAATAATAGAAGGAGCACAACAAGATGCCCAAAATGCCATGAACGTGTTGTGCTAGAAGCTGAAGGAAACAAAGGTGAGCAGGGATGAGACAAAGGAGAAAGTGTAATAGTTGATGGAGGTATTGCTCAAGCTTTCAAAGCCTTCTCATTCAACGCCGTCATCTTCTACCCTACTCCTATCAGATTCGATTTCTCATCGGTACCTATGATTGAAAAGATCAACGAGAAGGGGAGAACGGTTGATGAATGGATTCAGAGACTACTCCTACAAGGAAGAGAGTTCATTGATGACATAATGGAGGTTTATAAATCTATGGAGGAAATAAAGAAAGATGGTGATAAAATGGATGATGAATTTTCATAGGAAATCAAGAACCTTGAGTTAATTTTTGAGGCTCTCAATGCACTGAAAAAGGTTCCATCTGGATCTTAATGGAAGAAGGAATCATTCCACATGGGGAAAAGCATTTCCAGCTAACCAAAGCCATCAGATTCAGGATAAAGATTCTCAGTGAAGCTTACAGCAAGTTGAGGGAATCTAGAGATAAGTTGGTTAATGCCATCAACGACATAGAAGAGGACTTGTCCAGGATCTTCGCCAAGGTATTAGATGAAAGCTCAAATATTCTACCTACTGATGATCTCTACAAACAAATCCAAGAATTAATACAGCACGAAACAACTTCCATCTTCGTTCTGACAACCATTGATAAGTTTATAAGGATTGAATTTTTTTTGGAATCACTAAGGAAACTCAACAAGAGATTGAAGAAACTTCGTGGCAATGCAAGCGACACTCAAGAAACTTGCGAGGTTCTAAGTGATTATTCTAGTGCGCCAGATGAAGCTGAGATTCAGGGCATAATATGGAAATTCCAAGAATTTCGAGACAAGAATGCTACGCTGGAGGAAGACAAGGATGATGAAATAGAATAAGCACAATGTTTCATGTCATTTCCATCGAGAAATTGACATGTCTTTTTCATTTTCGTTTTGTCACATAGGAAGAAAAATTTGACTTTTCTCCTGTGGGAGAGTCAAGTAAAATAGGATTCTTGTTAAATGACTATTTTCTAGGATTTATTCTATTTTCGCTCTACTCTTTCTATTATAAATAAGGGATGTTTGTGCATTCCTACAAAGAGAAATTTTTAGAATATTAAGAGCTATTGTGAAGAAGAAGAAAAACTTTTTATTTTCTTTTAATCATTAAGGAATAGAAACAGGTGTTATTTTGCAAACTTTTTGTTGTGGGATTCATCTATATTGAGAGATTGTTCTTATGTCCAAGATCTTAATCTATTCTTTATTTAGTGTTCTTGATCATTTTAATGATTTCAAATATTACACTCATTATCTAAAACTCGTATAAGTATTTCTTGATCTGTGTTTGCTTGAAAGAAAATACGTTCCTCTCATTCCCTTCCTGATTTGTTTCGTTTATAATATTCTCCTTTCTAATCCATTCTATTTCCAAAGTTGTAACATCTCCACCTTGAGTTGATGTGAATTTTGGGATGGTATCCCAACCCCAATGGTTAGAATAGTGTGAATATTGTACATATTATTTCTATTGTGTTTTAGATCAGTAATAAATAGGCTGCCTCACCTGTCTTTGAGGAGGGATTTGATCATGTATACTATGGTTGAACCTCATATTTTGGCTTGAAAAAATATCCAACCAATAATCTTCTTTAAAACAATCCTTTATAATCGTAAGGAAACTAGGTTTTGAACGGAAATGTTCTATGCAAAATTCGAGTTCAGCAAAATGTTGTAAACCCTTTTTTAGATTAAGAAATCTAGGTTAGCAAGTTAAGTACACTAAGAATGTAAAGTCTAGATATAGGGGGTTATTCTTATCAATTAAAATCCAACATTAACTATACAATATCAAAAAAAATCATTCAATTCTTACACGATATGCTAAAAAATTAAAAAAAAAGGAAAATGATTGCACTTAGCTAGTTACAAATGATTATGTGATGTTTTAGATGTGTAGATAACTTACACTAAGGAATATGAACCTGATGACACGTTTCTGGATTTGTGACTTGTCAATGGAATGATGTAGGACCATTCATACAGTCTTGATCCTATGTATGGTTTTGGACCTACTCAAAATTTTGTTCTCTAATTATTTGGGATTGTCTCCTAACTAAAAATTATTTTTGTTGTCAAACCCTAATTGTTGATTATACTGCAAATCCTTTTAAATATTATGAAAAATATCTCAAACCCTAGCTACAAAAATATTGTTTGGGTTAGTGGAATTCCTATGCACCATCAATGTTGGAACTACGCTAATGAGGTTTCAAACCGAACATCATTCTCCACATGGCATGTGATATATGCATAAATGCAACTATGATTTGACAACTTGAAATTCTTTAACAATGAGTGAATTGATATTATATCTTGTTAAAATACATGGAGAAGGGATGTTTGAATATTTTTGAATGAGATAGCTTGACTTATTAACTTGACATGATTCTTTACATCTATAGTGAGATTTTCCATAGTGAAATATATGCATAAATGCAACTATGATTTGACCAACTTGAAATTATTTAATCATGAGTGAATTGATATTAGATCTTGTTAAAATACATGGAGAAGGGATGTTTGAGTGTTTTTTAATGAGATAGCTTGACTTATTAACTTGATATGATTCTTTATATCTACAGTGAGATTTTCCATAGTGAATGTTTATAAGCGTTTGTGAGATTTAGGGATCCTTGGGTGTCTTTTACAAGTGTAAGAAGTGAGTGTATCAATGCAGTTCCATATGATTTCCAGGTATCTAATGGAGAGATTCTATACTTTTATATATATGGTTTTATAGATAAATTATGGAAGAAATTAGGATGACACGAAACGAGTAATGGACCAAGTAAACAATATCAAACTGAAAGCAAGGATGGAGGATACATTGGTGAAAAAACATACAAATGGGTTAGGACTGGAAAACAACTCCTGACCAAATTGTATAGTTTTTTCCATGCATGTGAACAAGAAAGTTAAAGTTTACATTTGGTAAAATGGAGTTTTCCTATGAATTTCAGACATTTAATTATCATAGTCTGTCAATGTATAAGTGTGTTTGACTAAGAAAACTATATAATATACCACATGATGTACTAAACGAGGCTGGTAAGAGTGTGTTTATATTAACAAGAGTGCATCATAAAAAAAAAAAAATTGTTTTAAAGAGTAAATTTCCAAATTTGAGTGTATACACATTCTTTGGTTGCAATGCTACATGCAATAATTTATTCAAGGGATACAATATTTTTCTATTTTATTTATCCTTATTATTATTTGTGGAGAAAATATGGATGATATTTTTAAAATATTTATTTTTATGTTTTTCTATGCCAACATTGGTTATGGTCATCAATAACTTCCAATTATTAATTTTGGATTCACATCTTTAATATTGGTGAGAAGTTGTCAAATCCCTTTTATTTATTTATTTATTCTTCTTATGTAAATAACATATCCAAAGTAAAAAAATGTTTAAATATTTTTCTTAGTATCTTATCACATCAATTACTATCATACGATGTTATATCAATAAAAGGTGGAAATTTCAACAAATATCCCAATTAAATCAGAAAAAACGTCTAAAACTCACATCTTTTTTTTTCATAAAATGCTTGATGAGGTTGAGGTTAAATTCTTTCCAATAAATGTTTTTCAATGAACCTATTTTCATAGGTGAATATATAGATTTATGTGTCGGATTTATTATTAAAAATTCATAATCTTTTCTCCTTCTGACTCTTTAAAACCTATGATTGGTATTCTATGTTGTGAATGGATTATTGATGCAATAATGTTTAATCTTACAAATCATTTTTTAAAGATAATATAACAATATAACACTATGGAAATGTTTCATCTAGAAGTGCTTGATGAATGACACATACTCTATATAATTTTCGAGTTCCTTTCATTTCATAAATTATCATGTATAATGGAATTTTTTTATTGATGTTGATGATAAATTTTCATTATTATATCAAGTTCTCGTATTTTTTTGGCACCTAAGGTTCCAAATTGATATATGGGGCTAATTCATCATCTATGATATAACTATTATGTTTCATAGTATTTATGAATTTTATCATTGTATTCCTATTTTTGTCCCTCGATATTCATTATTACATGGTGGTTTTATATAAAGTTTTTTCCCAACATATATATTTCTATTACTTGCATGATTTTTTTTGTTGAAACCTAGATATTATTTACAACTCACGTTCCCTTATATTTTGTTGAATAGTTTAATTTCTCTCATGTTTAAAATCACTTTGATTATCAACATCTTCTAGAGTAATCCTTTTCTCAACATGCCAATGATTCTAGTTGAATGTTTTCCAATTCAATTCTTTTACATTTGAATCATGTACAATAGTAAATATGATTGATAAAAATTAGCACATTTATTCAATTCAATTATAGGGATGAAATAAGTCCTTGGGAATAATATCTCAATACCTTCTGTAAAGCCCACATATTTGACACACAAAATATAGTAAAAAAATTACTGGAATACTTTTTTTGTCTTTAATTGCATGCTACACAACACCACATGGAATCCAAATAAAGAAAATCAACATTAGGTAGGATATTTACACAAACATGAAAACACTCATACGATAGATAACATACGGTACACATCAATATCTTACTCACATGACGTAAACCAAGACAGTGACCCAACTACAATAAGACACACATGATAGGCATACTCCACAACATGGATTTTTATGGTTTATATATTTACTACATTTAACTTTAAATTATATAACCTTATAGGTTTCCAGTGAATTAAACAGGTAAGGGTGTAAAATTTCCTTTTTCAAAAACTTCAAATACTTTATTTTCATATAACATTAGCATTTAGAAGCAGGGATAATTTTAGAGGTGAATATTCGTAATATGGCGAAAATTTCATTTTAGGAAAATTTGAAAAGGAAATTTTTTCAGAGCGAGTTAGTGTCGTGTTCGCCTAAAATTTATAGTATGTATTTTTTTTGGGGTCGTCTTTGCCTACATTTGAAAACATCTCCTATAAAAACCTAGGTGATTCACCAGACAGTATATTGCGGTACTACCACCAGTACCTTACCAATACCGTGAACTCACATACTCTAAGCACCAGAGATTGTTGAAAGCCTGTTAGTAGTTTAGAGTTGGGTGGTAGATGATATTTGTTGACGCGTGACTCATTGAATTTGCTGATGTGGGATAAGAGGTTTAGCTATTGACGTGCGACAGGGATATAATTGACACGCGACAAGGAAGTATTGTAGACACGTGACAAGGGGGTTAGTAATTGATGCACGACAAGGATATAGTTGACGCACAAAAAGGAGGTATTATAGACGCATGACAAAGGGGTTAGTTGTTGACACATGAAAAGTAGGTATTACATATGCGTGATAAGGGGGTTGTTTTTTGACGCACGACAAGGAGGTTTTGCAGATGCGCAACAAGGGGATTAGTTGTTGACGCGTGACAAGGAAGTATTGTTGACACGCGAAAGGGACATTTTATTTGATGCACAACTTGGTTATTTTGTTGTCTGTTCAGAATAATGGAAGGTGCTAGTCCTCAGAATGTGAAGACCTAAAAAGTAACTAAGAAATCTCAAAAGTCCTTATTCAAGTATTTTGGAAACTCTGCTGATACAGATATTGTAACTATCAACAACAATATAGCTATCACCAGAAAGAATCAGAATATTGACTGTGTGGAAGGTAATATTGAGGTAGACATGCATTCTACATAGTATCAAATAAATGACACCTACGATAATATGTTATATCTTGAAGATATAACTGTTGAGATGCAAGATCCTAAAGATATTTTTCCTGTTGGGGTGCAACCAGGAGTACATCAAGATATCGCACATACAAATACTCAGCAAAATGGAACACATAAATCAAATTCAAATTCTGGTTCACGAAAGAGAAAACCAGGGGATTGTGATATTGCTCAAAATTCTACTCAAAAAAGTAAAACATTGGAAACGAATAAGAATATGTGGACCATTGGGAGGAAATACAAGTTTGATTGGGCTACAAAATTTATGTTTATCGAACCTGTAAAATCATCTAATTCATAAGAGATCCCATCTGAATATACATGTACAATATGTACATGGAAATTGGGAAAGCAACAAAAAATTTAAATGAAGCTGGACACTATAGAAAAACGTTGTGGAAAACAATATTTGACTGTAACAGGGGTAGATGGCCAGAAAATGAAAACACATAGGTGGAAAACTAAAAAATAATGCATGCATGTTAAATACGCAGTGGATTATGAAGAGGAGCATAAAAAATGTAGACATCTCGTGGAAAAGGGAGGAACAATCACATCGCAAATTGGTAAGATGAATAAAATAAATATACATGCAAAAATCATACAGTTCTTTACTTTATTTCACATCGTAAAGAAAGGAAGACTGATTTTGGATTTCCTCGATTTCAAAATTTTGTATCAATATAATGGAATGCCGAACGTACCTCAGTCTCATTAGTCTGAAAGTATTGGATGGGAAATAGAAAAATGTCTTTTGATGATAGAGAAGGAATATTTGAAAGAGAATGTAAAAAAATCAAAGTTTATCTCTCTTTCAATTGATGAAGTGACAGCAGTCAACAACACTGCATGGGTATGTATCCACTTCTATACTTTATAAAATCATATAAGAACACCTCATCTACTGGGTGTTATGAAAATGGTTGAAAATTTTAATGCCGAAAACCTACATAAAATAGTTGTTTCTCATTTGAAATATATTGCTGGAATGACTGATTATGAAATTGCTATGAAGTTGGTATGCGTCAGAGCAGATGGTGCATCTATCATGCAAGGTCACTGAACAGGGTTGTGTGTTAGATTACAAAAAATAGTTGCCCCATATATGCTACCAATTCACTGTATGGATCATAGAATGAATTTAGCATATAAAATGGTAAGCAACTACGAAAATGTTGCTAAATTATAAGACCTTATAAGATAAATTCATGCCTATATGGCAAGCAGGCCAAAGCGATTTCTTGAGTTCCAAAAATTCACAATTAGAATTACAGAGGGAAAAAAACTTCTGAAAGATGTTGAGACGAGATGGATCTCTTTGTATGAACCTACATGTAGAGTTTGTGGGGAGTATCCTTCGTTGGTTGATTTCATGCACAAATTTTGTCATGAAGTTGATAGGGCGAGGGACTTGTTGTTCCGTTTAACTGATTTGGAAACATTGCTTACATTGGTTGGTATTCTTCCAATGTTGCAAGAGATCAATACACTGATGAAGCATGTATAGGGGAGATTAATCTATATTGTAGATTTTATATGGATGAGAAAAATGGTATGTCAAAGTCTTGATATCTTGTATTGTTCCCAAGATAGTTTTGATACACCTATTTTTGAGACTTGGAAAGCTTTATTAGATCTTTAAAATCCCAGTAACTATTTGAGATTTAATATCCACGATCACCTCCGCATCACTGTTAATGGGAGGGACATACCACTGCACATTTTGCAAAAACGTCAAGATATTAAAGGATCAGAAAGAGAATATGTTCCCGTGACACGTAATATCTTTGAGTCTATTATAGTTGAAACAAGAATAAAGCTTTAAAAAAATTTAGAATCCTTATCATCAGAAATTACAAAACGTTTCTCCAAAGATAAAATTCTTGAAGCAATGGGTGTGATGAATCCTAATTTTTGGAATACTGAAGGTGGTCGTGTAGACTTTATAAAAAAGCATTTCCATAAATCCATGGGTATAATAATGGAACATTTCACAAAGACTTCAAAGTTCAAGGGTATGGAAATGAAAGGCATACTGAATGTTGATTTATTAAAGTTTCAATAAAAAAAATTTACAACAAAAATGAGGAACCAATATAAAAATTTAGACGAACCTTCTGAAAGTGGTGCTATTACAAGGTTGTGGCAAGGAATCTATCAAAGTTCTATCTTACAAGAAGACATCAGTGAATATTTCTATTTGAGATTTAATATCCACGATCACCTCTGCATCATTGTTAATGGGAGGGACATACCACTGCACATTTTGCAAAAACGTCAAGATATTAAAGGATCAGAAAGAGAAGATGTTCCCGTGACACGTAATATCTTTGAGTCTATTATAGTTGAAACAAGAATAAAGCTTTAAAAAAATTTAGAATCCTTATCATCAGAAATTACAAAACGTTTCTCCAAAGATAAAATTCTTGAAGCAATGGGTGTGATGAATCCTAATTTTTGGAATACTGAAGGTGGTTGTGTAGACTTTGTAAGAAAGCATTTCCATAAATCCATGGGTATAATAATGGAACATTTCACAAAGACTTCAAATTTCAAGGGTATGGAAATGAAAGGCATACTGAATGTTGATTTATTAAAGTTTCAATCAAAAAAATTTGCAACAACAATGAGGAACCAATATAAAAATTTAGATGAACTTTCTGAAAGTGGTGCTATTACAAGGTTGTGGCAAGGAATCTGTCAAAGTTCTATCTTACAAGAAGACATCAGTGAATATTTCAGATTATATGACTTACGCCAAACAATGATTTTGGGGTCTATGGAGGACGGAAGGGTTTTCAGTGCTTTGTCATTTATAAAATCAAAACTAAGAAACAAGTTGGATAAAAATATGGAAAGTTGCATGAGGTGTTATGTATCTCGCTACTTCATGGAAACCTTTCCTTTCGACATCTAGCAATTGTGCATTGGAATTCCCTTTGTGAAAGAAGAGGTGTGAATAATACAGCTACAAGTACAACTATTCCTAACGATGAGAGTGGAATTGGTGCATTGTCACACTCTACAGAAGAGAACATCGAGTTTGAAGAAGTTATTGATAATGGATTGTTTTAACTTTAAATCAGTATCTCCTTCACCTTACTTTTATTGTTTGTCACCTTACATTTTAACTATGGTTATTGATTCAATTTCATATTAACTCTACAGATGCAAATATTGACTGAGGCTTTTAATCAAATTTTGTTCAACTCTTATTATCATCAAAGATGTTACAGGTATATATATTGAAATTTATTTAAATACAATTATTTCATCTTTTTTTTTGAAAACGTGGGTTGACATCCATCCGAGGAAGCTCACACTTCTCGGGACTGACAATGTCAGGAAACTCACCCATCTATCTACTAATCCATTTCTCGTGTTGAGTTTTCTTAAATCAACGATCTAGCACACTACGAATGATGATTTCACAGCCATCTAAAACACAAGAGGTAACTTAAACCCTATCATATGACTTTTCTTGATTTTTTACAATTAGGTTTAATTTTTTTTATATTTACAAAATTATTTGATATATTTTTTAAACTTTGTGGGATAAAATCACACAATAAAATTTTACAAAGAGAGGAATATTTTTCCATATAATATAATTCATCATCTACGATCCATTATACAATTCATCTTCCACGATCGTGCTTGAAGCTAAATCTACGTCCACATAAAATTCATCATCATCCACATCTAATGTCATCATATCATTATCATAATCCAGACACTCCAATTATTATTAAAACAATTATTTATCTATTTTAAATGTGCAGAAACATCTCTATCCTAACACATTCCATTTTGTTTTAAACAATTATCCATTACATTCATTCATCATCATCTATATCCATTCTAATGTCATCATATCATTACAAGTATAGAGAAGAAGATTTAGAGAACGTTTAAATGTCTCTATCGTACTACATTCCAAATTTTCTTAAAACAATTATCCATTATTATCATCCAGATTCCATGATGGTGCTTGAAGATAAATCCATATCGATGAGACTATGCTTCTATTATAATGTTATCATCCACATATAATGCAATCATCATTACAAGTAGATAAGAAACATAAACACCATATAAAATCTAGAAATTCTATACATAATATATAGGAAGTTATAAAATTAAAGATTATATAGTATTTCAAATTTTCAAAGGCTATCACAATCAAGTTTCAAATTTCAGATACAGATAATAAATTTCAAATGCCATGACCATCACATTCAATGTTTCAAATTTTCAAATATAGATTATAAAGTATTTTAAACTTTCAAATTTAAAGATCATATTTTTCAAGTCTACACCCTCAATCATGAAATTTTTCAACCCTCAATTTTCTTTACCCCTTTCCCCAATAGCTTCCACTCCTTTACTCCTTTCCCCAATGGCTTCACCTATTGTACCTGTACGTACCCGAAATTGTAGGGTACTACACCATTGGAACAATGTTACACATACCCCAATGATGATACAGGTCTCCTTGCAAGGTGTTCGGAATCCAGAAAATTTTGCCAAGTATACGCTTGTATCCCGCATGCCCCGCTCAGCCTCCGCATGCTTTGTTTTCCCCTTTGCCCCCTATTTTCTTACATTTTAGGCTTCAGTGATGAAACCACCGCCGTGCCTGGGCGGTGGTCCCAAGACCGCCATTCAGGACAGGGTGACTGTCCCGTAACCGCAGCCCTGCACAGGACGGTGGTCTTGTACGCATTTTCTAGATTCTTCCAACGATCGCGTCAAACGTAAATCTTCAATTTTACACACTTTCTTCAACCACTTTGGCTTGCATTAATGTTTTTTGCTTCTCCCGTAAATAGTGTTTTTCCTTTATTAATAGTAAATGAGTTCAAATGGGAGTTTCCCTCTGGTGAATGCATTGGTTATAAAGAGCCATCTTTTTTTAAAAACAAAAGGCCCCTCACCTTCTCAATTCTATTATTCAGTCTTTTTGAATTTCTTGCTTATAGGTCTATCTAGCTTCATGTTTTGCCATCAATGATCTATTTTCCTTTGTCTGTTTATAGGTCCATTTCAATCTTCTTGTTTCAGTCTTGTTCCATTACTGCTCCATACAATCACTTTAGCATTAGAATAGCTTCATTTCCAGACTTAGAATCTATTAAAAGTTACAAGTTTTTGTTTTTGTCACAAGGATAGATTCTTAAACTCTCAGTACACTTGTGTTGTATTCCCGTAATAAATCCCGCTAGGAATTACATAGTCAATCTCTGTTCACTTGTGTTATCCCTCTCCTACTTGCTTTGTCATTCGGTCTATATCCAAAGCTGTCATTGTTTGAATATCATCTTCTATTGATATTATCATATACCCATTTTTTGGATTCATGAGGACACGAAGGAACGAGGGAATCACACTGAGGAGATGAAATCACACACAACTAGATATACCACTATTATGTAAAATGTCAGGTTTGATCTACCAAAGTTCTAGTTATAAACATATCAAATAGAGTAGTGAATTAATTCATTTCAGTCAAAAATTTGCTCTCGATATTGCTAGGGAAGTTATAGAGATTGATAGTTTCTAAGAAACTGTGATTCATTCCTCACTTTTGAGGCAGGATCGAGAGTCTTTCAATTCAAAATAAATATTTACTTAGATACTTAAGATAAAATCACAACTACATAGGCAAATATCCATACCAGGCTACTTTGCTTGTTTTTATTTTATTACTAGATTAGTTGTCCATTTTATAAATATACTAGAGTAGTTGCTCTTTAATTTCATTGAAATACGTCGTTGAAAATTAAAAAAATAGAAGAATGCTTGCATAGTGTAAATACTTCTTGCGTAATCAGTTTGTTAATGTTAGTTAAAATTTGAATCATCTTTGTATGACTAATCACAGGACCTAGAGAACCTCGAGAATATATTTTTGAACCCATAGCACCTCAGAAAAATCTTCCCACAACATTAGCTGATATAGATCAAGACCTCAAGATACAAGTCTTTCGAGTAATGATAAACTTACGAGCAAATAGTGAACAACTGAGAGGATTAAATGTCGAAGACGAAAAAGATTACTCATTCTGGTCAAAATCATCCTAACTATAGACTACCTTGATAAAATATCTAAATGACTATACAAGGATTTGAAATGAGAAAAAAATATTTGGTTGTGATCGTTTAGTTCCACAACCTGATGCAGGATACCTCCTTGTTGACATAGATACTAGCTTATGCATTCAAGTTTCCAGAACACCCTGTAAGGTATTCCGAGAAAATCATACAACTTCTAGTTCTAAACATGGAGGATGAAAATGCATATGATTACTAGATAGTTGGAAGAAGGGATTGATTCTTCACATTACCAATAACAGGGTCCTTAACAACAACACAAACTCATGGTTGTGATGCCCAAGTCCCACAACCCAACGGGACTATGAAATCAATTAAGTATTGATACTAGGCTTACGAATGATGGTATTTAGATACTCACAACTCTTGCCAGATATCATCACACAATCCTTCATATTAAATAATAGAAGCCAATCAATCTAATATTCTCTATGGGCTAGACTGGAAAACCATCCATAGTTCACTACAAATCTACTAAACCTCCTATCACCATTTTTTCATCACCTTTTCTGGAGATATATATGAAGCTCCCACAGGTCACTTCCCACATATCCAACAACCAAGAAACAAGATCTCGGAAAAGCTCAACATTGATTGGATCCTCTAAACATCCATCATATTTGAATGAACCATTACACCACAATTTGGGTTAGGAGGGCCCTTCTTCACCTTAGATTCACGTAGATTCCATTATTGTGTATTGAGGAAATAATATTACCCTTATTAGCTTGTTCTGTATTCATTTACATTTAAACATACACCGGCTATCTTGACATGACCTTGGGAGGTTAGGTATGAGGAAGAGGTACTTTTAGATTCCCATGCTTGCATATGCCACTTTTTCCATCATACAAAATTGGTGAAACCTGACATGAAACAAACTGTTCTTCCTCTTTTATTTTTCATTTCTTTCATCCACCTTCGCTCTTTCCCATTAATCTGCAGGTATTCATATACCCCCCGAATATGTCAAGATATGATGCATATGGTACAGGTCTCTCTCAGGTCTCAAAGTAAACTATAGTCAAACAAATAGACAAACATCACCCTCATTTTCTGCATGGGTTGATAACTATTCAAGTAATTACTTATCGTCTCAAACTCCCCCTCACAGAACTAGCTCAAATTCTTCTGTTCTGAATTGAGGAGTTTGATCAGCTTGCAGAAACACAGCAGCCAGAGCCCTCAGGCTCTAACAATATGACGTTTACTGGAGAATCCACTTCATCTCCTCGGGTCTTGTTCAAACCACAGATCAGTAGACAGTCAGACCCACTCCCATTTTTGGATGAAGAGTACTTAGCACACTTCGCTAAAAGTGAACAACGCTTCCAAAATATGTATCCACCTATAGGGAGTTTACAAATACAATTTGATACCCTGTTCCAAGAAAACACACCCCATTCCTCCACCTATGGGAAATACCCTCGGTGAAGCTTGGTAGGGTAACGATCAATTCATAGCAGGGTATCACACCCCTTTACAACCTCAAGGTATACAACAAACACCCTTAAGGCAAAGCACTGTCTCTTCACCACTAGAGGTCATTTCAGCCTTAGCTAAAAAGGTTAGAGGGCTAGAACTTGCTCAAGCAAACCAAAATTCATATTTTGGGAAAACAGGAATCCCCAACCCTCCGCATCACCCCAGTCAGGTTGACCTCCTTATAGGAACAGGCACATTAGGCATGCCTCCTCAAAATCCTTATAGTTATCCATAGCAAACACCAACTAGGACCTGTGTTTTCAAACATGCTGCTCCAGTTGAAAACATGACACCTCCCAGCTTGGCACCAAACAACCCATACCAAAACAATGCTCCTCCTTACCTAAACATTTATTCAAAGTCACCACAAGGAGACATGTTCTCTCCTCCTCGGGATGTTCGTTCAACCACAGGGATTCCCTTATGTCCCTACAAATGCATATGCTATGCCATATCAACAACCCATTCGACCTCCACCCCCCTCAACAAGCACCATCGATGGTCCAAGGCCTACGTAGTAAGGGACTTATTCAGAATATTTAAAAGATCCCCTAGACTTCACCATACGAAGTGTTATGCTTCCAAGACCTCTTCCCGATTTACCCAAATATAAAGGGGAAGGGGATCCAAACACACACATTAAGGCCTATGCCACAACCATACGGGAATTACTCCCTTGGGATGGGGTTGTTGCCAAAATATTCCCTAAAACCTTAGAGGGTATTTCCCTTGATTGGTATTACAGAATACCTGAAGCCTCGATACACTCATTTAAACAACTCGTGTCAGAATTCATCAAAGCTTTTGACATGAACAAATTGTTAAGAACGGGAATCAGGGAGTTCTTGCATATTAAACAAGAACATAATGAATCCACTGCTCATTTTATTCAAAGGTGGCGTATGGTACTCTACTCATTAGCAAGTGCTCTAAACATGGATCAAATGGAACTGTGTGATTTATTCCTTAATTATCTCAATAGAGAGATAAAGGAAGAAGTCCAGAAGTTCCCACTAAGAACTTATGATGAAGTACTCAAGAGTGCTCTCCAAATCGACCAAGCAGCAATAGATAGTGGTTATAAGACATATGGGACAAATGGGAAATTAACCACTCCCAATCAAAACACCGTGGCCTATCCTAATGTCGGGAACGCTAATCAAGGACCTAAGATCCTTAACAAGAACCACGGAGTTACAACAGATGGAGTAACTGACCAAGTTAAAAGGGAAAACATTGTAAACATTTCGCCGCCTGTTAATAATCAACTGAAATAACAATTTTACTCCAATAATCAACGCAGTGGATTTTAATCGTCCACCATGGGCAATAACAACAACAACAATGAAAAATCCAAACACAAAGTCCAAATCAAAACCCAGCTGGATATCAGAGTCAAAACCAAAGGAAACAGCCTCAAAATTTTAACCTAACAACCAGCAACCTTATCAAAATTTTGGGCCACAACAGGTTTTAAATCAACAGCCTCAAATTATAATCCCAATTTGTATTGTGGCTTCCACAAGATTCAAGGCCATGATACTAGGACTTGTTGGTGAATATAATAAATTCATGCAGTGTTTGCTAGAAGATAAAAAGATAACTCTTTATAGATATGTTTTTAGCAAATTCTGTAGTGCCCACGCCAAACACTTATGCAGGGGCAGTTTCCCCTCAAAATGCACCCCTCAAGATCTTTAATGATCCACTCCCAAACCATTCTAACAATAACAAGCTAGATCCTAAATGGAACAAACAAGGGCGCCATAATAAGAAACAATGATCATGAAGTTTCAACTTCATTAAATCCACTAGTTGCACTCACAATTAAGAACTCAACCCCAGAATAACATAGTTTGTTTAGTAGAGATAGACACTGAGCTACCCATGGAAACCATAACAAGAACACGAGGATTATTCATCCCAATCTACTCCAAGTTATCCATTAGAACTAGACAACAATCAACAAATGTTGGTAAAACCCATAGGTGCCTATGATTTAATTAATGATTTAACTAAAACCTTATCTCACATCTCTTTTTTGGATTTAATGAAGAACTCTCCCGCCCACAAAGTTTCCCTCTTAGAATCATTAGGCCTTGGTCATTTAATCAACATCACTCCTCCCCTGAGAAATGACAAGCAAAACCATGTGGACTTTGATGTTTATCCTCTGGAGGCAACCAGATAGGGATACTGAATTTAGATTCGATATAAGCAAAATGCCAATAGACACTGAAATTGCATAAAGAGGCGACCCATAGCTTTACATTTACAAGTATGGGTTTAACAATAATTATGTTAAACATGCAATGGTTGACGATGGGGCAAGCAATTAACATAGTCCCCTTCGCTTTTCTTCAAAAGTTAGGATATGGAGAGACAAATTGTTCCACAACACGAAAAATACGCTAAGAGGATATGATAGCCTCAAGGCCACTTCGATTGGAACCATAGTTTTACCAGTCACTTTAGGACCCAAGACGGTCCTCACCGAGTTTTATATTATAGATTGGGAAACCAACTATAATATGATCCTTGGTCAGCCATGGATACACCGCATGAAGGAAATCCCTTCCACGTTATTCCAAGAAATAAGATTTCTACACTTAGGGAAAATATTTGTGGCACAAGGTGACCCAAAACCCTTCGATATACACCTAGCTGATTTGAAGAAAAGACCAGGCACTTCACTCCAAGTTTGAACTCCCAACAAATCAACTCATCAAACCAATTAATTTGAAACCAAAAGAAGAGTTGATACCCACCACAGAGTTAGAAGTTACAAATCCAGCCGAGGACATTCCAACACTCAAAAATGAGACCAATGTTATAAAAATAGTGTCACTAGGGACTACTGTACAAAAATTGTCAGTTGCTAGAGAAAGACTTACCAATTCTCCTACCATTTGATTCTATGGGTATGGGACACACCCTGGGAATTGCTTCTCTTCCATCAAATGAAATTTTTATGGTAGAAGTAACTGAAGCAAAGGAAATAGATACGACAGATACCCCAACATCCATTTTTCCAAGCAAGTATTGGACGCTCCACTTCGATGGAGCTAGATGTCACTTTGGAGCTGGGGGCACAGAGTGATCTTTACTTCACCTGAGGGAAAGATCCTACCTTTTTCCTTTAAATTAAACTTTGAATGTACAAACAATGGGGCTGAGTATGAAGCTCTCCTCCTTGGCCTCATCCTAGCCAAAAGAATGGGCGTCGATAACATTAGAGTGCTAGGAGACTCGCAACTAGTTGCAAACCAAGTCTCTGAGGTATATGAAACTAGGGCTGAACATTTACAACTCTATAAAATAACAGTATTAGATCTAAGCAAGGGATTTAACTTCATATCAATTGAAGCAATCCCACGAGAACAGAACCTTCTCGCAGACTCGATAGCAACCTCAGCTTCCCGTTTCACTCCAAACAGCGAGTTGGAAGATACAAATTTCATAGTATCACTTCGTACCAAACCATTAGTGCGTAAAATACCAACAAACTCACTCCTAACTCATGGAGAAGCTGAGGATGATTTTTCTATCATGGATCACTTTGACAATGATAGAGTCACTCTCAAATATCTAAACACCTATGCGGAGCTACACCTTGCTCACCGTATAGTTGATCTTTCCCTAATACCACATTCCTCTTCCTACTTTGGAAATCCCATGGTAGAGTCTCCTCCACAGAAGGATCTCAATATCTATGAGATAGAAGATGGAGAAATCTTGGAACTACCTCCAGCCCCACCTGAATTTGAAGAAGGTAATGCTTCTTTAATAGAAGAAACCATTGACATAAACATTGGAATGGAGGAAGAACCAAAAATTTTGAAGTTGGGATCCTCGTTAACTCCAGAGGAGATAGAAATACACACCCAAATCCTCAAATAACATCAAAAAGGATTTCACATTTAACTATAAAGAAATGACGGGCATTGCACCACAAGTCACGGTGCATAATCTTGTCACTAAACTAGATGCGAAACCAATTAAACAGAAGTCAAGACCAATGAAGCCAAAAGTGGCTCTCATGGTAAAAGAGGAAGTAATAAAACTTCTCCAAGTGGGATTCATCAAGCCCGTTGACTATTCACAATGGGCATCTAATATCATCCCTGTTCTCAAAAAGAATGGGAAGATATGCATTTGCATAGATTTTCAGGATATTAACAAAGCTTGTCCCAAGGATGACTTCCCATTACCATCCATTGATGTTATCGTTGATGCAACAACTAGATTTGAACTGTTGTCCCTCATGGATGGGTTCTTAGGGTATAATTAGATTAAAATATCTAAACAAGATCAAGCCAAAACTACATTCATAACTCCTTGGGGAACTTATTGCTACACTGTCATGCCATTTGGCCTTAAGAACGCCAGTGCTACATATCAGTGGGAAATGACATATATATTCCACGATCTTATCCATAAAATTGTGGAATCCTATGTGGATGACTTGTTGGCCAAGGCCAAGAAATGTTGTGATCATCTGGAAGTGCTCTGTATCATCCTCTCATGAATAATTGAATATGGCGTCACATTAAACCCAGAGAAGTGTGTGTTTGGTGTGACAGGAGGCAAACTTCTGGGCTACATTATATCTTCACGAGGGATTGATGTTGATCTAGCCAAAATACGGGTTGTTCTCGAAATGATCCCACCATCAGACGAGTCTGGAATCAGGTCATTTCTTGGGACAAGCTCAGTGCAATCCGAAGGTTCATCATAGATTTAAGTTTTGCCATTCATGCAATCAACAATCTATTAAAGAAATATTATAGCATTGATTGGACTGAGGAATGTAACAAGGCCTTCGAAGTAGTTAAACGCTTCTTGTTGTCTCCACCCATGCTAATGCCTCCCAAACCAGACCCCTCTTTGATCCTATACTCATGAGCCACTGATGTCTCGCTAGCCTGCATGTTGGCTCAAGAAGACAATGATAAACAAGAACATGCGGTCTATTTCATTAGCCAAACATTGCTTGATTATGAAACATGTTATACACAGGCAGAGAGAGAATGCCTTGCCATAGCCTTTGCAACAAAATGTTTAAGAGATTACATGTTAAACCAAGAAACAAGGGTCATTGTAAAGACAGATCAGTTACGACCATTCCTTCACGCAAGGATCTTTATCTAAAAAGGTTGGGTGTTTCATAACCTTAATGGGTGAATTTGAGTTGACATTCGTAAACCAAAAATATGTTAAAGGACAAATCATTACAGATTGGTTAACTAGCAATCCACTGGATGGAGGTAATCTGGTAAATCTGGACTTTCCTGATGAGGGTGTATACTTCGTCGAAACCAGGCCCCCATCTCTATATGTCCCTGGTACATTGATATCATCAATTTTATCATAGACCACACATACCCGGAAGGCCCCACATCACAAAAAATAAGGCGGTTACATAATATTACCACTAAATATGTTATTTTAGAACAGGTACTCTATCGTAAAGCCTTTGACGGCATGCTTCTAAGATGCGTCGACACAGAAGAATCTAAGAAGATTCTTTATGAATCCCATAGTGGGATATGTGGAGGCCACTTCGGTGGTCACGCCACTGCTCACAAAATACATCAGATGGGCTATTTTTGGCCCACTCTCAAACATGACGCAGTGGAATTTGTACGTAAGTGCCACAAATGCTAAGAATTATCTCACACGAGATTCACATGTCAGGCACAATCCCTGCAGCCAATAGCGACCCTGTGGCCCTTCTCCACATGGGGTCTGGACTTGATAGGGAAGTTCTCTCCCTCATGAACCGATGGCCATAATTTTATAATTACAGCCACGGAATATTTTACCAAATGGGTAGAGGCCATGCCTCTCACCACCGTACTAGGTTCGGTAATTGCCAAATTCATTCTGAACCAAATCATTTGCAGGTATGGTGTCCCACAAGTCACTATCTCAGATAATGCCACGTCCTTTAAAAACGACGAGGTCCGTGAGTTATGCAGCAAATTCAAGATAAACCATCACATGGCCTCTCTTTACTACCCCCAAGCCAATGGGAAAGCCGAAGCGACAAACAAAACATTAAAGGCTATTCTCCTCAAAACAGTCAAGGAGAATAAGCAAGATTGGCATTTAAAACTATATCCGGCCTTGTGGGTCCATCAAACCTCAATAAGAACGCCAACAAGAGCAACCCCTTTCTTGCTGGTATTTGGGGCAGAAGTAGTTCTCCCGCTTGAGGTTAAAATACCCAGTCTATGCATCTCGTTACAAGGGATTTTGGATGAAGAAGCTTATAGGGAGGCACGCCTCTCTCAACTGAAAAGCCTTGATGAGGTCTAGGCTAAATGTCAAACAATGGCACAAAGCCTATGCTGACCGGATGTGCCGGCAGTACAACAAAAAATTCTATGAGTGAGAAATATATGAGGGAGATCTTGTTCTAAGACTAGACAGCTAGATCGATAAGAAAACCAGTGAAGGAAGGAAGTTCTGGCCCAAGTGGTTGGGCCCATACCGAGTCATGAAGGACTACGAAAATGGTGTGTATCTTTTGTGCACACTAGAAGGTGAGGAATTCAATGAAACTATCAATTCCTTGCATCTTAAATGGTTTTACGCATAAGACATCAAAATCACCACTTGTACATTATAGCTACCTTCATTGCATTAGTCATTTAGTTGTTTCATTCTATCCACTCATTTCGTAAAAATGGTAGTCTAGGAACTTACTCTTAAGAAATTTATTACAAATTTTTGAAAGTATTGGCAAAAGCATTCAAAACACATCTCTTCAAACATCATCAAGTATTTTCAAATCTTCTCATCAAGTTTGACAAACAAGTATTGACGAAAACCATACCAAGGCCTGCATACTTGGCTTTTTGCTCTTTCTTTCTACTTTGTGAAGTTTTCCTTGCCTATGGTTTGTTCTAGAAGCTTCTTGGTGTCACATTTATCCCTCTTAAGTCTCTTTTAAAGAAAGGATATCCCAAAGTCATGGATCAGAAATGTCAAAATCAAATGAGAATCAAAAGTGCCAAGCAAACAAAATATTTTATTTTACACACTTCTTTGCCCCATCTAACCTTCAGTGATAAGCTTGCATCTCTTACTGGTGGTGTGAGGTTGGGAAAGGAAAGAAGTGCCCTTACTCGCCTATATCCCACCTTTGGTGACAAACATGTGCTTCTTACTAGTGGCATGAGGCGGGATGTGGGGGGTCCATTCACACAAATTAACAAATATTGGTATGCTAGAAGCACAAATCAAATTCTATTAAGAGAAAACAAATGTCCAAATCTCCAAAAGGGATCAAATCCTCAAAACTAGATTTTGTCAACCAGGTTGCCATTTATAAATCTAAGTCTAGATAAACTAGAAAGTAAGTGTCCTTCTAAGCTTGGTGGTAGTTCTGAGTAGGATAGGTGTGTAGGTCTAAGTTTGGTTTCTGTTACTGGTTTTTCTGTCTCTCATCATTCCATTCAGTCAAGCTCATACAATTTGTGCCCTTCTCTAACTCTTGGTGCAGAGCCCTCACATCTTACTGGTTACGTGGAGTTAGGAATGGGGAAAATTCATCTCTTTATCACTCTACATTCATCATGTTTTGCCAATATAAGAAGAAATCACAAACATTTCCCAAAGAGGTTGAAATTTGAAAACTACAATGTGTTAGTATCATCACATATCAGCATTACGAAAGCATAAAAAACAAAGAAAAACATTTTGCTCAATATTTGTTATCATTTGTCCATACATTGCATACATACTGAAAAGGATGAAAACAAATACTCTAAAAACATCTAAGTATACATGTGGAAACAAGTCACAAAATTCTAGGCACCAAAAGTCTAGATCCAAAAAAGAGATATATATATATATAAATCAAGTTTCGTATACAATTCCATCATGCACTAGGCATGGTCAAAACGCTCAATGAGTCCAAAAAGTACAAAAAATGCGCATACAAATATCTGACAAAACACTACAAAAATGGCCTCTCAATCCCTATGGGATCCCTCAGAGGGTTCACAACCACATCTAGGACTCCAGCTACGCCGGAACTCTGAATGCACTGAGCGCTCGCGGTCACGGCCAGTAGCTACCTTCTCACTATGAGAATGACTCCTCATCAAGCGCTCGATCGTCCTATATCCAGCTACCTCAGCGTGGAGAGAAGTCATGATCTTTGTCGCATGCCAGACAAAGGAAAAAACATCAGTATGCCTACCGACTGTTGAAGGCTCCCCCACGTCCACAGAAAGCTCAACACGAGTCTTCTCCAAGGGGAGCAATAGGGTATTTGTACATACTCGGCGAATCAAGTCTCGCCGCGCATCAATAGTTGCTGCAAATAAACAAGAAAACAACTTAGAAAATGATCAAAGATAAAACCAAGCGTAAACAAAACAAAAATAAATAACAACTAAGACAATTCTAACTAAAAAAAATGTCAAGAAAAGAGTAGCAACTCGCTCAGATCGCCAAGGCCTCCAGGAAGGATCTCTAGGATCTGTGCCTACCACTGATGCCGCCACTGACTGGTGTCCCTCTCCTACGTCTGGGGCAATGTGACGGCCTGCAACGGACTCGCCATCTCCCCCTAAATCCTAAGAGAACAACTCCTCTGAGACCAGAGTCACCCTCTCTATGCTCTGCTCCACCCTCTCGGCCCGTAGGATCTCCTGAGTATCATGCCACTTTGGGATCGCTATCATATCCCCCACCCATCCCACCGATCTCCATCTCCTTTGTCTCCTCCTTTGTCTCTCCCCCAAGTGAACTTCTCAGACTCGGAGTCCATGTCAATGGGCTCATCACTACTTATGGGCGGGACCGGTGGCAATCCGAAGTAATGGTACTTGAGGAGCACCGACTCCCCCTCGAGCACGTACCACCCTCCTAGCCACGATAGGAACACCAGGGGTAACAATGGTCCAACCCCGGCCTCTAGGACCTCGTCGAGCCTCACGAATAGATCTATAAACTGGCCCCACTGGAGGAAGCATGCCAATATAGGGGAAGCTGAACTGCTGTGGTACTCTGTTAAAGGGGTGGATCTCCAACTTCCCCACCCTGTCTACCAACTGGCTAGTAGTCTGACAAGCAATCAATGCAACGGTCTCCTCTCCCCATAGCCCTTTCATGGCCTGATAAGGAGTGGCATCCATATCTGTAGTAGTCAAAGAGGCCACTGGTTGGTGGGGTGCTCTAAGAACAATCATCCCTATCCACCTTGCTGCCCTGACGGCCCCGGGATCCTCCGCCTCTACACCTCTCCCATACGGAGTGATATGCTCATACACCCAACTCATGACAAGAATCAGGTGGCTCAGTGACTGTCCCTATAGTTGGACCACCCTGTACAAATCATGGTAGGTGGTCCCGAGGATGTCTTCTCCCCAAGCGTAGACACGTCCATGGTCCTCAATCTGTGCAATAATGGGAGCCCAAAAATATAAGAGAGTGTCTCCTCCCTTGACCCCAATCAATCTCGATGAAAGGATTCCCATGATGGCCTTGCAGAGAACAGGAATGTCTGTCTCAACAATGGAGCAAATACTTACCCCCTTCTTCGACCCCATCAAAACAACTGCATCCCCCATATAGGTGGCCCACTAAACCACCTGAGATCTCGAAACCGTTGTCTTAAGAGATAGCCTCCGCCCAAGGATTGGAACCCCCAATATACGGTAAACATCCTTCGGGGTGATGGTCCACTCACCCCTAGCTCCTGGCAATCGAAAGGTGTTCCGATCTGCATCCTAGTATGAAAATAAGTCACATAGTATGTGACTAGTAAGAGCAACATGAGGGACCTGTGCAATCCTCCAAATGCCAGCCCTCTGAAGGGTATCTCACTCTACCTGAGAGAGTGCCTCTAACACTGTTGGGATCCAATCACACTCCCTCTCCCAACTCCATCTAATGTACTCCTCCTCCTTCTGCATACACCCAAAAACACAAAAAAAGGAGTAAGTTAGCATCAAAATTCGAATTGGAAAAACTATCAAAAACATGTAAAAGTGCTAAAAAATGCAAAAATAAGTAAAGGAAAGCATTTTTTTTGCTTTCTGTCACGAACCACCAACCCTGTGCAGAGTGGCGGTTTCATAACCACCACCTTCTAAGGCGGCGGTCCCATAACCGCCGCCCTGTGCAGGGTGGCGGTCCTGTCCCGAAAAAACGAACGGCTCGGAAGCCCTAAAAAATGCCCAAAAATAAGCAAATACACCATTTTAACTAAAATAAGGACCTACCCTATGGGCGCCCCCCCTAGAGACTCATTTAAAACTATTATTTTCAAAAATACCCCCTAAGACAAAGATTTCATCATTTCCACATTTTAGGTTCAAAAAAAATAAATTGAGAAGAACTGACTTGAGACTTTGTGGGTCAATGTTCCACTCTTGGAGGCATGATCGCTATCTCACCACGAACGTTTTGACTATACTCTCATCGAAAACCATCACCGTCGGTCCTAGAGCTCAAAAACTATCAAATCAATCCACGCAAATGAATAGTGAAATGAGTTCATTTTATATATATAGCTTTCTAAAATTGATTTTGAATGTCTTTCGCAGGGTCAGAGCGTCAACGGAGGTAAGTTCTAAACATCGCATAGATGGTAAGTCCTCTTTTCATATCAATTTAGCCTTATTTCTCAAATTGTTTTATCTAGCTGCACTTGAGTCCCCTTTTTCATTTTGCAGATAACGGGATCTTGGATGGCGACTTTCCAACACACGGGCGTGTCAGGTATAACTCCTAACTCCCCATTTTGGGACTGTCATACTTGGATCCACCGTTTTACGCCTCTTCATGGCTAAGACGCTTCTCCAAGGGGGCAATATGTACGTACCCAAAATTGTAGGGTACTACACCGCCGAAACGATGTTACACATACCCCAATGATGATACAGGTCTCCTTACAAGGTGTTCAGAATCGAGAAAAGGTTGCCAAGTATACATTGGTATCCCGCATGCCCCGCTCGGCCTTCACTTGCTTTGTTTTTCCCTCTGCCCCCCTTTTTCCTTGCTTTTTGGTCTTCAATGACGAGACCGCCACCCTACCTGGGCGGTAGTCCCCATGACCACCGCCCAGGACAAGGCGGCGGTCCGTAACTGCCCCCCTAGACAGGGAGGCGGTTTTGTTTTCATTTTCCAAATTCTTCCGACAATTGAGTCAAACATAAATCTTCAATTTCTACCCACATTCTTCAGCTACTTTGCTTTGCATTTATGTTTTGGCTACCCTGTGAATAGTGTTTTTCCTTTGTTTATAGTAAAATCGTTCAATTGAGAGTTACCCTCTAGTAAATGCATTTGCTATAAATAGCCAGCATGTTTTCAAACAAATGGCCCCTCACCTTCTCAATTCTATTATTCAGTCTTTGAATTTCTTGCTTAGAATTCCCATAGTTTCATGTTTTGCATCAATTATTAGCTTTCCTTTGTTGTTTAGAAGTAATTCAATCTTCTTGTTTCATCTTATTCCATTGTTGTTCCATAAAATCAGCTTAGCATAGAATAGTTGGGTAAGTGCAGGAAGTTGATGGACAAATATAGGGTCATCCGTGGACGTCATATTGCAAAAAACAGCGAAATCTCAACTTGTAGGGATTATTAGCTATACACGCACTCTAAATTAGAAAAATTTATATGAATATGAATCGTACCATTCGGAATCTAGTTTCTAAAATACTAATTTTTTTAAAAAAGGGACAAGTTTAGCTATATTAAACACTTAAAATTATGACTTAGTTTTTTTTTTTGAAAAAACTTATAAGATTGTAGTCCGTTTGCCCGCATTTTGGATGACCAAATCTTGTTATTTTTTTTTTCCTTTGGTGAAACATTAGATGTAGTTGTCTATCTTGGGATGGATTTTATTTTGTATTTTTTTTAGCAATATTTTTTTTTAATGATTTTTTCCGTGAAAATGGTCTGAAAATATTTAGAAAATGGAGCGCTTTCCGTTTGCCCGCCATAACTATATTAAAAAATATCAAAATCAAATATATTTTTTTAATGTGTATAGAATTTGTCCGCGCTTGGGATGGTATAAAGTTTTATCATATTTTGATAAGCGAAACAAAAGTTACAGTCTTAAATGTAGACATGAGCATTCACGGGAAAAAATGTCTTAAAGACCTATTGTTAGTAAAAATTATAAAATGATATTTATCTTATTCTATTCACTTTAAAAACAATATTTCTTCGAAGCTAAGAGTCTCCCCTACGCGATGGCACCATTTTTGTGAAATGTTTTCAGTTTTTTAGCACGGTTCAAGTCTTTGGAAGAGCAAATTTGAGGTTTTTTGACCTTTTACACTTCATAATGACTTTCCATAGCTTTGATTGGGGAAAAAAAAAGATTTTTCGAGGCTTAGGTTTGGCAGATAGATCCGCAATCGCGGTTTATAAAGCACGCTCGCGGTTCATAAATCATATTTATACACATCCTAATGTCTGAATTACTTTGTGATTTTTACTCTCTAACCTTACCATACGAATTACTGCGAAATTATGTCTTTTTCTGCATGTTTTTCTTATCACCGGAAGCAAAACATCATGGGAGACAAAAAACGAAGTCAAAAAAAGAAGTCATTAAGTAAAAAAACACCAAATGAATTAGAGGCCAACAAAATTCAAAATGCTGAGCGAATGCGGAAACTTCGTGAATCTAGAAGAGGTTCATCTTCAATCCCAACTATTGTAAGCAATGAAGAACTAGGTAGTGTTTCTACTGTCAATGTTGAAGTTGAATTAAATACTCGTGATGAAGAAGCTTTTACTGTCAATGTTGAAGAAGAATTAAATACTCATGATGTAGCAAATGTTGAAATTGAAGGAGATAATGAAAATGTGAATAACGAAATTCATGTTGAAACTGTATACGAGTAAAATTTGACAAAAACACCTTCTAGGATTTTACGTAAGAAACCTAATTTTTTTATTGAAATTGATCAAAACATTTTGAAACCAATGTCTAAAAAGCTTTCTGAATGACAAATCAGAAGAAAAGCCACTGAAATTTGGGATAATCATTTTGAAATTTTAAATGATTCCCAAAGATGTCAGTTGTTGGTTAGTTTGATGAAATTGATTAAAATGAGACCTACATTAAACACCTTATGATTGACAACATCTAATATACGTGGTCAAACCTCTACAATTGTTGAAAACCTTCATGATGCATATCACATTGTTGGTGTCAAGAGATGCACTAGGGATAGTAATATTGTGCGTCGTGTACTTGTTACTAGTGTTGTAAGTGAATCAATAAAAAAACAACGTTTGATTACGCAAACAAGTCGAATGTTGCAAGTTAATCGAAAAACTCTAATGAAAGAAATTGAAAGACGTAATATCCTTCAATCACTCAATAATGCCGATTTTTGGGCATTTTCTGCTAGAGCACCGTGTAAGGACAAAAATAATTCTAATGCTATAAGAGAAGTTATTAAATTTTGGCATGATAACACTAAATTTTCACCTAATACAAGAGATGTTATAAAACGGAGAGTGGTTCTACTAATTGTGAACCAAATCCAAAAAATTTCTTAGATATGACTCAAACTCAATTTTTTTTCGTAAGTTTGAACAAGAGAATCTGGAAATTAAAATTAGTCAACATTTTTTTGAAATATTGAAACCATTCTATGTGAAAATCAACCATGCTCGCACCACTTGTTGTAGGCAACATGTTGAATTTGCATTGCATTATGCTAAATTTTTACGTATTCGTTCTAATTTTCATTCTGAAACTATGTTATCTAAATGTGGTGTTCAAGTTCCACCAATATCTTCCAGGGATTTCATTCCTACTATATTTTGTGAAAAAGAAGTTGGACAATTTTTTTATAGTCGGGATTGTTTAGATGGAAGTTGTAGTACATGCGGCAGATTACCTAAATTGGAAAGTTACATCCATGAGAAAATTGAAGGTACAATAGGACATAATTTAGTTGAGTTTGATAAATATAAATCAGTTGCATACCAATTGAAATATGGAAAAGAGTCGAAACGGTGTGAGCTAGTTACAAAACAAATGCCCATTTTTCAATTTATGAGAAAATTTAAGGATGAAATTGTTTATGAGTATGCGAGGCATACACATAGAGCTCGATGGTTGGATGAATAATTCAAGCTATGCAAAGACACATTTCCTATTGGTACTATTGTTTCAGTGGTTGATTTTGCAGAGAATTACACATTACAACCACAAATGGAGGTTCAATCGCAATATTACAACTCAGTACAAGTTGTCATTTTTGTGCATATAGCATTTCTACATTCTCTTGACAGTATCAGAGAATGATCAAAAATTTTTAAGAGAGTACCACTTTTATATCAGTGATGATCGTACTCATTCTACTGAATTTGTGTAAGGGTGTTTCCAGTTATTTTATGGAAACTTGTCTGATAGGGACATCCACTTCAAACAACATTATATATGGTTAGATAATTGCACGTCTCAGTTTAAGAATGCACGAATGTTTTATTGGATGATCAGAATGCACGTCAAGATGGGTGTGCAACATATTTAGAGTTTCACTGAGGCTGGACATGGAAAAGGAGAGCATGACGGTGCGGGGGCATGTGTGAAAAGAGCTCTTATAAGAGAAGAGTTAAAGTACAAAGATGGTGCTAAATTAAAAGATGCAAAGAGCATAGTGGAATGGTGTATTGAACAACATGGCCTGAGGTTCTCAAGAAAATTCCACAGTTTCCCAGATATTTTTGGTTGATAGAGGAACAACAAATTGCAAACTACGAGGATTGTATAACACTCACTGGGTCTAGTGATATGCACTCATTTAGTAGCTTAGACGCTACTTCGTGGGCCATGTATGGACAAGAAATTTGACATGTTTTTGTGCATCTTGTATCAAATTTTTCACTACTGAGTTTGATTCACAAGAAATGGGTGGAAGGATGGATTTGTAGGCCTCTAACTCCGCTTCCTATTTATCAACCTCCACAAGCATTATAACTTGTTTCTGTAGATGAAGTTACAACATCTAAGGACTTTGAAGAAATTTCACACATCTGATCCCGGGCTAGCCACCTAGCCCTTACACATGGTGTTACATATCTAGAGGTAGTTATTGAGAATCAAGATATAGTCTAGGTAGAATGAGTAGATATGGGAAGATATCATTTTACATTGGATTGAGAAGTTCATCATACAAATAATATACCTATGACAGTGCAGTACGTGTCATTATTTTGGATGTTGGGAACATGTAGACCATGTGTATCCAGTTTAGTACTACAAACGAGACATAAGGGAATTTATCAACTGGCCCGAGAGGATCAAGAAGATCAAGAGGATTGGGTCAGTAACCACCTAGAAAAATACTTATGATATTTCTATTTCTGGATCTTTGAGGATATGGTCCACTTCCATAATAATCACTTAATAATCCTCTTCACCTAAAGTAAGCACCTCAAGTCTATTATGACATGTATCTCCAATTACAAAAATTTGTAGAGGTATTGAAAATGCAGTAGAGACATGTGTACAAGTGTGAGTTACTATGGTATTCTAAGAAAATTAGAACTTTATATATGGTAGCTGAAGGTATGTATTTTAGACTATGTTGAGTATAAGAAAGTGAAACTCATGTAAAAAGGTCCAAGAATTAGAAACGAAAGTGTAAAGAAATAAGTAACTGACCTGCGTAAAACTCATGTGAGGCGTGCCAGTAGTTTCAGTTCCCTGAGCAGATGATTGACCCACCAGGCTCCTGTGTACAACAGAGAAATATATTAATACATGTACAACATACACGTGAAACAAATTATAATAATAATCTAGTCCAATCAAATGATTTATTGAAAATGTAAGTTTGTACAACTTGAAACTTATGTTTGAAACACGCCCAGCTGCAGTAGCTAGCATGTTGACGCCGGAAGTTTCCTTCACCGGCTCTTGCTATTTAAAATAAAATAAATTTTTTTTTTTTTACATGTATGCACATGACGTACAATCAAATACATATATATTAAAATCTCAAACATGTGAATTAAATTATTGTATATATATATATATATATATATATATATATTATTTATATTTATTTGAAATTTACCTATGAAATACCAATATCAGTGGCACCAGTTCCAAAAACATCCCCCAACATCTCATCTATAGAAATAAAATCATGTGAACCAATAAATGATGTCTCACCCGCGGTGCATACAGCACCACATGATCCACAGTTGTGTGTTGCACTAGAATTGGTGCCTCCACCAACATCACTAGATGTAATCTAGGTCACTATGCTGGGTCAAAGTGTCAGTGAGCTCCCTCAATGCATGTAGTGTGTCAATCTCCACAACCTCCTTCACTATAGGAGGGATAACTGAAGGAAGTGGGGGTTTTGGGGCATGGGGGATCCTTGGTTGACCTATGCATGCACTAGGTCTACTCTATGTAGAGCCACCCCCTCGACCAAAAAATTCAAAAAAGTCAAAATAATTCGGGACCCTCATTAAGCACGAACTCACAATATAATTTCTTCAAAAAATAAAGAGGGACCTCATTGTTGTTACATGGTGGATAATCAAAAATCATCCACCATCGGTCCCAAAAAATTGTTTTTGATTCGGTCATCGTGGCACTAATGGATTTGAAACTGTTTGCAAGTAACTGTGGGGGGGGGGGGCATTAGTTCTCGAGTCAATAAATAATGCGACAAATGAGGTATTTTCCAAATTTTTTGTATTTTACGGCCACATGGGATAATTTATCTGCATACCACCACCTACAGTCACTTCTAAAGGTATTCCGTCTATGTATTTTGTTGGTTACGGAGTCGACTTCGCCAATCAATGTTTGCAATGTGTTGGCTAAAGTCATGCGGGATGGATTTGTGGCATGATTTTGTCTTATAGTCTAAATAAGCTTCTCAATGACAATTTTACTTTCTCATGGATTCTTCCAATAATATTATCTTGTGTTCCTACTCGTTTAGTGGGGACAGAAGGAGCTACAAAAGGTGGATCTCTGTTTGGAGGAGGGTTTTTGAGGAATGTTCAGAGGGTTTTGAGGAATGTTCGTTGGGTTTTGAGGAATGTTTTGACGGTTTGCATGATTTTGAGCTTACCGACCAAATGACAAAACAAGAAAATTGTATACATAAACAAACAATTCACAAAACCCATGAAAATGCCAAAAAAAACCTAAAATGCAAAAAAAAAAACCTAAAATGCAAAAATATGATTACAATCGGGGACTTACCTCCTCGTCTTGGTGGCATGGTTGAATCTATCGTTATCCAGAAGTCCTATGAGAAATTTTGAGGTAGTATTGAAAGTGCGAGTGAAAAACGTTTAGGAAAAGTCGCGGTTTGAAATGAAAAATAAGGAAAATAATGAGTTGCGGGACTGTTAAATTTTGTCTCAGAGTTCCACGATCGCCATTTATAACCGCACTCGCGGTTATAAACCGCGATCGCGGAACTAGGTTCGGTAATTACCGAACCTAGAATTCAATAACCGCGATCGTGGTTTTAGGACCGCGCTCACAGTACCTTTATTTCGGGTTTTTATGTCCACGGAATTGTCCACCAACTCCGTGCACTTACCCTATGTTCACTTGTGTTATCCCTCTCCTACTTATATTGTATTCGGTCTATATTCAAATACCATCTTCTGTTGATACTATCATATACCCACTTTCTGGATTCACGAGGACACGAAGGAAATGAGGAGATCACACTGAGGGGGTGAAATCACACACAACTAGATTTACCACTATTCTGTAAATGCCAGGTTTGAGCTATCAAAGTTCTAGTTACGAATATCAAATAGAGTAGTGAATTATTTTATTTCAGTCAAAAGTTTTCTCTCAATATCACCAGGGAAGCTGTGGGGATTGATAGTTTTTGAGAAACTGTGATTCATTCCTCACTTCTGAGGTAGGATCGAGAGTATTTCAATTCAAAATAACTAGCTGCTTAGATATTTAGGATAAAATCACAATTGCACAAGAAAATAGCTATACCAGGCTACTTTGCTTGTTTTTATTCTGTTACTAGATTAGTTGTCCAGTTTATAGATATACTAGAGTAGATGCTCTTCAATTTCATTGAAATACGTCATTGAAAATACAAAAATAGAAGAATGCTTACATAGTGTAAATACTTCTTTCTTAATCAATTTATTAATTTTAGTTAAAAGTTGAATTATTTTGCATGACAATCACAGGACCTAGAGAGCCTAGAGAATATATATTTGAACCAATAGTGCCTCAGCCGAATCTACCCACAACATTAGCTAATATATATCAAGACCTTAGGATACAGGTCTTCTGAGCAACAACAAACCTACAAGCAATTAGTGAACAACTGAGAGGATTAAATATCAAACATGATAAGGCATACACATTTTGATCAAATCATCCTAACTATAGATTACCTTGATAAAATACCTGAATGATTGTACAAGGATTCAAAATAGAACAGGCATTTGGTTGCGATCCTTTAGTTCCACAACCTAATGCAGGATACCTCCTTGTTGACATAGATACTAGCTTACACATTCAAGTTGCTAGAACACCTGTAAAGTATTCTGAGAAAATTACACAACTTCTAGTTCTAAACATAGAGGATGAAAAGGCATACAATTACTGGATAGTTGGAAGAAGGGATTGATTCTTCACATACCATAACAGGTCCACAACAACCACACACTCAAGGTTGTGATCTCCAAATCCCATAACCCAATGGGCCTACGAATCAGTTAAGTATTGACACCAGCTTACGAACGCTAGTATTTAGATCCTCACCACTCCTGCCAGATATCATCACGTAGTTCTCCGTATTAAATATAGAAGCCAATCAATCTAATATTTTCTGGGTTAGACCAGAAAACCATCCATAGGTCACTACAAATCCACTAAACCTCCTATCACCATTTTCATGACCTTGTCTTGAGATATATACGAAGCTCCCATATGTCACTTCCCACGTATCCAACAACCAAGAAACAGGATCTTGGAAGAGCTCGACATTGATTGGAGCCTACGAAAAACCATTATATCTGAATGAACCATTAGACCAATTCAGGTTAGGAGGGCCTTCTTCACCTTAGATTCGCAGATTCCATTATTGCGTATTGAGGATATAAGATTGCCCGATTAGCTTGTCTATATCCATTCACATTCAAACATTCACTGGCTTTCTCGACACGACCTCTGGAGGTCAGGTACGAGGAAGAGGTACTTGTAGATTCCCATGCTCGCATGTCACTTTTCCATCATACAGTACCCCTTTCCCCAATGGCTTGAATAATCCAAGAACTAATCAGATCTTCTACAACACTGTCTAGATTATTTACAATTCTTTCTTCTTCCTTTGTCGCATCTTCATGGGATAGCAAACCTGGATTTTTAGCTGCCTTGGTTTTGAATAAAATTTCAAGGCTGAAGCCATGCTATTTAATTATCCACTTCAGTGTATTGTTTTGTTTGTTAACCAAAACAATATTTTGCTTCAATTTTTTTGTTGCGGATAAACTGTTCTTTGTTGTTTCCAAGTGAACTTGCAAAACCTTCGCCTGACTCTTCAAATTTTCATATTTCAACTGCACAAAAAGAGTAATGTCAATTCAAAAAATTACTAAAAAATGAAAATTTCAAATTAACAAGAATGATTGTTTGAATGTAATAGTACTTACAACCACTCTATCTCTTTTGGCATTTGCGATTGCTACCAAATCCTTGTCCTTGGACCATTTGTTAAAATATGCCTGGGCCTCGGCACTAATATTTTCCAATTTTTTTAATGACTTACCTAAAATGTCGTCTTTATAGTTGTTGTTATACGTGACAGTCCCACTTCTTACTTGGGTAAGTAAGGAATCCATCTTCGCAGGTTGATTCTGGACTGCAACGTATAAACTATCTCGTTGCCAATAATTTTCATAACGACTAATAATTTCATTGATAAGAACTTTATCCCTTCTCTCCCATTCTATAAGCTGATTGATATGAGGAAGAATAAACTCACTCACATGGGATTGACAATCATAACCAATTAAGTTCTCCAAAGGAAAAGGTGGCAACTGTTCACTATTTGAATTTGATGAAGACGATCTTGCTGGAGAAGTATGGGGGCTTTCAGCAAGATCAACTGCTACTTGTTTCTACCTTTGGGTGGGCTGATCTTGTTTGTGAAAAAAATAATCAAGATTTAGATAAATAAATTTAAATCGAAATGTAATTCAAAATTGTAAAGCATATTTAAATTGAAATTTGAAGTATACCTGCTGGCCTTGAATCATCTCGCGGGTATTGAAAAAACTAGTTGGGTCATTGCTATCAATGCCCAAATAATCTTCATCTAAATTTATATTGTTCAAAACAGATATGCCCGTTGCACTAGGCAAGCCACCAAGTGAGAGAGTTGGAATTCGAAAGGAGGAGGCAATGTTTAGTGTCCCCACTAGGGGCCGGAGCAAAAGGCATGCGTTTACCAATGTTCTTTTTCACTGTTCCTCTAGTTGGCATTTTAAAAATTATTGGTTGAGTGGGTGTCGGTGCCGCGGTTTGATCAGGACTGACATGTGCTGAAAAGTACAAGAAAAAAATGAAAAATAGGAAAACAATTCATAAAGTCAAAAAATTCGAAATTAAACGTACTATCGAAAAGTTGTACCTTGTTGTCGAGGGGTTGTTTTTCTCAGTGCTACGGGTGGCCTTGTAGGAGTTGTACTCAGTGTCTGTTCAGAAGATATGAATGCATGTGACTGTATGAAGTGAGTTGGGGAAGAAGGTTGAGTTTGTGAAACAAGTGTATGTTCCAAAGTCCTTGCAATTCATCAATATTAAATGTTGTCAATTCATTTGGTTAAAATTTAAATTGAAAAATAAATATGCAAATTTGGAATTTGTAAATAATATATGAGAAGGTATTACTTCTCTGGCGTTTAACGAGTTCAAACTGTTGAGGGTTTGGAGAGGAGTGAGCTTACATTTCAGATTGTGAGTCCCCTGAAGCCTCATCATGTTGTTGGCCTCTTCCTCTCGATAACACCTTTGTTCGGGGGATGGCTTCAATAAATCTTCTCTGCAAAACATTAAAATTTAAGTTTTAATAACTATGCACTATAATTTCGAAAATTGAAATACAATTACAAACTAAATAGTTTATACCTGTTGTTCTTCAAATGGAATTAACAACTTCATCAACTCCTCATCAGTGCAAGTAGGAATTTTTTTATCTTTTAAATTTAAAAGTGCCTCATAATAAAGGCCGAGGAGATAGTTTGTTGAATAAATGAAAGGTTTTTCTGAAAGTTTTGAATTTGTTAGGTCAGTTCTTATTTTTTTGGATAGATATGTGCACCAATCGAATTTTTGTTTTGAGATAGTGGCAACAATGTATGCAATGGCCCAATTTGGTATATATGTTTGGCGACCCTGCAAAACAATTCTGGATTGAAAAAATGAAATAAGTGCAGCAAGAAAGCGGTGTGTAATTGATTGTGTATCCACACCATGCCTGGATTTATTGACATGGGCTGCAAATGCGAAACAGTGAAAATTACTATAAATTTATAACAGCAAATTGTATCAGAATAAAAAACAGAATAAAAAATATGAATTAAAATGAATTATACTTACAATCAACATGGAAACCGAACGTTGATTCGAGAAATTTCTTGTCTTCTTCCAGGAGTGTTGCCTTGGTTGTAACAATTGGTAAATTTTTGAACGGAAGGCCCGTAAACCGATGGATGTCATTTGCTTCGATACTGAATTAGAACATTCGGCCATTGTTCAGAGTCACATAAAAAAGGCCATCCTCGGAATTGTAGGATGACAGAAGGTAATTCAAAATATCCGGATCTGTTTCGAAATGGGGCATATTAACGAGCCCTGTAAATTCACACACATCCATCAAATCTTTATATTCTGAAGACATCTTTAAAACAGTATGTATGTGAGGGCATAAGCGATTCCTGTAGTTGATCTTGGAAATCAATTGAATTGGATTCTCTTGATTTTTTTGCTGAACTTGTAGTTGGGAAGCATGTGAAGTCGACATTATAGTTGTACTTGCGTCTTTGACAACGATTGAGACCTGCAAAAATTCAAGAGCGGGAAGGTGAAAATGAGAAAATGACCGGTTGAAGGGTATTTATAGGCTAAATCAGGCGTCAATGGCTTCAATTGACACGTTTCAATGGTCTTAGCTGACGCGCGACAATAGTCTTATTTGACGCGTGTCAATAAGAGCCAGAGATGCGTGTCAATAGGATTCAGTGACGCACATCAATTGGATCCAATGACGCACATCAATAGGAGCCAGTGACGCGCGTCAATAGGATTTAGTGTCACGCGTCAATAAGATCCAGTGATGCACGTCAACAGGATTTAGTGACGTGCGTCAATAGGATCCAGTGGCGTGCGTCAATAGGATCCAATGACGCGCATCACTGGATCCTATTGACACGCGTCACTAGATCCTATTGACGTGCGTCACTGGATCCTATTGACGCGCGACACTAAAGCCTGTTGATGCGCGACAGTCAAGAAAATTGACCTTCCATTAACATGCGTCAGGAGTGATTATTGACGTCTTGTTGTCACACGCTAATGATGGAGCCATGAAAAACCAGGTGAAATTTTTGTTTTGGAATACTGTCAAATTCGCCTTTCGCTGAAACTGGTTCCGGGGATATTCGCCAGGTATTTTCCACCTACAATTTTATAGAGGTGTCTTAAAATGAACCTTGCATGTGTAATAATTAATAGGGAGGGTAAATTACATAAGATGGTTAGGCATAGAGAGGGGGACAGTAGATGTAGGTTGAAGATTGGTGGCGAGAGGAGGTGTAGGTGTGACTCTAGGAACAGAAGTACCATTGGATACTAGAGTGTTGAGCTCATCTAATCATTTGGCCTCATCACGGACAGTAAATAATAAGGGATCTATGTCTTGAGGGTGTTTCAACAAGATGAGCATTTTGAGGTCGTGGAGATCAAAGTCAGTAAGTGGTTCAGAAATATCTGTCATTCAGAAATATCTGATGGAGGTAGGGTTCAAGCGGTTGGTCTCACTAAATCATTTATTCTAATTTTAATTAAATATAATTTCAAATTAACTACTATAACTAATGATATTCAAGTGATAAACTATATTAATGTCCAAGAAATAAGCATTCAATGATGTAAAAACCCTAAGCAAATGAGAGGAGGTGTAGGTGTGACTCTAGGAACAGAAGTACCATTGGATACTAGAGTGTTGAGCTCATCTAATCATTTGGCCTCATCACGGATAGTAAATAATAAGGGATCTATGTCTTGAGGGTGTTCAACAAGATGAGCATTGAGGTCGTGGAGATCAAAGTCAGTAAGTGGTTCAGAAATATCTGTCATGGAAGGTAGGGTTCAAGCGGTTGGTCTCACTAAATCATTTATTCTAATTTTAATTAAATATAATTTTCAAATTAACTACTATAACTAAGTGATATTCAAGTGATAAACTATATTAATGTCCAATAAATAAGCATTCAATGATGTAAAACCCTAAGCAAATGAGAGAGGTATGATGACTCAGTTGATTTATGTGTAACTTGGGAGTGACCTATATTGTGTAATTATTGGAACTAGCTGGGAATAGTGTTGCAAAGGCTCGATGAGGGTTCAAACCCATAATAATGTGTAGGATAGATAGTTCCCACAAGAGGAAAGGAGTGTTTTGAGGAAATTCTAGTGATTGATTTGGGTGCTAAGTGTGCACTTAGATGACTCATGTTCTAAATTTTTCTAGGTCGGAAGGTCTTTGCTCCAAGTATTTTCAATTTTTTACCTCTATACTAAATATCAAACCTTTGTTACCAGGTGTACTATCAATCAACATTGTAACCCAAAATTACAGATGCACATAGCCTACACATGTCCCATGAAACCACATCAAACCTGATAAAAAATATGTAGAATGGGAAGTCAGAATAACCTTCTGTAATGACAACAGTCACTACATTATAGAGTGAACTCATTTAACCGAGCGTCACACTACATCTACAATGATAATCCATGTAGTTACACATCGTGTGTGTGTGTGTATACATGTCTTTCATGCCCTAGGTTTCCACTTGTGCATGATATCATGATGGTAGCAGGATAGATCCACCCTATTATCTCAACATAATGTAGAATGTGTGTTTCCCATGGACATATGAATGAACCACCCTCAATGTGCAGTGTAATACATATCAATGGAGCCCTTTTCCCTTATATGGATGTCATTATACTGTCATGCCTTGTAATGCTCTTGTGAATTTGTGCAAGCTTAGAAGGTGATAGATAGATGATTATACCATTTTTTCAAAAGTCCTATTTAATTAGAAGAAGTGACACTATAGAGTTTTATATATGATTCTACTTGTGTTGAAAGTTTCCACCGGTGGTTTGACCCAATTGAAAGGTCCCACCCAAAGTGTTAAAAGGTGACCAAAAGCTACAAAAAGTATCAAAAAGAGCTAAGAAGAAAATAAAGAAACAAGAGCACCTAGAAGTTGTCAGCAGCACCTAGGCACTTCTTTCACTAACTAGGCACTAGTTTCTAAGTGTCATCAGAAATATACCAATCAGTTCAAGTGCAACAGAGTTGTAAGATGTGAAAAACTAGTAAAGTTTACAATAGATAAAGCTAATCAAAATGCCAAAAAGAAGTTGTGAACCTCTAATTTTCTTACATATTGAATCATGTATAAATTAGTATGATTTAGGGCCTAGAAATGTACCCAAAACTGCATTCGATTTTGTGTCATACAATAGCACTTCCTACAAGTTCCCCTATATACAAAAGACATTCATCAGAGTTGTAAAAGAACTATAAAAAAAAAAGACGTGTGACAAGTTTTACTTGAGTTGTTAGCACTTTATATTATCTATGTTGTTTAGCACTTTGGTTTTACAAATAGCATCCTTCTTTCTAGTTTGACCTCCTTTACACACATGCGTTTCCAAACTTGTTTATAAAATTGATTTGGATACAAGGTGCATATAGATTCCATACAATTGCTTATAGGATCACACATCATAGGTCTTACATTCTTCTCTTAGGAGCATCATTTCTCTATCTCCTTTATGTGTTATTATTCTAATGGCGGTTCAAAACGTAAGCCTTTCTATATTTAACAACTTCCTCGTTGTATGATCAATGTACATACATTGTGTACTTGCTATTTTTTTAAACTAAAAGGACTAACACATGTGTCATTGTGGTCAGTATTGAAAGGTCTCTTGTTTCATATATTCACATACCATGTGGGCTACTATAGCATATTATCATGTTTTGACATCTCTTGTTTCATGCAGTTACCTGCTTGTGTACTGTATATTATTACTCCGAAAAATGCAAAAATTTCTATTTCTTATGGCCTATGTGTCTTGATTGTCTTACTGACATCATATGTGTCCCATGTTTGATAGCACCATGCATATCTTGTTTGAAATTGTTAGCTTTTGTTTGCTGGCCTACAATTTTTCTAAATCATCTTATGACACCATGGGTGTCCCATGTTTACAGGTTTTAATGCACGAAGAGTTTTGTGTGACATTATTTTCAGTTACTTCTTGCATCTAATTTCATTATTTTTGCAACGAGTTGATATAAACATTTAACTATATTAAAATCCTAATATTTTAAAATTCTATTAAGTTGCAAAAGAGAACTAAAACATGAGAATTATGAGAGGTAAGGGAAGATGAACCATGCCTGGAAGGAATGGAAGTCGATCAAATCCCGCAGGCTTCGGTTCAACATCTCGCTTGGGCACTTCGTCAACTAGTTCATGAGCCTCGATCTAACCTCCACAACGTCACACAAACTTCCTGATCACTTGAAGTTTTTCCAACAGAATAAGTTGTCCATTATGTTCTGACAATTTTTCTAGGGCCTGCACAAGGCTCCATTCTTGCACACGGGCTGAGAGAATGTTGGCAACGGACAAGAGGCTCTACACCTGCTGAGTGTAGTTTCTTGAAAGTTTCTAAAGCCTTTTGAACAGATCCATTATGTGCATATCCTGCAATCATGGAATTCCATGAGACAACATTTCTTTGAGGCATTCTATCAAACAGTTCACACGCCTTCTCAAGCAAATCCATTTTGTGCTATATCCTGCAATCATGGCAGTCCACTGAGAACACAATTTTTTTTGAGGGTATTCTATCAAACTACACATCTCCTACTTCTACATTTTTGCATACATGTGTCTACCAACAGTATGCAACATGTTAACAAAAAAATTTCTCCATTATTATTTGATAGGATTGTCCATACCCAATGCTAAAAAGCTTCCATTTTGGCACAGGCTAGAGGGTCTATGCTAGCAGATTTGTAAAGTGATTGCTTTATAACTGCCAAATACATTTCTCTTCCATTTCAAAGGCCTTTGAACAAGCTATCATGACTGCCCTGAAACCAAAGCATTCCATCTTCTGAAATACTGAAGCATTTTTTCAAAAAATTCACATGCCTTGAAGTTGTCTCGTTCCCATTATGTTCAAACACTGCCAACCGTATCACACTTCCAAGCATTTTTCACACATATCAACATCTGACAAATTGACAAGTAGAATTTATTCTTACAAAGGTCCACGCAAATTTGGGGCTCATTTTTCATACGTTTTACACAGGCTGGGAGGATGTTGGCCACAGAGCCGCAACAATCCACTGGAACTCCATGTAAACATCTGGTGAGAGACCTATTTCTTTGCATGTCATAAAAATAAATGCCCTTAAGCACATTGACTTTTGTGTAAAAGTTGTGACCACGTCTTCCTTCAGCTGCAATAATCACATTCCAACCCTGTGTGTTTTCAACTGCTTTCATCTGATAACCACCCAGCGTCCACCAAAGTCAAGTTGTAAATGGGCTAACAATAGCCCCTCTGATGCACTCTTATCCACGTAGGAATAAAGGCTCATTATTTTAAGCACCGGTAGAGGAGGAAGATGGCACTGCAGGAGTGCCCTGGCAAATGTAGACTTCTCAGTGTTCGTAGTGCCACCTAGTCACATGCACTCGGATGAAATTTGTTTGCATTGCCACCCAAAACTCGCTCACTCCAAATGCACAACCGAAACACGTCCTAACTGAGGAAGCTGTCTCCCTCTTTCATTTAGTCAAAGCACTGACTCCAAGTTCCGAGTTTTATTTTATTTTATACCAAAACAAAATATGGGGGAGAAAAAATGTATGTCAAAGAAGGCTTCCTCACTGCTGGGCGACTTGAACCTGGAGAAGATTCCACTAGTATCAAGCTTATGTGCTTTTTATGGCATTTCCATACAAACTACACTATGACAAATTAGGCACCAATGGAGCCCCGATGGCCCCTTTTACGCAACTCGACCATCCAATCGATCAGAAAGCTTTTTTAAAATAAAATAACATCTTTTACCCATAATATTATTTTTTGTGTTGATGTAATTTGACAAGGGTAGAATAATGCATAAAAACCATAAATCATCGAAGTCAACATACAAAGTGATAAACATAGGCTATAAGGTAAACCATAATTATTATTGATAAAATTTTGCACACCAATTTATTAACCAACTAATCATAATGCTCGCCCATATTAATTATAATAGTACTTTAAAATAAACATACTTAACTTAATCGACATGGCTAACAATATAAGTGGAATAATTATTATTATTAGTTGTACACATAACAACGGCAAGACATCGAAAACCACCTATAGAATTTGAGAACTATGATTTTCCTTTAACAAGGGTAATCAAAACGCACTGCAGGGCCCTCCACTCAATTATCGACAAAGACCCGAAAGGGGAAGGCAAGACAGGAGAGGAAGGGTATCTAATATTCTCTGCGATGATACAGTCAACGGTTGACTAACGATTAAACTCACACCCACCACCTGATTAGCAGCAGGGTAGTCATGTCAGAAGAGCTAGGGGAATGTCAAGACGGGCATTACATTCTCCTCCCCTTAAGAAAGCATCGTCCTCGATGCGACATACAATGAAGAAGAGAGAAATGGTAAGCAACAAGGAATAAATATGGGTGAAGGTCACATGCTAAGGTTAAGATTTCAGACAAAAATCATGACCACGTGGGTGGCCCTAGGAACATCACGTAGAAATTTTAACTTTCAAGGTTTTGTGAAGATTGGTAGTTCCATTTTACCTTATTTCACTTTCTTAGCATTTTCTTTTACAGTATTTCTTATCTCAAGATTATAATATTCATTGTTTAAATTTTTTTTCAGTTGTCTTAAGTTTGTGGGTTCCCAACAATAACTAACATCAAGATGTCACACAAAAATTAACACAACACAAACAACCCACGAGACATACTTGCTACCTACTTTCACAGACTGTATCACATCACAAGGTCTTTTAATTCCTCCATGGAATGACAACAAGTAGTCCACATAGCAAAGAATTTCCAACAATTACATGTCCTAGACATAGATCTAGTACACATATATGACTGACAAAACATAATCATCACACTAATACATATACAATGAGTATCACAAGACCCAAAAAAATCCATGACTATACCAACATAGTGCCAAGACAATATCCAATAGTCCATACCAACCAAGGGAAGAGTCAAGCCTCAAACATAACAAGGTGTCAAAAAGACTCATAAGAGTACACATAACTCACTATACCAACTCCACACATCTCAAAATATCAAGAAATAACTCCAAATATATCTCCTGAAGTATCATAAAAAAACTCCATATACCTCCCAAATGATCACCAAATAATCTCCATATACCTCTCATAGAGAAAGAATCATAGTGCCAAAACCAAGTCGGGTCACTCAACCATAAAGCCCCATCAAGAATAACAGGTCACTCAACCATAGAGTGCCATAAAGAATAACAGGTCACTCAACCATAGAGGCCCATCTCCTTTCTCCTTTTAATGAGGTCGGGTCACCCTATGGCCCTAGGCACATAGAGCCCCCATCACCCCCAACCCAAGTGACATAATAACTCATGGTTCAACAACCCGCTAGTTATCTGTAACTCCTTGGGGCGTACCCCCATACAACGAAGCAGGTCCATAGGTTCAACCACTCCATGGTTAATCCCATGACCCTATTCCAACACATTACAACATTAGAACCAACATAACAATCCATTCAAATGCCAAGTGGAAAAATCAAAAGCCTTGGGCTAGGCTACAAAACTTTTAAATATGAAAAGAAAGTTTTAAAACTAAGAAAAACAAATGGCTAATTAGCCATGGTTAGTGCAAAATCCAAATGTTAATGCAACAATCAAATAAATGCCCAAAATATAAGAACATGTCAATCAAGAAAACAACTAGTTCTAACTAAAAGAGATAATGATTAATTTACGAATAAAATACGTATTGAGAAAATAGCACATTACAATCACTATGTGGCCTCATACCGCCACCAAAGGGGTACTCATCGAGTTGCTGGCACTCAGACATCAAGCCTCAGCTCATAGAAAATATACATGTAACCAGAAATGAGTATATCAAATAATGTAACTATCATCATCTCTACCTGAATCATTCCTCCATACTCCCACAAGGATCAACATAGTCAAAATCACATAGGATTATTCAATGAACAATCCAATAGGAAAGAGCAGGGAACTCTAGTTGCATAAGTTGAGCCTAAGGTGGTGCGTGCACCCATAATATACTGAGCAAGCTCGAAGTATACTAAACAGATAGAAGTGGGTTTTCATTCTATATAAGACTCCACTTCCTCACTCATACTTGGCTCAAGATTATGAAAACCTGGTCCACGCCTCCTCTCTCCACACATACACTCTTGACAGTTTATCCCCTTAGGGTCGTCTAGTGTAAGGTTCACAACATACACATAACTACATCACTAACACAATGGTGATTCACGCACATTAACCATAACGTCTTACGCATGGTATATATATATACAGGGTATAACACAATCATTACTTTCACGGGTTATGATACATCACATTACCACATCCTGCACCCAAAGTGCAATCACTGTACACTAGGGATCATACTCACCATATGCCCCTAAATCATGACATGAACCATCACATATTACATGAATTATACGTATGAGGAACACAATGTCTAACCTTACAACATATAGTCAATTGTAATACAACACGACGATGCACACAACTAATCACAATATGGTGATGACATCACGATGAAATGTGATTCACTTTACATCAATTTTGTTCATGCAATACATCAATACACCTTCACATCACATAATGCCAAAATGTTCTAACCCTCAGCAATCCACAATAACATTCCATTCACAAACAACAAGGTGGTACATCACACATGGATTCCTCATTGGATCCACGAAATAGAGAGTGAATACTTCTCATCATCATCACATCAACATGACAACAAATATGCACTAAGTGACATGCACAACATGTGCTTCTCATAAGGTCACAATTACGACATAGTTCACATCACGCATATATCACATTACTCTTCCACTATCTGACCACCATCATGTAGACATCATCACAACTCCAATCCATCCCAGAGGTTCGAGAGCATGAACCTTTCCTCTGATACCATATGTAGTGCCCACATTTTACACACCCAATTACAACAGTAAAATAACAGGATAATTTTTTTTTTTACTTACATTGCTCACTACACACAACACAGCAAGGGCTCCAAGTATAGAAACTTGACTCAGCATACGAAAATCACATAAGTCATTGACTCACATAGACATATGAAAACAACATAGGCATGCCGATGCCACACTTTTCCCAATGAACGAATACTAGCAATGCCCCAACCACAAGAAAGAAGACTCAAGGATAGGCAAACCCACAACACATCTTTTCTTTAATTGTATTTTAGTTACGATTAACATTCCAAGAACATTATTGTGCAAGGATAAATTCCTCGTTTTTCCATCTATAGAAACTTTAAGTACATTCCACATAGTTAATTTACCATTCGACCCTTTTAAGTTGACTTCTTATTCTTTACAAAATTTTCCATAACTTACACACTTATTTGGCATAATTCAAATGCATATAAAGTACTTAATTATCTTTCTCCTTATGTTAAGAATATTCTTCTCGAACATAAATTCAATGTCTACCTTTTTTTTTTTACTCTTACAACTCAAGTGAATGTGACTTGGTGTCCATATAGCGATATTAGGATTTAACAGAGATTTAGATACAAGATGGCTTTTTACCACAAAACATTCCTCGATCACGGTATTAGTTATTTCCCTACCATAGTTATTCTAATTCAATGACTTGAGGAATTCCATTTTGATTTATATATGTATTTTGTTTTCTCGAAGGTTGATCACACCAAGAACAATTCATATTCTTTGAAACAAAAGAATATATTAAATTGAGTTATAAGGTCTTCAAGGGTGGCATTATTCCAAACCTCAACTCTCATTTTTACTCTTATATGCTTTATTTTCTATGTCACATTATGGTCTTATTATTAGCATTGTCTTGTAAAAGGAGTTACGAAGTGTTTGTCCTAACCTCTTGAAGACATATAAAGATTAGAAGACTTGAAGCTACACATGAACCCTAAGTTAACATCCAAATCAACTGAGGTTTAGATTAATTCCAACTTCACCTAAGGGTCTACCCCTCAAATATATATGAGTTTTAAGTGAGAGGACAAATTTATGCTAAACCACCTTCACAGAAAGGACCAAGGTGTTATGTTGAGAGAAACCAAGGTAACACATTTAGCTGAGCGGAGCTAAGGGGTTCATTAACAAGAGTTTAAGACCTAGAACAACTAAGTCACAACCTCCATCTATGTCATTCTGGATCCAACAGGGATTTCATTCGATGAAGAAAATTTAATTTTAAATCTATCTTCAGATGACAAGGTAGTCCACTAGGATATGAAGGAGGAGTTAGCTCTACATACTCCAAGATAAAGTTTGATTGTGTCACTCCTATCAGACAAGGTTTATGACAATGTCACTAAACATACTGACTAAGACAATAAACCCATTCTTGGACTCTTGTTTACTCAAACCATAGGACGATTTCCATTGAGTGCAAAGATTAAGTTCATCCTATGGTTTTCAATGTCTTCTACGGTAAGGAGTATCACACATGAAAAACAAGTTATGTCTCGATATTGAACAAGGGTAGAGTGTTTCGATTTAATTCTCTTTATTACATTTACAAAGTATGAATGCACAAGATGACTCATTAATAATTTATTGAACACTAAATATGCACTACAAGATATTACTTCAAATTCATTTACCTTATATAAATATCAAACCTTTTTACCAGGTGTACTATAAATCAAAATTGAACCTATGATTAAATGCACATTTCCTAGATGTCCTTGAAACTAGCATCATCATACATATCAACAAATTATCAAATATAACCTTCTGTAACATGAGACTACATTATACATTTATTCATTTAACAATGAACTATATAAATTACAATGATAATTAATGAATTACACATCACCTTTTCGTCGTCATTCTTTCATCCTGCAAAAACCACGTGAGCATGATATCAGCGATAATTCGTTGTCATGGCATCCACCCTAATCTAACATAATTATCATTTTTCAGTTTCCCATTTACATATGATAATAATTACAATTTGCAATCGAAATTAAAGGTTTAGAGACATGTATTCATTACATTTCATTTTACTTCATTTTGTAACCTGGAGGAGAGAGAAAGAGAAGGGAAGAGAGAGAAAAATACCATTTTGTCAAAAGTTCTATTTCACACAACAAGTTACACTATAGAGTTTTAAACAGTTATTTACATGTGTTAAAAGTTTCCAGGGTGGTTTGGCAACCCTATGAGGGTCCCACAGCTTTCTATTTTTACATTTTCTCACTAGCTACAAAAACATTCAAAACGGGCTCGGAAGGCTAAGAAACCACTTCCAAAATTTATCTTTCTGATGAGAACGCACACCACGATTAACTTTCTACATTGTCCCTAGATATACCAAGAGTTCATAGCAACTGACGGAATTGGGAAAAAAATGAATGGTTTGCATTTGGCGGCTAGTTTTTCGAGGCTACTGGTCGTAGTTGGCCCAGTTGCAAATTGAACAAAAGTTAGCTCGAGGGCTCAGAAAACCATGTCCAAAACTAACGTTCGATGGATGAGCACGCAATGAGACACTTCCTACAAGTTCCCCTATATAAGGAGAATTCATCAGAGTCGACGGGACTAAGAACTAGAAAACCATTTTCAAATGGCGACAAGTTTTCTGGAGTGACAAGTCGAAATTGGTCCAGTTTGACCTTGTCAAAACTGTGACCAGAGGCCTACAAAATGGCTTTGACCAAACTATCCAGAAAAGTGCTTTCCCCTAAACTGAATGTTCCATGCAATTGTCTAGTATAAACACTAGAGGTTTGCAAAGATGGGAAATAATTTCTCTATCCAGGTTTCAAATGGCAGTTCAAAATGAAAGCCAACTTTATAGTTTTAAAAACTTTTATACTACTGTAAAACAATGTAACAAGGCTCCTATAAGAGCGTCAAAAAAGATTTCATATGTTTGTTCGGGGTCAATCCAAAGGTCAAGGTGACTCCTCACATACCAAGGTACATGAATGAAGCTTAACATCTCATTTTCAAGAGTTACGAAGGGTACTTAATGAGTCTCCGAAAAATGTAAAAATTAACTATTTTAAACAGGGTGAAGGTCAACATTATTACTGGGAAGTCAATCTCATCTTGTCGATAAACCAATATTGAAGGGATCTAGTTGGGTAAGAAGTTTTCTAAATCACCTTGAAGAATGAGGGTGGAAGTTCATGGTTTAATGCAGAAGAGTTATTTTGATTTCGTGAGTTACGACACGACATTTCATTATTTTTGCAACGAGTTGAAATAAAACATTTAACTGGTATTAAAATCCTAATATTTTAAAATTCTATTAAGTTGCAAAAGAGAACTAGAACATGAGAATTATGAGAGGTAAGGGAAGATGAACCATGCTTGGGAGGAATGGAGTTCGATCAAACCCATAGGCTTTGGTCCAGCATCTCGCTTTGGGAACTTTGTCAAGTAGTTTGCGAGCCTCGATCTTACCTCCACAACGTCACACAAAACTTCCCGTATCACTTGAAGTTTTTCCAATATAATAAGATGTCCATTAAGTTTTGATAATTTTCTAGGGCTTACAGAAGGCTCCATTCTTGGACATGGACTTAGAGAATGTTGGCAATGGATAGGAAGCTTTACACCTATGAGTGTAGTTGCTTGAATAGTTGCTTGAAAGTTTCTAAAGCCTTTTGAATAGATCCATTATGTGAATATCTTGAAATCATGGCACTCCATGAGATGACATTTCTTTGAGGCATTTGTCAAATATTTCTCCTACCCTGTGTGTATGATTTTCTCCAACTATATATAATGTAAAAAAAAACTCTTTTCCATAATTCTTTAAAGGATGTCCATACCCAATTTAAAACACTTATTTTAGTGCAATTGAGAGGGTGTTGGAAAAGGTTGTTAGGTTTTGCTTTACAACTGCCGAATACATTTCCTTCAAATTTTTAAAGGCCTTTAGAACAACCTCATCTATGAATACCCTTAAACCATTGCATTCCATGAGATAAAATATCTGAGGCATCTTGTCGAACAATTCACATGCCTTGAATACACTTCCACATTTTCAATCCCAATGTCAATCATCCAGCTACAAAATCTTACAAAAAAGTAGATTCTATTGTTCATACCCTTTTCCAAAGCTTCCATTTTGGCACAGGTTGGACGTACGCTGGCAAATGTAAACTGATTGGGTTGGAGGCCTAAAATAGAGCAGCTTCCTATGCGTCCACCAAAGTATTTGCAACTACCATATCTGACAAAACCCCTCTATCCTTTCTTTTTGTGTTGATAGATGCCCACACAGGTCAAGGGCTCATTTTTTCTAACACAGGCTGGGAGGATGCTGGCACAAGTCGCAGCAACCATGGTCCTCCCTGAGATGACATCTGACAAGGCACTAAAATAGATCGGGCCCAATAACTACCCAAATCTCAACCCTCGAGCTCAAAAAACGCTAAACGCCTCAAAAATATTGAGCAATATCTAGAACAAATCGAAAGCTTGAAGCTGGAAAAGAAAAGAAATAAAAAATAAAAAAATCACGGCTAACCATATATGAAATGAAGAAAGGGGAAACCATCAAAATAAAGGCAAAAGATATTAAACCACTGAGCCACGACCAAAGATGCAATGATTACAGGTTAAAAATAGGAATTTTTTTGGCATGCTAACTCTATAAGGCTGCCTAAAAAAACCCCAAACAATCAGCGAAAATGACCAAAGTGAAATGTGATGGAATTTTTTTTTTCTTTTTCTTTTTCCCTAATAGTTCAACTGAGTTACTTTACCATGGTTAGCCATAACTACAGTTAATTTAAATAAACACTTATCTTATGCCATGGCCACGTATGTGTGGTGGAATAATTTTATTATTATTTGCATGGTAACGACTGGGTATGATTATGTTTAACCTTAGTCAAAAAGGGACCATCAGTTATCCTCCACCCGAAATGCATTCACACAAGATATATATATATATATATTAATTTATTTAATTTTAATATAATTTTATGGTGGCACTACAGAAGCCTTCTTGTCGTGCACCAACAAGGCTTGTTGATGTATGTCATGGAGTCTGCTTGTCATGCATCAAGAGAATAAATTGTTAGTTCCTTTCTCAATTTCCATTAATTATTCATAGCTCATTTGTTAATTAAATTCATTTTAAACACCTACGAGCCTCCTACTATTCATTCTTATGTTAAATATTTTTTCCCAAAATATGTTTAATTGATGTTAAAAATTAATCCTCATTACGAAAAGGAACTAACAAGATGTTAAGGTTCTTCTTTTCGAGACGTATATTCAATGATTAAATTTTACCTTTGCTAGTCAAGGAACGAATTTTTCGGATTTAAGGGTGATTTAGATTCAAGAAACATCTTCCCATAAAAATCCTTCCATCATAGTACCCTATTTTTCCTATTATAGATTTCTATAGTTACATAGTTAGTCTAAGTCGATTTTACATTTACACGTCATCAATTTCTTTTTTTTGTTATATAAGAGTTTGTGTTAGCTCAAATGCATGATTTCTCAAAGAAAAATTTGTATTCTTTTTTTATTAACAAAAAAAGAATTCCTAAACCAATTATGAAGACATCAAGCATAACTTTGGACTCATGTTTTTCATTACTCTTACATGGTTACTTTGGACTCTTATTGGCGTTGTTTTAGAAAAATTTTTATTCAAATGACACATAGTTTACACTTATGGATTCATGAATACAAGGATTGGTGACCCTGTACCTAACTACTCATTTCATCACTCTAAAAAACCCAAGTAGTAAAGCATATAACAAGACAACCCAACAACTATATGCTTTTCAAATTTCTTCCAAGGAACAATTAAATCATTTAGCAAAATGCAACAACGTTTCTTTCACCAATACCCTTAAGAGAGGCTGCATGATCTATTAAATTAAAAATCATACATGGATGGGGGAAAATAAATGCTACAACAAAGCACATGGTAATTTGCTACTAAGGGTCACAATTATCTAAGAGGGAAAAAGGGAGTTCAAATGCAAAAGTTATAAAATTTTATGTGTTTACAAATCCTTCAAAGGTAATATTTACAATCATTGGTAACAATACATTATAGCTCCTTTGTTCATTGGCATCTTAAGAGGTCACATGTTTTATTACATTCATTTCTACTCGAGGGTTTCTACACCCTGTCATAAGAAAAAATTAAAGTAATCAAATGTCCTTATCTTGCAAAGCCTTCGTGCCACTTGAGGTATTCCAAGACTACAATTTCTCACTTTTGTTGAACACTTAGCTTATAAATGCTTCAATTAGGTTTAGTTTATTTCCAATTTCACTTAGGTATCTATTCCTGACTACAGATCAATTTAAGGTGTGAAACATATTTATCCCTTTAAACCTTCGTAAGGGACAAAGGTGTAAAGTTGTTACTAGCTAAGGTAACATATTTATCTATGAGGTACTAAAGAGATCATTAACAAGAGTTTAATGAATAGCACAACTAGTGCACTAACTCCACTTGTGTCATCAAGATCTTACAAAGGGTTCATTCAATGATGAAGGTATCCCTAACTATCTTCTTAAGAATATGGTTGACCACTAGGACACCAAGGTCCAGCACAAACATTGAACTCTAACTCATCCATGAAGATGGGTAGACCCATGACACCAACAAGTGTTAGTCCTAGTTACCCTATGAATGATAAGGTTACTAAACTGATTTATTGCTTCATGCAAGCACACTTAAGTTATAGAAATGGTCTTTGAATAATTTTCTTAAGTGTAGGACAAGAAGTCTAATTTTGAGGATTAAATTATTTCTTAAGACATTAGGGTTTGGAAAACCTAGTTGTGACATGATTGAGAGGGAGGGTATGAAAAAGGTTGAATACTCCCTGCATTTATATTGTTGAAAAATGATAAGTTACTTCCAAATAAATTTCTTTTATCTATGAACAACTATAACTATAAGGTAGTTGATTGTTTTAATTGTCTAAATGATGGGATTATCTTGTAAATATCCATGATTTAATCAAAAAAAAAAAAAAAAACATTACACGATAAAATAATAAAACTAGAGATATTGTAATGCATTCGGGAAAAATTCCCAATGGAGAGATTACATATAAATAGCTCAATGAACTCCTATAAGTAAGGAGTCAAGACTAATCTCTAAGTCCTCTCAATATCCCAAATATCTCTCAACTATGAGTTGTGCATTACAACTATTTTGCACACTCATATATTATTTTATAAATATTAAAAACTATTACTACCAAATATCCCAAACCACTCCTAAGTGTTCACACTATGAACAATATTTATGTAACAGATCCATATTTAAATTCAAATGGGATTAACACCTATGAAGTGAATGGTATGTTTTTACCCATTTACAAAATTCAACTACCCTCCTTGTTTATCTAGCTAACATAGTTATTCCTACATTAATTATGTGTCACTCCTACTAGTGTTGTAGGGTTAGTTTTAACACAATATATATACAAACAACATAGTTTTCCATGTACAATGCTTGAAATATAAGAGTACAAGAGGAACAATAGTATTCAACACACTACTTTTGATAATCTAATTCTCTTCTACTCACCTTCATTTAATATTTCTAATTTATATAAATATACAATATCTTAATGACAACACACTAATTGTAATGTATATCACACTCTAATCCTTCTTATTCGGAGTACCTGCAACAACCATTGTGTCATTCCTCAAACTAGTATGGGGAGCCCCTACACTCAAGCATAAATCCACAAATTAATCACTTTGAACAATTTAAATTATATAGAGGAGAGAAACAGAGAGGGAGAGGGAAAAAGAAAGAGTTCGTTTCTCATGCATTCATGCTTTCACATTCATTTTGCACTTAACATATTGGTACTAGAGAGAGAGAGTAAGGATGAGAGAAAAATTTAAAAGACATATTATTTTCCCTTCACAATGTCATAACCATTTTCGTTTTATGTCCATTTTAATTTCATTTATAAAAAAATTTACATTTCCCAATTCATTTAAATTTTCAAGTCAACTAGAGTATCATAGTCATTTATAGAGAGAGAAGAGGATGGAGAGAGAAAATAACCATACATTTCAAAATTAATTTATACAAGATAAAAGATCGAATAAAATAATACATAACATTCCAATGGTGCTACGAGGTCACATGCATGGCTAGAAGTCAAACGATACTAAAAAAGGAGATTCTAGTTGAGGTTGAGAAAATTGTCTAAAACAACAAAGTGCTTATAAACTTTGTCTCGAACACACTCGTTTAAAGTTCATTCAAAAATTTTGATAATTAATACTTATTCCCCCATATAAAGAGAGTTCATCGTTTCTAACATAATTTGATTACGATGAGCAGAGCTCAAGTTACAGGGGCAAGTCAAGGGCCAGTTATTGTAATTACATCAACAACTCTTGTCACACAGCGACCAGTGGGCCCCAAAACCAACATGAAAAATTATTTCCTGAAGGTTATTTCATTGAAATGAAGGTGGGTTACAATACTCTTGTTGGTAGGATAGAGGTAGGAGGTAGGGGTGTTTAGTTTCACTCAAGTTAAGCGACAACCGTAAGATGAAACTAATAGTTTTTTATTACAACGACCTTGTCACTATAAGTGACTGATAAGTTAAGAGGGTTTAGGAATACGAATTGCAAGAGAACTAAATAATTTCAAACAACTTGGTTAAGATCCCTGTATGCACCCAAATTTCATGTGCTACATTGTCGGAAAACAGTTACAAAAGTCCCCAATTAATATAAAAGTCCTTTCAAGAAGGTGTTTGAGATCCAAAACCCATTTACAGTGTTTATTTGTAGCCTAGACATCCTTACTTAGCCTTTCTACAATTTTTCACAGCTCCCCGTCTCTTTCAGTGCATGTTTTGGCCTTTAGTGCCAGGAACGCCGCCCTGCCTGGGTGGCGGTTCTGAACTACCCCCCAAGCAGGGCAGCAGTCCTGAGACCGCCGCCCTGCAAAGGGTGGTGGTCTGGCCCACTTTTTCCATGTTTTTTCATGCGTGTTTCTAACATGAGACGCTTCACTTAACTTCACTTTTAGGATGCATCCGTGAGCCAAACTGTTTTAAAATAGTTCTAATTGCATGGTTCTCCTTCCCTCTTCTTGTTTTAAATAGATTTAATTAGTTGGAACTGCTCCTTCTTGCCTTATGCATGAAGGCACATCCTAGCCGCAATTCCTATATATTCCATGCTTGTACTCAAGCAAAAGGCCTGATAATTTTTTATATCTTGTATTGTATTGCTGCCACAATCTTGCTAGGAATTACATAGCCAAGCTCAAATATCTTCTACTATCTTGTTTCTACTTGCATTGCATCTAGATTGCCTTCAAGCTTCCATCACTCAAGCGCCATCCTCTTGCAATTGTTATTTCATTTACAATCCTTTGGATTCACATGAACACTTAGAGAGAGAAAGAGACAAACTGAGGGGACAAATTACTACACAGCTTGATTTACCTCCATTATGTGAGTTCTAGGTTGGGTTTGTTGTTCGATTTCCTTCATTCTTGCATTTTATCATTGTTACGTCATATCAAATAGAGTAGAAATCAATCTTTTGTTTACAAGTAATTAGTTAATTTCCAAGAGGGTTTAAATCTTTCATAGCAACCCTTGGTGACGGATCTTCTTATTCCTATCCTTGTGGGTTTGAAATATAGAATATTTGTATGAGGTTGTCTACATATTATAGATTAATTGGAAAATATCTCGTTGTAAGTTAATTTAGATTCAATACACTCAGCACAGGTGAATAGCCATACTAGGTTATCTCGCTTGTTTAGTTTTAGTGTAAAAATAGATTTGATCATTCAGAATAGAAGAAAATTGTTTTTTGTGATTGTAATATTTCAGTTTTGTGATGTTTTTAGATTAGTTTCCTTTCAAGTTTAATCTTAGATTGTTAAATTCATTTATTTTACATGGACACTTCAAACTAGATCAAAAATTAGATCCAACTTAGGTAAACAAACTATAGGGAATTTACGCTACCCGTACATAGCCTCTGAATCTCCCCTTTGCAAACTAAACTACAAGGACATCACACTACCAGATCTTATTCATTGATCCTCATATAGTTAGATACACACATTCAACATCGGCTTCTTTGACACGACCTCAGGGGGGTTGAGTGCGGTTGAAGGTTGCATGTCAATTTTCATCCGTACAAATTGGTGAACCCCATGTGAAGGATTAATTCCTTCTTGTTTCCTTTTATTTCATTGATATTACCTCACCTCTCCATTTATTCCCCTATTTTGGTAGGTATTTAATACTTTCTATAATATGTCTGGAAGAGAGTTTGGTGGGCCATTTGTCTCTGATAGATATTACACCAACGTTCAACTACAACAGTCCCCTTCTCATTCGAGGTGGGGTGAAAATTATACAAGAAACATTCAAACCTCCCATGGTTACACTTCAAAACCCATTAGCTATTTAAGGATGGAGGAGGTTGATCAACTGTTAAACATGCAATACGGTCAACTCAATGCAAACCACATTGTTATAAAAAATGGGATAGTTTCTTACCATAGAGTCTTTTCAAGACCTCACATTGCCATGAAATCAACAGAAGATGATCTATTTTCACAAATAGCTAATCCTCTTCATCAGATAGATGATTCTTTTGATAGAATGAAGGCTACAACCTCTGAGATTTCAAATGCCTATCCTAAGATTCTTACTTCTGAGGAAGACAAGAATTATAACACTGAACAATTCATAACAGTGTATCATGAGCCTTCTCAATCAAACCATATGCCATAGGCACCCCAACAAGGAACTCAATCCTCTCCCAATGATCTCATTTATACTTTTGTAGGGAGGATTAGAGAGCTAGAAAGTTCCCAGATTTCACAACCAACACATGCAGTAGGGAAGAACACGGGGTATCATGTTGAAAAAAAAGGATACATCCCTTCCAATGAGCAACCAACACAATATCATGTAAACTAAGGTTATCTGGTTCATTCAAATCTAGGTGATCTTCTCACAGGGTTAGAAACACTAGGGATGGGTCCTCATCCTTCTCAAGCTTATCCTATGCAAGGGATGGTTGGAAGTGCATTCTCGAATGCCATGACAATAGGAAATGTGACGTTCCCTAGTTTTACGCCTGCTATTCCATATCCTGGAACTATCCCACCTTACATGCATATTTATTCGAAATCTCCGCAAATAGACCCATACGCCATTCCTGCTCCCTACATGCCATATCAAGGGACCCCATATGTTCCCATCAACTCTTATAGTGCAACTTATCCAACTCCTCCTCCTTCACCTCCTCATCAAGGATCTTCAATGGTGGAATCTTATGCAATAGGTACATACGTTGAGTACTTAAAGGAGCCTCTTGACTTAGCCATATGTGGTGTCATACTTCCACGCCCATTACAGGATCTTCCAAAATTTCAGGGAGAAGGGGACCCGAACGATCATATAAAGGCCTACACTACTGCTATCAGTGAATTTATTCCTTGGGATGTTGTAGTTGCTAAGATATTTCCAAAGAATCTCAAAGGAATCACATTGGATTGGTATTACCGTATTCCAGAAGCTTCTATACATTCCTTTAAACATCTTGTTACTGAGTTCATCAATGCATTTGACATGAACAATTTGTTTCATACAGTGATTAGGGAGTTCTTGCATATTAGACAGGATAAAAATGAATCTGCCACCCATTTCATCCAGAGATGGAGCCAAGTTCTCTATTCCTTTGCAAGTGCACCCAACATGGACCAGATGGAAATTTTCAACCTTTTCCTTCACTCGCTCAATCAAGAGACTAGGGTGGAAGTCCAAAAGTTTCCTTTCCGTAGTTATGAGGAAGTATTGGAAGGTGCGCTTCGGATTGACCAAGCCGCTATTAATAGTGGGAATAAGACTTATAGTTCCAATGTGAAATTGGTAATCCCCAAATCAAAATAATGCAAATTATCAAAAAATGGTGCTAACAACTAGGGACCTAAGGGTGTGAATCGCAATCATGGTGCTACCACGAATAGTGCCACTGATCAAGTCAAGAATGTTGGTTTCCCAAAAAACAGTAATAATAACGATATTAATAACTCGGGAAATCAAAGAGGCCCTAACATTGTGTAATCTTTCAACACAGTTGATGTAAATCATCCTCCACAAAAGAAAAATTAAAACCAAGGCCCAAACCAGTATCAAAACTCTGGCCAAGGGGCAATGAATCATGGTTATAAAAATCAATTTCAAAACTATAACCGAGGTTATAATAAACAACAACAAGATGCTTATCAAAGGCCAAGAGATTATGACCCTAATCTATATTGTTTGTTTCCATAAGGTGCAAGGTCATGATGATAGGACTTGTCATGATTGCGATAAATTTATGCAAATACTTCCCAAAAACCAAAGGCAACTCTTTGTAGACATGTTCCTAGAAAATCCTGAAATAAACTCGTTTCCTACCCGTAACGGACCTGTCATACCTCAAAATACGAAACCCTAAACATCCTTGGGATTCCCAAGTGAATCCTCAAAATATAAACAAGGGTATTCTTATAGGAAACAATGAACATGAAGCCTCAACTTCTGACAACTCTTGGGTTGCTGCCTAACCTTGGTTCAAATGATAATACAAAAATCTTTGGATTAGTTGAGATAGAGGTTGAGCATGAAATTAATGCAACTCGGATGAAGGAGTATGTTTCACATCCCTTACCCACTCTTTCCTTCCCACAGGATGACATTCCTACAATCGCTAAACCAGTAGGAGCCTACAATTTGATATCGGATTTGAACAAGACCATTTCTCACATTTCTTTTCTAGATTTGCATAAGAATTCACCTGCACATCATTCTGCATTGCTCAATGCACTAGGTCTTGGTCATGTAATCCATGTTACGCCACCTCCTAGAGCTCAAATAAATCATATTGACTTTGACATACATCCTCCGGGACAAAATGATAGGGATACTGGGTTTGTTTTCGATATAGACAAGATGCCATCTAATGCTGAAATTGCTTGAAGAGGTGATCCTACCTTATTTTTACAAGTATGGGTTTATAAAATTGCATTAAGAGAGCCATGATTGACAACGGGGCTGTTGTAAATGTGGTTCCCTTCTCTTTCTTGCAGAAGTTGGGATATGGAGAGACACATTTTTCCTCTATAAGAAACACGTTACAGGGGGTACACCGGTCTTAAATAGACCTCAATCAGAACCATAATTCTTCTAGTCACGCTTGGTCTAAAAACCATCTTGACAGAATTTTACATTATCTCGACAGGGAAACAAGTTATAACATCATCCTCAGAGAGACCCTGGATTCATCAAATGAAGGTTATCCCTTCTACCATGTTCCAAGAGATTATATTCCTCCATTTGGAGAAGGTATTCATCGCTTAAGGGGATCTTAAGCCCTTAGATATACACGTAGAAAGCCTCAAGAAGAATAAAGGGGTCCATACAGAAGTATGAAATTACTGCAAATCAATTTAAAAAACCACTTCCATTAAAAGAGTTATTTATGATTACCCCAGAGCATGTTGAAGGTTGAATTTGTTGACCCAAAGACATTCGAGGTGGCAAAAAACAGATAGAGGTAAATCAATATTTATGGGACCAATGTCCTTTAAGATCCACAGATGAAAATTATGAAACTCTTAGAGAGTGATGATCCAATCTTCCTCCTGTTTGAAACACAGGGGATGGGTAACCTTCACAGTTTAGCATATCTTCCCTCTGACAAACTAGGTCTAGGTGTAAACATGGTAGAATTAACAAATGAAGAAGGGCAATTTGAAATTGAAACAATGCCCATCAAAACCATCTCTGAAGGTTATTTTTTTTAAACCCCAGTTTCAACCCACGTGCATCTAAAACTAAGCTTTCCAAATCCATGGGGAAAGGACTCATCATTCTCCAAGTGTCACAAGTAAACACAATTCTCTACATGGGAAATGAGGCCGAGCAACATAGTCATGCTCACCCACACACCATGTCTCAAAAACGTAATAAATAGGTTCACGAATGCCTATTTCAGAAAAATGATTTTAATGATTGGACATATAGACTTATAGGCAAGGCTCCTAAGTTTAAACCAAGAGTGGTAGGGATTTTTAAAGAGAATATAAATTTTAAGGATCATGGTTCTCTGTTGTGTACTTTTAGTGGTGAAGAATTCGATATTCATCAACTTTCTTCAGCTTAGACATCATGACATGTAGTTTCAATTGCATTTCCATATGTACATTACTGCATCTGCATTACATTTTCATCTACTAGTACATTTCGTAATATTTTTTATCAAGGGACTTATTCTTATAGAAATTACTAAAAACCTCTTAAAACATTGGAAAAAAATTCAAATCATATCTCTTTAAATGTTCATAGTATCATCAATTATTTCTGAGTCATTTCATCAATCCAAACAAGATAAGACAAAGTTTTGATAGTAACCATACCAAGGCCTTCATACTTGGTTCTACTTTTGGTCTCTTTCTAGATTAGGTGTCTTTTCCCATGGTCTGCTCTAAAAGCTTCATGGTGTCGCATCCATCCCATATACATTTCTTTGGAAATAAGAACATTTTAAATGTTTTTCCCAAATAAATAAGTCAACTGGAAATCCACAAAAAAAATTATTTTACACATTTCTTTAGCTTACCAACCTTCGGTATTGAGCTTGCATCTCTTACTAGTGATGTAGGGTTGGGAAAGGAGATAAATGCCCTTACTTGCCTATGCCTTGTCCATGGTGATAAGCCCATACTTCCTACTGGCAGCTTGGGGCAAGGTGTAGGGGGTCTCTTTGAAAAAATTGAAACTTAGAAATAATTCATTCAAATGTTGTGAAATCATAAATCAAAACAAAGTGAGTTAGATGTCCAAAATTCCAAAAGAGTTTAAAACCTCAAAACCAGATTTTGTCAACCAAGTGGCCATCAACAGATCTAAGTCTAGATAAACTGGAAAGCAATTCACATTCTAAACTATGAAGTAACTTGAGTAGAGTAAGGTTGTAGCATCTCAATTTTGTTCTGCCAAACCTTTGTCTTTCTCTCATCACTACCATTCAACAAATTTTCATTACTTGTGCCCTTTCTAGCTCTTGGTGTTGAGCCCTTGCATATTAGTAGTTGTGTGGAGTTAGGAGTGGGTCAAGTACATTTACTTATCATATCATTATATCACCACGTTTTGCCAAGACAACATGAAGTACCAAATATTTCTTAAAGAAACTAAAGTTTAACATGACATTGTGTTTGCATCATCATATATCAATATTATAAAATATAAAAAGAAATTATTTTGTTATCATTCATACCCACAACATACATTTTAAAAAGCATAGAAAAATAGAAATTCTAAACCTCTAGAGTACACACATGAATCAAATCATAAATGGAAGTCAACTCTATTTAAGGAATAACCAAGACAAAAAGAGATATATGTACATATCATGGTGTGTCATAGTTTTGTACAATGCCATCGCACACTAGGCGCGGTAAAAATGCTCGCAATGAGAATGAAATACCAAAACATCATCTAGGCCTCATAGAATGGAGACTAATAAATAAAGGCACTCTACCTCTAAGCCTCTTTGAGGCCCCTTATGACCGCTCTAGTTACAAATTTCTTAGGAGTTCTTCTCAAAAATAGTCAAACAACAAAGGGCCAAGCCTAACGCAAAAATACCATTCCCAAATCCATTCCAATTCAACCATACTAAAATACAAAAAAACGATCAACGTGGGCCTAGAACTCAAAAATCACCAAGTTGATATGCGTAAATGAATTTGAAAATGATTTTGTTTATATATCTCTGTGTGTGTGTGTGTTTTTTTATAACTTCGTTTTAAGAATAGGATTTTTAGAAGAGAAAGCGATGGAGAACACGAGAGATGGAGAAAGTGATGGAGGTACTGTCAGCGCAGTTTCTATAGTTCTGGCTACAGAATGTCTTCGCACTAAGCCTAAAATTGCTGAGGAGAGGCTGATCTCTGGCCAAAATCGGACGGTTGTAAATCTGCAAAATGAAAAAGTGGAAATGCTGGGATCCACACCTTTGGCCTGGAATAAGATTCTTCAAATCCCTAACTTCAAAGTGGGTCCGCATTCTCCTCAAAAAGGGTAGTTCACATGGGAAAAGGACAGTGAAGGTGCCACCTGCCTGATGGTCCCAGATGGCTGTGTTAATAGGGCTTTGAGCAAAGCGAATCTCTCCCTTGTTGGTAATTTTCTTGGCTCTAGACCTAATATTCATTTTATTAGAAAATGGGCTCTGAGAAAGTGGAAACCTAAGAGGGATCTGAGTATTACCATCATGCCACGGGGTTTTTTTCTAGCAAAATTTAATCAGCAAGCTGATTTGGATTCGGTGCTTCTGGGAGGACCATGGTGGTTGGGTAATATGGGCCTCTTTTTGAAAAAATGGTATCCTGAATTTGACCCTAACACTGAAAATATAAACACCATTCCAATCTGGTGTAGGCTCCCTGGGCTACCATTTCATTTTTGGGATGATGAAATTTTGCTAAACATTGCTAAGTCCTTAGGTGCTCCTATCGGACTGGATGGGCCCACGAGAAATAGATCCAGACTTGCTTTTGCTAGATTCTGCATTTCTTCTGAAATGAAGCAGGAATTACCGGAGCACATCATCTTGAAATCTAGGTGTGAGGTGTGGACTCAAAAAATTGAGTTTGAAACTTTTCATTTGAGATGTAAGCATTGTCATCACATAGGACACTCCACCAAAAGCTGTCCTTAGAAGGAGTTCCATATAGTGGAAGTTGAACAACCTGTGGATGGCTCAATCTTGAGTAAGGAATGTAGGGTTATTGACACTGATAGCCAGAGTGAAGACAAAGCCCCTAGTCAGATTGAGTTGGACTACAATAGAAAGGGAAAAAAAGGGGGGTTTTAGAACTCAAACAAGGAAACATTTGGTCTGGCGTCCTAAAACCCTAGCAGCAGCTTTGCTTGCAGCACCTAGCAAAGTGGACTTGGAAAATCCTATAAAGGTGTCCATGGTGGTGAACGAGCAAGAAGGAATTGTGAAGATTAATATAGTCCCTAATGATCAATATCAGAGCAATAAGGAAGCTGAGATAGATAAACCTTTGTGCATCATTGAGGAAATATCAAACAAGGTTAGTATGGATTTTATAGAAACTTTGTAGAAAAACACTCCTAGGGGAGATGGTAAATTATCTACAGATATACCTCCTTGCTCCAGAAACAAGTCAGTGGTTTCACCTACTTGGTACAACATCAGAACAGTTGATCCACACTCAATTGACAGGAATTAGAAAGAGCATGAAGAGGGAGAAATTACGCCTGTCAAAGAAGATGAGGAACTAAACTCTGGATTCACAAAGGTCATTTCAAAAAAGAAAAAGAGAATGAAAGGATTTGAAATGATCCCAGAATCACTTTACAGTGATAAGAAAAAGAAAAAGGAAAACTAGGATACCTTTACATCTAGAACTACTAGATCTGCTGCAAGAAGACTAGTAGACTTTGAAGGTAGTTCCAAAAGAGGAAGGCCCTCAAAAAAGGCTCTTAGATCTAAGAGAACTGAGAGAGACATTGCAGATGGCATTCAAATTCAATTGAACCATCAGGCAATCCCAACTCCCAATAATTCCAAATGAAGATTATTTCTTGGAACATCCGAGGTCTAAATGGAAACTCCAAGCAGAGAATCATCAAGGAGTTACGGGATTCTAGTAGTCATAGTATTTTGATTTTGCAGGAAACTAAGATGAAAGCTAAGATCCTTGAAACTAATAAAAAGAGTTTATGGGAAAACTCTGAAATGGCGGCTGTAGACTCTTAGGGAGCCTCTGGAGGTCTGGCTACTCTTTTGGATAAAAGGCATTGTACTGGTACGGTTCTTAATGCTAGCACTAATCATCTTGCAATCAAATTTATTGCTATTGAGAATAATGGTGAATGGATCCTTTCTAACATATATGCCCCTAATACGGTGAGTGGGAGAAGAAAACTTTGGGCTGATCTTAAAACCTTTAGAAACCAATATAGTATAGCTAACTGGCTTATTATGGGTGATTTTAACTCTTCTCTAAACCCAGGTGAAAAGTATGGAGGAATGTACAGTTTTTCTACAGGTATGGAGGATTTTGCTGATTTTATTGCTGAACATAATCTCTTTGATGTGGATCTCCATGGGAATAAATACACTTGGAATAATAGAAAGTTGGGAAAAGATCTTATCCAAGTGAGATTGGATAGAGCACTAATTTCAGCGAGTTGGATTCTCAGTCAAGACTTTCACCTCTCTTCCTTGCCCAGAGTTGGATCGGATCACAATCCAATTGCATTAAATTTTCTCAATTGGACTAAACCCATCAGAAGCTCATTCAAATTTGAAAAGATGTGGATGGAGCATGAAAACATCTACAACAGGATAAAATAATGGTGGGGATGGAATGGTGAAGGCACTACTCAATTTAGATTGATTCAAAAGCTCAAAAATGTTAAAAATCAAGTTAAAATATGGAACAAAAGTGTTTTTTGGCAATGTGTTTGATAATAAAAAGAAGTTAAAACAAAAGCTCCAGGATTTGGAAATCCAAATGGATACAATGGGGAGATCTATTGAAGAACAAAATAATGTAAAGAATATTCTTTCAAAGTTACATACGATTTGTAGCAGAGAAGAATCTTTATGGAGACTTAAGTCTAGAGCTATCTGGCTTAAAGAGGGAGATAGGAATACGAAGTTCTTTCATATGACCACGTTGAAGCACAGAGCTTGTAATAGGATCATGGAAGTGGCTAAAAGTAATGGAAATATTATAAAAGATCCCAATAGCATCAAGGAAGAAGCACTAGATTTCTATAAAAAACTTCTTAAGGAGAGGAATATCATCAATGCTGAGGCTATTTCTTTTATGTTGGAGGCTATTCCCCAAGATAAAATTGAGGAACATGGATTTAGAAATATCACCAAAGTTGTCACTCTTGAAGAGCTGTAAAAGGCTGTATTTACTTTAGAAGGCGACAAGGCTCCAGGCCCGGATGGTTTCTCCATAATTTTTTTCCAGAAATTTTGGGAAATTTGTTCGGATGATCTTCTCAGAGTGGTGAATGAATTCTATAGAACTGGAAATCTTTTGAAAGAGTTGAACAACACTCACATTGTGCTGGCCCCAAAAAAATGGATGCTAAAGACTTCAAAGACTTCAGACCCATCAGCCTTGTGAACGCTATCTATATAATTTTTACCAAAATTATTGCTACAAGGCTTCAACTCATTATGAATGATTTAATCTCAAGGCAGCAGAGTGGATTCATCAAAGGCAGGATTATACAAGATGGAGTGATTATGGTTCATGAGACCATACATTCTATGGAGAATAATAAAAAAGCAAATATGGTTCTTAAGCTTGAGATGAATAAAGCCTTTGACAAGGTTTCTTGGGTTTTTCTTGACAAAGTCTTAACTAAATTTGGTTTTCCAGAAAATTTTAGAAAAATTATTAAGGCTTATATCTCTACGGTCAGATTCTCAATGGTGGTTGATGGTGAGCCTGTGGGTTTTTTCACTAGCAGTAGAGGGCTAAGGCAAGGGGACCCCATCTCCCCCCTGCTCTTCATTCTTATGGCTGATAGCCTTAGTAGAACAATTGGTAAAGCAGTCAATGACGGTCTTTTCAAAGGCTCAAAGCCCACTTCCATCAACCAAGCTGTCTCCCATCAGCAATTTGCAGATGATACTATCCTCCTTCTTTTGGCTTCTGTCATTGAAGCTAAGGCTACCAAGGCTATTCTGCAGCTCTACGAATCTGCTTCTGGGCAAGATATCAATTATGATAAAAACACCATTTTCTTCTTCAACACTCCTGAAGAAAGACAACTTAAAATTGCTAAAATTCTGGGCTGTAAAATAAGTGCACTTCTAGCCACTTACTTGGGCCTTCCTCTCGACACTAAAAAAGTCTCTAGCAAGGTGTGGGATGATTTATTGGGGAGATTTAAAAAAAAAAGGCTGGTTGGAAAGGAGCCATTTTGTCTAGTGCTGGTAAGTGCCTGCTCATAAAAAGTACTCTTCAAAATCTACCCATCTATATTATGTCGCTCTACAAGATCCCCTCTTCCTTCAGAGAAAATATTGAGAGGATTCAGAAAAAATTCTTATGGCAGGGCATGGAAGAGAAGTTTAAATTTCATTTAGTTGCTTGGGAAAAGGTTTATACCCCGAAGTCTATGGGAGGATTGGGTATAAAAGATATAGAGAAAATGAATGAGACTCTCATTGTGAAAATGGGCTGGAGAATGCTTTCAGAGAAACAACCCTGGATAGATTTAATCAAAGCTAAATACCTAAATCAACAAACTGTCTTTTCTTTTCTGCAAGATGAGCACCTCCCCTATGGTTCCAGTTTTTGGAACAATCTAGTTAAGAGCAGAAATTTCATTAAGTAGGGAAGTAAATGGAAAGTGGGTGATGGTCGGGATATAAATTTTTGGGATGATAACTGGTTTAATGGAAATCTTATGGAAAAATTTGGAATAGTTAAGGACAGTCTTGTAAACAAGTATGGCATTAAAATCAAGGATTATATTGAGGGAAATGGCAACAGAAAGAAATGGAAAAAATTTTCAGTGGAGAGAAATGATCTGATACAAATTATTTCCTCCCTTCAAGATCAGTTAGATCTTATTCCCTTAAGTCAACTGGATACTAAGGATGAGCTGGTCTGGAATAATTCCATTGATGGGGACTATTCTGTCAAAATTGGATATAATACTTTCTTCGACAATAGTCGAACAGAGTTCAATTGGAATAGGATTTGGATGGCTGAATTAACTCCTAAAATAAATTTCTTCCTTTGGCTGGCTATCAGAGGTAGGATTCTTACCACTGACAACCTGATGAGAAGAGGTTTTATAATGCCTAATAGATGCCATCTTTGTAAAAAAGACTCTGAGGATATCAGTCATTTGTTTATCCATTGTGATTATGCTACCAGAATATGGAGTTTTGCCCTCTCTAAATTTGAAGCTCTCTGGGTGGTGCCGAAGGATTTCAATCAGCTATGGACTCAATGGAACCCACCCTATAGGCATTGTGTTGTCAGAAGGATCTGAAAGCTGGTTATCCCGCATATTATTTGGAGGATATGGAAAAATAGAAATGATATTATTTTTAGAAATAAGAATCAAACCTATAAGCTCAGTATTGGTAAAATTTCTAATGATATCAAAGAGAATATTGCTAGATTTAAACCCCCCAAGAACAAGAGTTATCCAGAAAATGAAGAATATTTCTTATCCAACTGGCAGATTGGAGCTTTCAATAGCCGTAACAATTCTGGTAATAGTATTAATAGATATTTGATTCAATGGCATCGTCCTGATTTTAACTGGTATAAGTTGAACTTTGATGGGGCCTCTAAGGGTAACCCTGGGATTGCGGCAGGGGGAGGAGTGATCTGGGATCATAAAGGTAGTCTGATTGCTGTGTATGATGGAAATATGGGAATTCAAACCAATCATTTTACCAAAGCATTATCTGCTTTATGGGGCCTGAGAATTGCCTAGTCTCATAATATCCAAAACCTCATTCTTGAAGGGGACTCCCTGAATATCATTAATCACCTTAATCAGTGCTCACCTCCAAGTTGGAACATTAAGGATTTTATCTTAGAGTCCATAAGTATCTGCCAAACCTTCAATAACATTCAGATCATGCATACTTACCGGGAGGGGAACAAGTTGGCAGATGCATTGGCTAATTATGGCATTAATGTTAACCACATTGTTTGGGATAATAATAGCATTCCTAAACAACTTCAAAGCAGCATTCAAGCGGATATCTATACATATGCAAATTCATGATTTGGGATATGATCATTGGGAGGGGATTAATAAAACTCCCACACATGCTGACTTTAAAACTAAGCTTTTACAAATCTTGTCGAACAATCAAGATTGTATGAAGTATAATGGAAAGTTCAAGTGGATTTATATAGAAATGAAATTCACGCATGCAGGCAACATTGTGCTCTCTACAATTTGGTTACAAGACTCTACGGATCCCCAAGACAGAAATAATGTTAATGATGATAGGAAGTGGGCTAGCAAAAGGGCCGTAGTTCCCACATGTGAACTTCCACATGTTCAAATCAGCAGTCACGCGGATATTCGTGGGAAAATCAATGGCTATTCTAACCAGCAATTTCACTGCGCAAATAGCAATAGTGAAAGGTGGACTGGTATTAGCACTCTTAAGGATTCTAATATTTTTTGCAAGTAGTTGTACGGTGACTATGGGGGGCCCCCTTGCCAGATTGAGCCCAGGGCAGATCCGGATTGGAAGGATAATGTGGAGCTTTGGAATATTGTCAGCTAGGGAGGCATCACCAACTTTATGGAGAAGATTCAGGGCCACGACCAAAGTATTTCAGTGCGTTTTGCAAAGGATTGGAAGGATCGTACTGTGGATTATGGGGGGCAGAAGATTTCGATCAATGAGGAGTTAATTGCTGAAGCGACTGGCCTTGGCATGGAGGGGTACCACTTTTTTAATAAAAGGGTGGACAGAGAGGCTAAGGAGAGGAGATTCGTTGAGGGAACAGAGAAGTTGATCTTTGTCACGGTAGGCCTGCTAGTTAGTTCGATCCCTCGCCTTATGATGAGGTTACCCGTATGATGGTTCGTTTCATTTCTTTGGAAGGGAGGTTCATCACTGTGCCCGCTGAGCATCTTGTCTTCCTCAACCACTTCCACAGGAATCACATGGTATGTTTCCCCCATTATTTTCTTAACTCTCTTAAGTGCTCCATTTTGGAGTTTCAAAAGCATGCTTGTGCGGTTCCTTTGCACCAGGGGCTAATTTTCTTGCTGCATAAATTGTGTCTTCTTCAATCTCCTGGTTTCCCTTCCTCCCCTGGCTCTGTTCCCCCTCTGTCTGGTTTAGCGGCCGCTAGCCCCATCTGTCCACATTTTGTCCCCACACACTGCTGTTGTCACCCCTCTGCCGACCTTCCTGGCACCATCTTCCATTCCCCCCACCTCTGCTCCCACCCCCTTCGCTTCCACTTCGGCTAGACCTGTTACCAAGTCCTCTAGAAGACTGGACCTTGATACCCCTGCTGTGGGGAAGGGTCCTCAAGAGATTGAAGTTGCCCATAACCTCCTTCATATAAGCAGTGCTAGTTCTCATGAAGCACATATGGAGAGCTCCACAAAAAGGCTGGAAGCCTTAGAAGCTGACATGAAGCTGCAGAAGGAAGAGGTTAAAAACTTGGCAAAACAAAAAGGTAAGAGGAAGGAGGAGGAGGAGGTGGCTATGGATAATAGCCAGATTGAAGATATATACAAGAAGCTGAACTCCTTAGACTCCCGTTTAGGGAAGGCCAAGACTCACCATGATTATAATATGGCTATTTTTAGTGCAATTGAAGAGTTCATTGAGCAGCATGTTCGCAGTGTCTCTAATCTCAGCGGGGTTCCGACAACCCTTTGGGGCACTGATAAGGAAAGCAAAAGGACCATTGATTAGCTGGATGTTACTGACTCTGCCCACATGACGACTTTAGCTATGTTCAAATCATGGCAGAATATCAAATCCAACATTGACAAAGCTGCCAAGAAGTAATTGTGGGTGCTTTTGCTGCACTTCTTTGTAATTATTGCTATTTTTTTGCGGTCTTTTTGCTGCTTTTCTACAGTATTCGTACTGTTTTTGTTTTGATGGGGTAGCTGCTCTTTGGCTACTTTGGGCTTCATTGTCTCATTTGGATTTTGATCCTTTTTGTTCTGGTTCTCATTCCTATTCTGGCTTCTAGGCCCTCTTTTGTTCTCAAGGGTATAGTCCCTTTCAAAAAATTATTTGCCAAAAATTAAAAAAAACTTCATTTTAAGTGCATTTGTTCGCAGGGCTAGAGCATTGGTGCAGGTTTATTTCTATATCCCCACACAAATGATAATTAATCTTGTCATTTTAATTTAGTGTTTATTTTTTGATACTTTATCTATTTGCACTCGAGTCTTCTCTTCCTCTTACAGGTAACGAGAGTTTGGATGGTGACGTTTTGAGTCACAAGCATGTTAGGTATAACTTCTAACTCCCCATTTTGGGAATGCTATACTCAGACTCTATGTTTTACGCCTTTTCATGGCTAAGACGCTTCTCTGAGGGGGAAATATGTATGCACCCAAAATTGCATTTGCTATATTGTCAGAAAATGGTTACAAAAGTCCCCAACGATGATTCAAGTCCTTTCAAGAAGGTGTTCGAGCTCAAAACCCCATTCGCAGTGTATATTTGTAGCCTAGAAATCATTACTTAGCCTTTTTATGCTTTTTCCCAACTCCCCACCTCTTTTTGTGCATGTTTTGGCCTTTAGCGCTAGGACCTCCGCCCTTCCTATGTGGTGGTTCTGAAACCACTACCCAGGTAGGGTGGTGGTTCTGCCTGATTTTTCTAGATTCTATCTTGCATTTTTCTAACATGTGACGCTTCACTTAACTTCAATTTTAGGATACATCCATGAGCCAATTTTTTTAAAAATTGTTTTGATTGCTTGGTTCTCCTTCCATCTTCTTCTTTTTTTAAATAGATTTAATTAGTTAGAATTGATTCTTCTTGCCTTGTGCATGAAGGCACATCGCAACAAAAAATTCCTAGATATTGCATACTTGTATTCAAACAAAAGGCCTGAGAATTTTGTGTATCTTGTATTGTATTACTGTAACAATCTTGCTAGGAATTTCATAACCAAGCTCAAATCTCTTGTGTTATCTCTCTTCTACTTGCACTGCATCCAGATTGCCTTCAAGATGCCATTTCTCAAGTGACATCCTCTTGGTGTTGTTTTTACTTTCCCAATCCCTTGGAATCACATGAACACTCGGAGAGAGAAAGAAACAAACTGAGTGGAAAAATTACTACACAGCTAGATTTAACTCCATTATGTGAATTCCAGGTTGGGTTTGTTGTTCGATTTCCTTCATTCTTGAAATTTATCATTATTACATCATATCAAATAGAGTAAAAATCAATCTTCTTTCATTTACAAGTAATTAGTTAATTTCCAAGAGGGTTTAAACCTTTTATAGCAACCCCCGGTGATGGATCTTCTTCTTCCTATCCCTATGGGTTTGAAGGAGAGAATATCTATAGGAGGTTGTCTACATATCATAGATTAATTGGAAAAGTTCTTGTTGTAAGTTATTTTAGATTCAATACACTCAGTACATGTGAATAGCCATACCGAGTTATCTCGCTTGTTTAGTTTTAGTGTAAAAATTGATTTGATCATTCAGAATAGAAGCAAATATTTGTTTGTGATTGTAATATTTTAGTTTTGTGATTTGTTTATATTAGTTTCTTTCTAGTATTAACTTAGATTGTTAACTTCATTCATTTTACATGGAAACTTAAAAATAGATCAACAATTAGATCCAAGTTAGTCAAACAAACCATAGGGAATTTATGCTACCTATTCATAGCCTTTGAATATCCCCTTTGCCAACTCAGCTATAAGGAGATCACACTACTAGATCTTATTCACTGATCCTCCTATAGTTAGCTACACACATTCAACATCGGCTGCTTCGACACGACCTCGGGGGGTTGAGTGCAGTTGAAGGTTGATGTAAATTTTCATCCGTACAGTCCCCTAAGGTGTTCCATGTTACTAGGGTTCATGCAAAGAGTTTTGGTTTTGCGGTATGTTTGGGTGCAGCACTCCATGTGCATGACTTTCAAGATCATTTTTTTAAGAGTTCGCGTCAAGGTAATATTTTTTCAATTATTGAGATTACATTATCTATGATTCAACATTTAATTTTAAATATTTGGAAATGATGAGGCAAAATTTAGTGTAAGCGATAACAGGAAAATCATACCATTTAACAAAATACTTGTGATCCCTGCATCCAATGAGACTACATCATCTTTCCACATTCACCAAATGCAAATCACGAAACCAAGCATGACAAGATCCAAAAAATTGAAAATTGGCCATGGTGTGACCAAAGTCACAAGATGAGATACAATAACAACTTAGCATTTCCTCCTAACAACAAAAACCTGACACCAAAGCATACAAATGGTCCTTTTAGTTGTTATAATGCTTCATTTAGACACAACCAAGGAGGAACTAGGAAAATAAAATTGATTTATTTGGGCATTTTCCATATCCTTTACTTGGAATTTTCTTAATCCTAATAAAGATAACCATTTTGTGTCAATTGAGCGATTAACACACTCCGTTACACTATGTTCTTCTAGGCGTTTGGAATTAAGCCTGAAAAAAGCATTAATTTGAAGTTTTTTAAGGCTATTCAACAAATCTAATTTATTTATACCTACACCTGTATCATTCCATGAGATGACACCTAGATGAGGCATTTCTTCAAGGCATTTTTCTAAACCTTTAAATGTCCTGATTCCATGATTGATAAAATAATATAATCATGGATAATTATAGGCTTTCACTTAGAGGAAGAGGGAAGTTACTGATCTTGCAGAGGAATACATGGAATACTAGGAAAGGGCACTTCCCCTATCTAAAGAAATACAACTCATAAAAAAATATAGGGAGAAGGAAAAATTAAATGATAGTTGACTTCTACCCTTAGAACTATATAGGAAATGTTACAATGCACACAACTCATGTGCACAGAAACAGAAGGAGAAAAATCAATACAACTAGACAGTACACCTTGATGGAGTGCCTCTCAAGCCTTAATATTTCTCTTCCTTTGCATAAAACAAAAAATTCAATGGTAAGAAAAACATCCGCTTCTCCTCTCAGAGGTAATTGAACCCACTTCAGACACAGATACAAGAATAGATCGATCCAATTGTGCATATCCAGCCAACATGACATTCCATGAAACCATTATTTTTAACGCATTGTGCCTAATAGTTCATGACCTACATTTGATTTATCGTTTTTCATACATGTCTACTAAGGAACCTGAAGCTATCAAATAAAAGGAACACATTCCAAATATCCCATTCTAGAAGAGTTCCCAGAAGTGTTCTATTTAGCTACAACTAACCAAATACTCCTAAATTTTCAACGCTAACTTAGGTTTCGTTGTGGTTAAAAGCTAGAGATAAATAAAGTGATTTTATTATTTTGAGAGGAAAATGACAGGTCTGAAAAGGTGTTGAGGATGCGTCTCTCTCTAATTTGTAAGAACATCGCCCCATACTCTAACAGAACACCTCCACCAACTGTAGTGCCACTTATGATTGCCTCAATGCCTTCTATTTTGACTTGTTGCACCTGAGCTTGTACGGATGGTATCTCCTATGTACAACATTTGTTTCACCTCATTCAAAAGGTGTCAGGAAACTGCTGACGAGATCTTCAGCATGCAACTGAGTTAGGCAGAAATAGGGAACTTCCAGTATGTCAAATGTCCTCCAGATCAACGAACCTAAGATTGTAAATGAAGTATATGTGACGGATGTGACACCATTGGATAAATTGTGCATATATCCAAACACAAAAAAGTGAAGTTTACGAAGGAGTTACAAGAATGGGTGCCAGTTGTGGAGATTGATGAGGCTACAACAAAGAAAGTAGTCGTGAATTCCAAGGCAGTGTATGAGGACTTTGGCCAAACAATCAACTTTGCAGATGCCTTGTACTGGAGGTAGTGGTGAACAAGGTTTTGAGGGAGAAAATAAGAGTCGAAGTACCCCGCAAAATATAAAAATGTTTTGGAAAGAGTTTGCAAGCTAGATAAAGAGTTGAGAGGCAAAAAGACCAAGACCATTGAGGAATTTGAAGAACATTCAGCTATGTTTAGAAGATAAAGACAACATAGAGGAGAGATTAATTACATTAGGACTGGTGCAAGAAAACAAATAAATATGTTGGATGTAGTGCCAATAAGGACAAAATGTTTTTTATTTTAAAAAAATGATTTTGTTTTGGATGCGTGCTGGCAAGGATGATGTGATTGATTAGATGGCACATGGGCTCTCAGACAAGGATATGGGTGTCCTATGCAGCCTACAACTTGTCATTATCATTACAAAATAATTTTAGCATTTTGTATGGGATCCTATGTGCGGATCACATGAAACCCTGAAAAAAAAAATCAGTAGTTTTTGGATAGTGCAGTGTGCATGAGGCATGGATATATCCTCACAGAAAGCTCACAATTTTCCATTGCAGCACACGGAGCTCCAACCTGATCAGTCTTCTCCCAGCCTGTGCGCCAAAGTCGGGGGCCTTTTCAAGTGATGTATTTGAAAATGATTTGGTAGACAGGCCTGCAAAACGTGGATGCATATGCTTGGCATGTGAACTGTTCAACTAGATGCCTTAGAAAAATGTGGCCTCATCAACTGCAGTGGCTATACTGGTTATGCACAGAATGGGTTTGTTAAAAAGGCCCAAAAACTTTATTGATAATGCTCTCGTCGCTGTAGGGTCTCTTGCCAATGCCATATCCTCCCAGCCTGCGTCAAAAGGGGGGCCTCTGGAGCAGTTTGTGATCATCCAACAACTTTTAAAGAATAGAAGAATCTTAGCATATTTTATAACTGAAAATTCTCTATAGACAGGTGTGAATACGTGAGAACATTCTTGACGCATAGGTGAAATGTTGAAATTTTATTTCAGGATTTACACAAAATGGTTATTTTGTTTTATAGTTGTTGGCTTGTGGTGTTAGGCATGTTTCGCTTACTAGGTGCTTTGGGAAATGATGATGTGTATTCCTTACCAATGAAGTCATTTCCAAGAGGCATGGGAGAATATATATTAAAATAAGAGGCAAGTGAGCTATTTGTTAAGATGCTTCAATCAGATGGACAATAATGGAAAATAAGAGACTGTGTGTGGAGCTTTAACAACAAGAAGCGAATGCAAATGTTGCGGTAGTTAATGATCTTCAACATGAATGATTAAACCAACTTCAAAAGAAATGAAACCCTTCTAAATAACACAATCAGTCAAAAGTTTCATTTTATTGAAATAAATGTGCTTCGAAGCTCCATACAACTTTGCCAACATTCTCCTAGCTCTTGTTCAATATGGAGCCTTGAGTAGGCGCTAGACAACTGTCAAAAAACATAATGGGAAACATATTCTATTGGAAAAATTCAAGTGATCAGGAAGTTTGTGTGACGTTGTGGAGGTTAGATCAAGGCTTGTGAACTGGTTGATGAAGTGCCCAAGCGGAGACTCATTAAGTACCCTTCGTAACTCTAAAAATGAGATGTTAAGCCTCATTCGTGTACCTTGTTATGTGAGGAGTCACCTTGACCTCTGAATTGACCCCGAATGAACATATGTGATCTTTTTGACACTCTTATAAGAGCCCTGTTACACTGGTTTACAGCAGTAGAAAGTTGTTAAAACTAGAAAGTTGGCTTTCGTTTTGAACTGCCATTTGAAACCTGGATAGAAAAATTATTCCCCGTCTTCGCAAACCTCTAGTGTTCTTACGAAACAATTGCATGGAACTTTCAGTTTAGGGAAAAACACTTTTCTGGATATTTTGACGACGACATTTTGTAGGCCTCCGGTCACAGTTTGACGAGGTCAAACTGGACCAATTTCGACTTGTCACTCCAGAAAACTTGTCACCCTTTGAAAATGGTTTTCTAGTTCTCAGTCCCATTGACTCTGATGAATTCTCCTTATATAGGGGAACTAGTAGGAAGTGTCTTGTTGTGTGCTCATCCATCAAACATTAGTTTTGGACATGGTTTTCTGAGCCCTCGAGCTAACTTCTGTTCAATTTGCACTGGGCCAACTATGACCAGTGGCCCCGGAAAAATAGCCGCCAAACGCAAGCCATTCATTTTTTCCCAATTCTGTTAGTTGCTATGAACTCTTGGTATATCTGGGGACACATAGAAATTTAAACGTGGTGTGCATTCTCATTGGAAGATAAATTTTGGAAGCGGTTTCTTAGCCTCCGAGCCCGTTTTGAACGTTTTATAGCTAGTAAGAAAATGTAAAAATAGGAAGTTGCGGGATCCTCGTCAGGTTTTCAAACCACCATGGATACTTTTGACACATGTAAATAATTGTTTAAAACTCTATAGTGTAACTTTTGTGTGAAATAGAAATTTTGACAAAATGGTGTTTTCTCTCTCTTCCCTTGTCTTTCTCTCTCTTGGGTTACAAAATGAAGTGAAATGAAATGCATTGAATATATGTCTCTAAAAATTTTCTCTCGCTTGCAAATTGTAATTATTATTATATGTAAATGGGAAACTGAAAAATGATAATTATGTTAGATTAGGGTGGATGCCATGCCAGCAAATTATCACTGATATCATGCTCACGTGGTTTTACAGGATGAAAGAATGACGATGAAAAAGGAAATGTGTAAATTATTAATTATCATTGTAATTTAGATAGTTCATTGTTAAATGAATAAATGTATAATGTAGTCTCATGTTATAGAAGGTTATAATTGATAATTTTTTGATATGTATAAAATGCTAGTTTCAAGGACATCTAGGAAATGTACCTTTAATCATAGTTCAATTTTGATTTATAGTACACCTGGTAAAAAGGTTTGATATTTATATAAGGTAAATGAATTTGAAGTAATATATTGTAGTGCATATTTAGTGTTCAATAAATTATTAATGAGTCATCTTGTGCATTTATACTTTGTAAATGTAATTAAGAGAATTAAATCAAAACAATCTACCCTTGTTCAATATCAAATCATAACTTATTTTTCATGTGCGATACTCCTTACCATAGAAGACATTGAAAACCATAGAGTGAACTTAAACCCTACAATCGATGGAAATCTCCTAGTTTGAGTAAACAAGAACCCGAGAATGGGCTTATTGTCTTAGTCAGTATGTTTAGTGACATTGTCTTAAACCTGTCTGATAGGAGCTACACAGTCAAACTTCACTTAGAGTATGTAGAGCTAAATCTTCCTTCGTATCCTAACAGACTACCTTGTCTGCCGAAGATAGATTTAAAATTAAAATTCTTCATGGAATGAAATCCCTGTTGGATCCAGATGACATAGATGGAGGAGGTAACTTAGATGTCTAGGCCTTAAAATTTTGTTAATGAGATCCTTAGCTCCGCTTAGCTTAATGTGTTACCTTGGTTTCTCTCATCATAACACCGTGGTCCTTTCTGGATGGTGGTTTAGCATAAAGTTGTCCTCTCACTTAAAACTCGTAGTTAGTTGGAGGGGTAGACCCTTAGGTGAAGTTGGGAACTGATCTAAACCTCCATTGAATTGAATGTTAACTTAGGGTTCATGTGTGTAGCTTCAAGTCTTCTAATCATTCATGTCTTCAAGAGTTTAGTAAAGCACTTCGTAACTCATTTTACAAGAACATGCTAAAGATAAGATCCTAACGTGATGTATAAAATAAAGTATATAAGAGTAAAAGTGAGATTGAGGTTCGGATTAATGCCACTCTCGGAGACCTTATATCTTGTTAGCATATGGATTTGTACGCATGCAAATGACATGCAACAGTGTGGGAACGAAGTCCCTCCTCAATGAAGGTGAGGCTACCTTTATTGAAAACCAAAACTGTATTTACATCTGTACATTCAAAATTGTATGTGGGGGGTGTTTTAGAACATCAATGGAAGAAAAGTGAATGAAGGAAATGGAATGAAATGAAAGAAAGGAGTGGAATGGAATGGACTGAAAGAACATGCAAGAGTTAGGTAAAAACAGAGCCTAATATTGCATGAAGAGAAAAGATGAATAACCAACACAAATAAAACGGAGTTTGAGTTAGCCAAACAAGAACATGCAAAAGGGAACACACATGAGCAAGTAGATAGTCAGAGCTTGATCACTGTGAACTAGAACAACTGATTACTAATGGTGACAATAAGATCAAAGATAATATTCGCATGTAAGATTCAAACACCTAACATCTAATGAACATAAGAACACCAAATGCTACAAGAGACAATGAATGAGACACAAAGTTCTTATTCTATTAACTCCAAAATGTTTTTCACAAAGAACACAAAGTTTCTTCTGGAAACAAAGCTTGCACAAAAGTATCTTCTTCTCCTCTCTCAAAGTCACATTACAAATGAGCCCCTGACTTCCTTTTATAACCCAAAAGTTGGTTACAAAGTAGTTAGGGTTTAATACGATCATTAAATAAGGCACTTAAGTGACCTTTGACTTTTTCTAACCAACTTTATTAAATACAACCCAAAAATAGAAATTACTTAAAATATCCAATGTTTCCCAAATAACAACACCTTTAAAAATATACAATAATAACCAGTGCCTTATCCATTGAAACGGGGTCTGCCTATCTCAAACGTATGAGAAATGGACTCTCCCAATTCGCTAGATATCAAGAAAATCAACTTCCTACACCGCCGGTGAAATTAGGATCTACTGCTTTTGATAATTGAAAGGATCTAAACCTTCCCAAAGTTTCAAACATCTTTTCCTCTTCTGGAGGTTCACTTGGCCGAAGAATAGCCTCACAAAATACCTGCAATTCAAGAATTCTACTTGGCATATCATTAAAATTAACAATTTTAGACTGAGCATTCTCAAACAAGTTCTTCAATTTGATACACCATTCCATGGAAACTGACGAGAAATTGTTGGTAGGAGTGTACATGTCTTTGAACAATCGTGAAAATTGTTCTTCCACCTGCTCTGATGAACACCTTTGATTATGCTAATTTACTAGGTTGCAAGGAATCTCAGCTATGAAATCCTGGATCGAGGAAAGTGAAGTGAAAACTTCATTGCACATGTTGTCATAATGGATCATAGAATCCACAAGAAGTGTCTTTCTCGATTTGAGATGTAGACACCAGAGGAAATGTGTCCCTCGATGTTCAAATTTGAGAATCCCTTCAATAGCCAACACTGAAGATTCCATACTTGTCATCTCCTGTGGACTGGGCAATATCTCATCCAAATTTGATATCGTAGAAACAAAAGTTTCTTTGAAAGAAAGAATTGGATCTAGATATACACTGATATCTTCATGAAGCTTAACTGCAGTCTTGATCACTCCCTGGCCCAAAACGAGAATCTCCGAAAGCCAAGTTTTAGTGACATGGCCCAACGTGTTTATTTCCTTTGACAAATTAAGAGTCTCTTCATTTGGCGCAGCCACCGCATCAGGTACTAGGAAGGTGGATGATATGGGATTTATCAAATGCTGAACATACTCCACCAATTGACTCTTTTCAGCCTTGAGCCGAGAATTTTGGGACTTGTATTTCTCCAATCTTTTTAGCACGATATCAATTGAATCTCGAGCCATCGCCATGTCACTTTTTAATGTGGATCTCCCAAGTCCTAGTCTAGAAACTTCATAGTCGGCTGGCGTCATAGCATTACACTCTTTATCCACTCGTGGAATAGCAAGGTATGCAAACTTGTTTCCATCATTATCCACCATTATTCGAGAAAGTACCTTGGGCTTCTTAGGAATGGCATCATTTGACAGTTTGAAAAGGGCATCAAAATCAATGTCGATTGGCTTGACAACTCTCTTCCTTTTCTTCACTTCAGAATCAACCCAAGAAGGAGTTTCATTTACTATCTCGGCATATAGAATCCTGGAGCTTGAATCAATATCCTCATCATCCCTGACATCATGAAATCCTTCTTGAATCCTATCAATGGCCTCAATTTGAGGAGACACAACCTCAATGTCCAATTCCTAATCATTCGAAGATTTTGGGAAATCTCTTCATGAACTACGTGCTCTGAAGTATTTGATATTTGAATTACTTGCACTTGAGTGGGTATTTGTTCGAAGCATGACTGAGGATCATTTTCTACCAGCGTATGAGTGCTATTAATGATGTGAGTGGAAGAATCTCTACTCAAGGTAGAAAATCCAGACACACGCTCCTTTCCTTCTTCAGGGTTTGGATCTTTGGATCTCTCTCTTCGTGACACGTTGCTTGGCGAAGTGGATTTCGGCAACCATTCTTTTCTTGTATGTCGTCTATGATCGGATGGTAACGAAGTTGATTGAGAAGAAACCTTGGTCGAATGAAGGTGTCCTGATATAGGCAATTTTTGTGATTCTGAAACGGGATTCGGAATTGATTGAAATTTGGCAAGTTCCCTATCATACCAAGATATGCTTCTTTCGATAATTGGTTGGTTCTTGCCATCGAGAGAAAATTCATCTCTTTTGGTCCAGTCGATTCGAGGCAACGGTGTGAAGGCAATGGCATCATACGAGGGATCAACGACATTTTCATCATCAGTTATGAATGAATCGGGAGGACTCCAGATGTGGAAGGCCTTGATCTGAGAAAGTGTTAGGTGAGATTACTCCCGTCTCCTTACCTCATGTTCATCCAAGCAAGCGGCCCAGAAATCCTCCATGGTAGGATTATGTTGATACTTCACTCCCATAATCGTTTGCATATAACCATTGATATCGAACTGGGCTCTCTTCACATATGGATGGATGGTTATGAGAGAAAACTCCTTTTCCATTAGTTGTGCACTGAATAAGTTTGGGCATTGGTATTCCCCGATTTGGATCGAGAAATGAATTCCTGGGCGGTGCTTGTCACTAAGAAAGCAGTGAACTTGGAAAAATTGTCGCGCCAGCTCCATTAACGCCCACCTATCACTGACGTACTTGGGAAGTTTCCATGGGGTCCCAGCAAAGCCACTCACACAGATGTAGGAAAAAGATGAAAATTGTATAAACCAGGTTCCCCATTGAGAAATGACACTCATGGCTTCTTTGGAAAACCTTTCCTTGGTATTTCGATTCAAGTTCCAGATTACGCGGAAGGTGAATGCATCGTTGACTCTTCTAAAATGGTGAGAACTATTTTTGAAGCTGAGCTGAGGGTAATAGTGAAAAACATTGTTTGATGACCCCAGGATTCCTCTCGTTTCAAGTCCCGAAAATAGCTTTCTTCGTGCTACTGCATAGGTCAGATATGAGGTCATGTAGAAGCATCCAGTCATTTTGACTTCTATCAGTCGCTTGTGAATGGTGTTGCTGATGATGGTGGCCCAGTCCACAAACTCCTTCTTGGCTAGGATGATACAGATAAACTAGTACATCCATGGGTGGAAGACCCTTGCAGAAGGTAAACCAAAAACTCGACTTAGGAGAGTGATCATGTCTCCAATCTCTTCCACGAACTCAACGTGGTACAGTTCTTTGGGGAGCCTGTCAATCTGAGGTCTCTTGGTTACCAACCAATTGTTGTTAACCATTTTGCTCCATCTTAGGGGTTCTTCATCCCAAAAATCTTGCACAGACTGGCGAGTGATATCTGCATTCTCAGGAAAATCAGGTATCCCGAGCAACTCCTCAATGTGTTCAGGTGTGATTAAGAGGAAAGGTTAGCGGTTGTCTTTATAAATTCCTCATCTCTCAGGATCATAATGCTCTGCACAAGCAATCACCAATTCCAGACACTGCACCGAGACAGGGAATGCTGCTGCTTGAGGTAGGCCACTGTGGTAAAGCCTATAAGAGAAAATGGTTTTGCCTTCAGTTTTCACTCGCTCGCAAAACTGTTGCACGTTGATGTGACCTAGATTTGTATCGGTGATGTTGTCATATGCTGACTTAATGGAGCTAGGAGGAATAATTCCTTGGAATTCATATTTCAGGGCAGATTTATTAAATCTTTCCACTGGCTTCCTCGATCTCCCTACAGATTTGGATCTTTCGGCCATTATGAATTTAATCAAAAGGTGACTTAGGCACGCCAAACAATGTAAACGAGGCTGGGTCTCAGTCTCCAACACCCCGTCGATGTAAGAAAAATATTCCCATTATATATTATTATTATTTTTTTTTTAAAAAATGATAATAATAATTGTCTCGAATTACAAGCTTTAGTATGTCAAATAAACAAATCGAGACCAAGCTTGAATTCTAACTCCGACAATAACAATTAAAATCTCCTTATCTTAATATTTACGTGAATGGAGTTTCCTTTCTTCGGCGTTTCTTCTGGCTTTAGGCAAATAAAACAAATTTATTGTTGTCTTCCTTAGCTGGGCGTCTCCTCCAAAAGAATGCGTGGTTTTCTTGTATTGTGTTGGCTTTGGCTTGATGTATTTTACCTCTGGCTGTGCGGAACTAAAACTTTGGACCAGCGTGGGAAAGAATTCTTTCTTTTGTCTTCTTCTAGGACTGTATTTTTTTATATCACCCAACACGCAGCTTGCTATGTATCAGAGTTTTTGCTATTCGTGACCTTCATTTGTTGCAGCCTTTAGCAATTAAGCTGTAAGCTTTATCAGGGCCTCAGATCCATCCATATGCAATATTATGCATCCTTTCTGAAGGCCGATGAAAATGTAGAATATAACAAGTCGCAAAAACAATTCATTTTTTAAAAAATATACTTGCCCACGGTTCAGTTGGGTCGCGTTCTTTTTATTTTAAAACTATAGGCAAACCTTATAATAATGCAAACAGTAAAAACAGTATTGGGGCAGGATATTGGGGTAGGATCAATCGATGAAATTCTTGAGAGTATGGGTCGCGCACTATCACGTATGCTTCCTGCGCACTGTTTTGTATGCTTCCAGACCCACGCACTGTGCTGTATGCTTCCTAAACTTTGCACCTACTCACGAATGCTTGTCTGCGCACTGTTCTGTATGCTTCCAGACCAGCGCACTGTGCTGTATGCTTCCTAAACTTCGCACCTACTCACGAATGCTTGTCTGCGCTCCATCAAATGCTGCAACAGATGTATAGCAGGTGCGTATGTTTTTGTTTGTTGGTGCGGCCTGCATGGAAGACTGTTCTATTTTCTTTCCTTTCCCTCAGTGTGTGGACAACGGTTTGGGCTGTGTGGGAATGGATTCTTTCTTTGCTTCTCCCAATGCACAGGTATTTGATTTGTCCTCTGGAAACTGTTCTTTATCCAAAAACTTGTTCTATTCTTTAAAAAACTATTTCTTGGCCAGTGCGTGGGCTTTATTTGCATAATGCCAAACAAAAAATTATGTCTTTCTGAAGAAAAAGAAGCTTCTGACTTTTTCCACCAGATTTGATGGAGGAAGTTACGAGGATTAATTCAACTTCCTCACATCCCGGATAGTGGCTTAAGTGCCAGGGGAAATGGGAAAAGTAACGGGCAATTGCCAACGGAAATGGCAAAATGGGTTGGCAATCCCCGTCCAATTTCCCCATGTGGGAAATTGGGGAATTTTATGCCCGTTTTCCAATCCATGATTTGGCAATTGGCAGAGGAAAACCCACGTGTAGGAAATTTGAAGGAAATTGCCAGGAAAGCGGAAATCCGGGTTTGGGATGCCAACCCGGCAGTTGGAAACAAAAGCTAACTTCCCCGACACTAAAACTTGTCGGATGAACCTTCATTTGTATTTATTTAATTAAATACTCCTTAAGTGATTAATTTAATCAAACAAGGAGCAATTAATTAATTAAATATTAATTAATTATTTTAATGCGTTTTATAGCCTAGCAGGAAGAGTTCTTGCCCGAAAATCATGAAACGAAGACCGAAACGATCACAAAAATAAGACGATCGCAAGGAGTCCAATGAACCGTGCAAAGTAATACTTTTCAAAATTTTCTAGTTTTTAATTATTCAATTGTTTTTTGACAATTTTGCGTAGTCAAAATTGGCTGATAACATATCTCAATTAAAAATACTCTTTTGTTTCAAAGAATATGAATTGCCTTGGTGTGTTCAACCGTCGAGAAAACAAAATACATATATAAAATAAAATGGAATTTCACAAGTCATTGAATTAGAATAACTATGAAAGGGAAATAACTGTACCGTGATCGAGGAATGTTTTGTGGTAAAAATCTATCTTGTATTTTAAATCTCCATTAAATCCTAATATCACTATATGGACACCAAGTCACATTCACATGAGTTGTAAAAGTAAAAAGGTAGACATTGAATATCTATCTGAGAAGAATATTCTTAACCTAAGAATAAGGTAATTAGGTACTTTATATACATTTGAATTATGCCAAATAAGTAAGCAAGTTATGGAAAATTTTGTAAAGAATAAGAAGTCAACTTAAAATGGTCGAACTGTAAATTAAATGTGGAATGAACTTAAAGTTTCTTGTAGATGGAAAAAGGAGAAATCTATCCTTACACAATAATGTTCTTAGAATATTAATAGTAACTAAGATGCAATTAAAGAAATGTGTTGTGGGTTTGCCAATCCTTGAGTCATTTTTCTTATGGTTGGGTTATTATTAGTATACATTCATTGGGAAAAGTGTGGCATCGACATGCCTATGTTGTTTTCATGTGTCTATGTGATTCGATGACTTATGTAATTATTGTATGCGTGTTAAGTTTCTTTTATTAGAGCCCTTGCTATGTTGTGTAGTGAGCAATGTAAGTCAAAAAAAAATTATCTAGGTATTTTACTGTTATTCTTCTGTGTGTAAAATGTGGGGTGTTACATATGGTATCAGAGTGGAGGTTCATGCTCTCGAACCTCTGGGATGGATTGGAGTTGTGATGATTCTACATGATGGTTGTGGATATTGGAAGAGTAATTTGATATCTGTTGTAACGTGAACAATGTTGTAATTGTGACCTTATGGAAGCACATGTGGTGCATGTCACTTAGTGCATATTTGTTATCATATTGATGTGCTTGTGATGAGAGTATTCACTCTCTATGTTGTTGATTCAATGGGGAATTCGGGTGTAATGTACTGCCTTGTTGTTTGTGAATGGAATGTTATTGTGGATTGCTGAGGGTTAGAACATTTTGGCTTTATGTGATATGAAGGTGTATTGATGTATTATATGAAATTTTTTATGTAAAGTGAATCACATTTTATCGTGATGTCATCACCATTTTGGGATTAGTTGTGTGCATCGTCGAGTTGTATTATAATTGACTATATGTTGTAACGTTAGACATTGTGTTCCTCATACGTATAATTCATGTAATATGTGATGGTTCATGTCCTGATTTAGGGGCATATGGTGAGTATGATCCCTAGTGTACAGTGATTGCACTTTGGGTGTAGGATGTGGTAATGTGATGTATAGTAACCCATGAAAGTAATGGTTGTGTTATACCCTATATATATATACCATACATAAGACATTATGGTTAATGTGCATGAATCACCATTGTATTAGTGATGTAGTTATGTGTATGTTGTGAACCTTACACTAGACGACCCTAGGGGGATAAAATGTCAAGAGTGTATGGGTAGAGAGAGGAGGCATAGACCACATTTTCATAATATTGAGCCGAGTATGAGTGAGGAAGTGGAGTCTTATATAGACTGAAAAACCACTTTTATCTGTTTAGCATACTTCGAGATTGTTCAGTATATTGTGGGTGCGCACCACCTGAGGCTCAAAATTATGCAACTAGTGTCCCTTGCTCTTTCCTATTAGATTTTTCATTGAACAATCCGATGTGATTTTAACTATGTTGATCCTTGTGGGAGTATGGAGGGATGATTCAGGAAGAGATGATGACAGTTACATTATTTGATATACTCATTCTGGTTACATGTATATTTTTATGAGATAAGGCTTGATTTCCGAGTGCTAGCAACTCGATGAGTACCCCTTTGGTGGCGGTATGAGGCCACATAGTGATTGTAATGTGCTATTTTCTCAATATGTATTTTATTCGTAAATTAATAATTATCTCTTTTATTGTTAGAACCTGCCGTTTTCCTGATTGACATGTTCTTATAGTTTTGGCATTTATTCAGTTGTTGCATTAACATTCAAATTTTGTACTAACCATGGCTAATCAGCCATTTCGTTTTCTTAGATTTCAACTTTCTTTTCATGTTTAAAATTTTATAGCCTTGCCTAAGGCTTTTGATTTTGCCACTTAGCATTTGAATGGATTGTTATGCTGGTTCTAATGTCATAATGTGTTGGAATAGGGTCATGGGATTAACCACGAAGTGGTTGAACCTATAGGCCCGCTTCGTTGTATGGGGGTACGCCCCAAGGAGTTACAGATAACTAGCGAGTTGTTGAACCACGAGTTATTATGTCACTTGGGTTAGGGGTGACAGGGCTCTATGTGCCCAGGGCCATAGGGTGACCCGGCCTCATTAAAAGGAGAAAGGAGACAGACCTCTATGGTTGAGTGACATGATATTCTTATGGCACTCTATGGTTGAGTTACCTGATATTCTTTATGGCACTCTATGGTTGAGTGACCTGATATTCTTGATGGGGATCTATGGTTGAGTGATCCGACTTGATTTTAGCACTATGATTCTTTCTCTTTGGGAGGTATATGGAGTTGTTTTGTGATGCTTTGGGAGATATATGGAGATTATTTCATCATTTCTTGTGATGTGTGGATTTGGTATAATTAGTTATGTGTACTCTTGTGAGTCTTTTTGACACATTGTTATGATTGAGGATTGACTCTCCCCTTAGTTGTTATGGACTATTGGATATTGTCTTGGCACTATGCTGGTACAGTCATGGATTTTGGGTCATGTGATACCCATTGTATATGTATTAGTGTGATCATTCTGTTTGTCAGTCACATGTGTGTACTATATCTATGTCTAGGACATAATTGTTGGAAATTCTTGGCTATGTCAACTACTTTTTGTCATCCCATGGAGGAATTAACATACTTTGTGATGTGATACACTCATGAAAGTAGGTAGCAAGATGTCTCGTGGGTTGTTTGTGTTGTGTTAAGTTTTGTGTGACATCTTGATGTTAGTTATTGTTGGGCACCCACAAACATAAGACAACTGAAAAATTCTAAACAATGAATATTATAATCTTGAGATAAGAAATATTGTAAAAGAAAATGCTAAGTAATAAGGTAAAATGGAACTACCAATCTTCACAGAACAGTAAGAGTTTAAGAAATTATTAAAATTTCTTAACCTTCCTTTGGTCGTGTTATATTAAAATAGATATTTTCTTTAGACGAAACTTGTCGTCATTAAATTCCTTCATTTCTTATCCCTTTTTCTACCCTTGGTGTTGTGTTGCATTGAGGATGATGCTCTTATAAGGGGAGGGGGGAAATGTAGTGCCACTTGTCATTGCACCAGTGCCTTCTATTTTGACTTGTTGCACCTAAGCTTGTATGGATGGTATCTCATACGTACAACGTTTGTTTCGCCTCATTCAAAAGGTGTCGGGAAACTGCTGACGAGATATTCTACATGCAACTGAGTTAGGGAGAAATAGGGAACTTGCAGTATGTCAAATGTCCTCTGGATCAATGAACCTAAGATTGTAAATGAAGTATATGTGACGGATGTGACACCATTGGATAAATTGCGCATATATCCAAACACAGAAAAGTGAAGTTTATGAAGGGGTTACAAGAACGGGTGCCAGTTGTGGAGATTGATGAGGCTACAACAAAGAAAGCAGTCTTCAATGCCAAGGCAGTGTATGAGGACTTTGGCGAAATAATCAACTTTGCAGATGCCTCGTACTGGAGGTAGTGGTGAACAAGGTTTTGAGGGTGAAAATAAGAGTCGAAGTACCCTGCAAAATATAAAAAGATTTTGGAAAGAGTTTGCAAGCTAGACAAAGAGTTGAGAGGAAAAAAGAACAAGGCCATTAATGAATTTGAAGAACATTCAGCTTTGTTTAGAATATAAAGACATAATAGAGGAGAGATTAATTGCGTTAGGACTAGTGCAAAAAAACAAATAAAAATGTTGGATGTAGTGTCGATCAGGAAAAAATGTTTTTTATTTAAAAAAATGAAAATAAATTTTGGATGCGTGCTGGAAAGGATGATGTGATTGATTAGATGGCATGTGGGCTCTCAGACAAGGATATGGGCACCATATGTAGCCTATCATTATCATTACACAATAATTTTAGAATTTTGTTTGGGATCCTATGTGTGAATCACGTGAAACCTTGGAAAAAAAAAGAAATCATTTTTTTTGATTGTACATTGTAAATGAGGCATGGTTATCCTCACGAGGCAGTAATCACTATTTTGTTTATGTAACATACATGCCTCCAACCTAATCACTTCACCCTTGCCACACATTCCTAGCTTGTTCCAAAATCCAAGCTCTATAGCAGGTTATGGACATTCAGCAAGGAGGTTTTGTTAGGTGTTGTAGTCGGAAGTGCTCTGGTAGATAAGTATGCAAGATGTGGAAGCATTAACAGACACAAGAGCTATTTACATGCAAAAACCCAAGTACACATTGGGATTTTTGGTAGTATTTGTTTAGTGCGCAAGGTAGGTAATTTAGTGGAGCAAATGTAATTAATAGGCTTTAAAGCCAAACTCCTCCACATTCGCTAGCATATATGTGCCTATTGTAATCTTCTCCCATCCTGCATAAAAAAATGGGGAAGCTCTAGAACTTGCATGGACATCTAACAAAGCATAGAAGATAGAGGGGTTTTGTCAGATGTTGTAGTTTCAAATGCTTTGGTGGACAGGTATATGAATCTTCTCCATTATAGGCCCTTTCTATATCCAATCAGTTTAGCTTAGCCCTTGTCGCTCATACCCAGGGATTCAATGTTACTAAGACTACAGAGATTTTACGTGTGGTGGAGGATTTGAAAGATAATCCATAGAAATATTTGATAGTTTAGGATTTGAGCATGGTGGGTGTGGTGCTTGGTGGTGTTCCCATTCTAACACTGTTAAGTGATGGCTTAACCCTTGCTGCTTGTGTTGGGGGAATAATTCCTTTTTTTTAGCATTCCTAATTTAGTACACAAGGTTGACTTCAAGCCATTTCTGTCAACATTGGTTTATGAAGCTCAGTTTAAAAGGGAGTTTATTTGGTGCATAGCTAAAGAAAACACTCATTTAGCACTTTCCCATGAATGAGCACACTAACTTGTGGAGAAATTGGATCTTCTTTTCAACACATAGACGAGAAAGTTACAGTAGTTTATTAGAGTGTAGATGGGTGACATATTGCACTGTTGACAATAGACAATGAGTTGATCATTTTGTAATCAACATTTTAAGAAGTCTCATTTGTAGCTTCTTGAATCACTGCAGATGCAGATTTATAGTGTAGAAAACTTCAAGTGATCGGGAATCTTGATGTGATGTTATGGAGGTTAGATCAAGGCTCATGAACTGGTTGACGAAGTGCCCAAGAGAGATGCTGAACCAAATCCTGTGGGTTTGACCGACTCTGTTCCTCCCAGGCATGGTTCATCTCCCCTTATCTTTCATAACTCTCTTACTTTAGTTTTTCGTTTGAAACTTAATATAATTTTTAAAATATTAGGATTATAATACTTTTAATTGTTTTATTTTAACTTGTTGCAAAACAATAAAATGTCGTATCGTAACTCACAAAAAAAAATCAAAATAACTATTTTGTATTAAACCATGAACTTCAACCCTCATTCTGAGGTGATTTAAAAAAAATCCTACCCAACTAGATCACTACAATATTATTTTATCGACAAGACGAAATTGAATTCCCAGTAATAATGTTGACCATCTCCCTGTTTAAAAAGTTAATTTTTGCATTTTTCGGAGACTCATTAAGTACCCTTCGTAACTCTAAAAATGAGATGTTAAGCTTCATTCATGTACCTTGGTATGTGAGGAGTCACCTTAACCTTTGGATTGACCCCAAATGAACATATGTGATCTTTTTGACGCTCTTATAGGAGCCCTATTACACTATTTTACAGTAGTAGACAAGCTGTTAAATCTAGAAAGTTGGCTTTCATTTTGAACCGCCATTTGAAACCTGGATAGAGAAATTATTATCCATCTTCGCAAACCTCTAGTGTTTTTACTAGAAAATTGCATGGAACCTTCAGTTTAGGGAAAAATACTTTTCTGGATAGTCTTGACAATGGCATTTTGTAGGCCTCTGGTCGCAGTTTGACAAGGTCAAACTGGACCAATTAGGACCGGTGGCTTCAGAAAACTTGTCTCCGTTTGAAGAATTGTTTTCTAGTTATGAGTTTCATCGACTTTGTTGAATTCTCCTTATATAGGGAAATTTGTAGGAAGTTTCTCGTTGTGCATTCATCCATCAAACGTCAATTTTGGATGTGGTTTTCTAAGCCCTCGAGCTAACTTTTGTTCATTTGCACTGGGCCAACTACGACCAGTGGCCCTGTAAAACTAGCTGCCAAACATAAACCGTTCGCTAGTTCTAAATTCCGTCAGTTGCTATGAACTCTTGGTATATAAGTGGACATGTAGAAATTTAATCGTGGTGTGTGTTCTCATCGAAGACAACATTTGGAAGCAGGTTTCTTAGCCTCCAAGCCCGTTTTGAACATTTTTGTAGCTAGTAAGAAAATGTAAAAATAGAAAGTTGTGGGACCCTCGTCGGGTTGCCAAACCACCGTGGAAACTTTTGACACATGTAAATAATGTTTAAAAACTCTATAGTGTAACTTGTTGTGTGAAATAGAACTTTTGACAAAATGGTGTTTTCTCTCTCTTCCCTTCTCTTTCTCTCTCCTGGGTTACAAAATGAAGTGAAATGAAATGTAATGAATACATGTCTCTAAACCTTTTCTTTCGATTGCAAATTGTAATTATTATTATATGTAAATGGGAAACTGAAAAATGTTAATTATGTTAGATTAGGGTGGATGCCATGCCAGTGATTTATCACTGATTTCATGCTCACGTGGTTTTGCAGGATGAAAGAATGATGACGGAAAGGTGATGTGTAATTTATTAATTATCATTGTAATTTATATATTTCATTGTAAAATGAATATATGTATAATGTAGTCTCATGTTACAGAAAGTTATAATTGATAATTTTCTAATCTGTATGAGATGCTAGTTTTTAGGGATATCTAGGAAATGTGTATTTAATTATAGGTTCAATTTGATTTATAGTACACATGGTAAAAGGTAAAAAAAAGAGGGTTATATATATATATATAAGGTAAATGAAATTTGAAGTAATATCTTGTAGTGCATACTCAATGTTCAATAAATGATTAATGAATCATCTTGTGCATTCTTACTTTGTAAATGTAATAAAGAGATTTAATCGAAACACTCTACCCTTGTATAATATCTGAGCATAACTTGTTTTCATGTGTGATACTCCTTACCGTAGAAGACATTGAAAACTGTAGAATGAAATTAAACTCTGCACTCGATGGAACCTCCTAGTTTGGGTAAACAAGAGCCCAAGAATGGGTTTATCATCTTAGTCAATATGTTTAGTGACATTGTCATAAACCTGTCTGATAGGAGCGACACAGTCAAACTTCATTTGGAGTAAGTAGAGCTAACTCCTCCTTCGTATCCTAGTGGACTACCTTGTCTTCCTAAGATAGATTTAAAATTAAATTTCTTCATCGAATGAAATCCTTGTTGGATTCAAACGACATAAATGGAGATCGTGATATAGTTGTTCTATGTCTTGCATTCTTGTTAGTGAACTCTTTAGTCCCTCGCAGATAAATGTCTTATCTTTGGCTTGTGACAATATAGTTCCTTGAACTCTCATGAAGGGTTTATAGAGTAAATATGTTTTTAACCTTAATCTAATCTATAATAGGGATTAAAGCCCTGAGTGAAAATTGGAATTAAAATAAACCTTAGTTGTTTTGGAGGTTAACATGTGGGTAGAAAATTATAAGTAACTCTTTACAAAACAAAATTGTTTTGAAAGATGTTGACCTAAGAGAACCCAAGAAACCAAAATCTTGTTCCGTAATACCTTGTTAGGTCCATTTATGACATTAAGAAATAAATAATATTTCACATGTGGAATCATGAAAGGTAGAAAGATGGGACCCTACCTTGAACACAAATCACTTGTGGTTCATGTGTAGTTTATAATGCTTCTAACCATGTACTTCTTTAAGATGTCAGACAAGTACTTTCGTAACTCTTTTGTTTTAAAGTGATGGTAATAATGAGACCATAATGCGATGTAAAAGTAAAGCATAGAAGAGTAAAAATGAGTTTTGAGGTTAGGGATAATGCCACTCTTGGAGTCCTTATAACTCAATTAAATATTTTCATGTGTTACAAAGAATATGAGTTTCCCCTTGGTGAGATCAAACTTGGAGAAAAAAAAAGATATATATATATATATATATATCTGGAATTCAACAAGTTCTTGAACTAGAAGAATGTTGAATCAGGGAAATAAAGATACCATGATCGAAGAATGTTTATGGGAAAAATGTATCTTGAATCTAAACCCCCACCCCTTCCTTAATCAACTAATATTGCCTGTTGGACATCAAGTTAGATTCTCTTGAGTTACAAGGGGTAAAAATCTAGACATTGAATAAAATTTGAGAAGCATATTCTTAACATAAGAACAAGATAATTAAGTACTTTATATGTGATTTGAATTATGCCAAATAAGCAAGTAAGTTATGAAATTTCCGTGATGCATAAAAAAAGCCAACTTAAAATGGTTGAACTATAAATTAAATGTGGAATGAACTTAAGATTTTGTAGATGGAAAAAGGAGAAAGCTATCCTTGCATAATAATGTTCTTAGAATGTTAATCGTAACTAAGATGCAATTAAAGAAATGATGTGTTGTGGGTTTGCCAATCCTTGAGTCATTTTTCTTGTGGTTGGGTCATTGCTAGTATCCATTCATTGGGAAAAGTGTGGCATCGACATGCCTATGTTGTTTTCATGTGTCTATGTGAGTCGATGACTTATGTAATTGTTGTATGCATGTCAAGTTTCTGTATTTAGAGCCCTTGTTGTGTTGTGTAGTGAGCAATGTAAGTCAAAAAAAAATTATCTGGGTATTTTACTGTTATATTTCTGTGTGTAAAATGTGGGGTGTTACATATGGTATCAGAGCAGAGGTTCATGCTCTCGAACCTCTGGGATGGATTGGAGTTGTGATGATTCTGCATGATGGTGGTAGATATCAAAAGAGTAATGTGATATATGTTGTAATGTGAACAATGTCGTAATTGTGACCTTATGGAAGCACACATGGTGCATGTCACTTAGTGCGTAATTATTATCATATTGATGTGCTTGTGATGAGAGTATTCACTCTCTATGTTGTTGATTCAATGGGGAATTTTTTGTGTAATGTACTACCTTGTTGTTTATGAACATAATGTTATTGTGGATTGCTGAGGGTTAGAACATTTTTGTTTTATGTGATATGAAGGTGTATTGATGTATTGCATGACAAAATTTATGTAAAGTGAATCAAATTTTATCGTGATGTCATCACCATATTGGGATTAGTTGTGTGCATCGTCATGTTGTATTGTAATTGACTATATGTTGTAAGGTTAGACATTGTGTTCCTCATACGTATAATTCATGTAATATGTGATTGTTCATGTTGTGATTTAGGGGCATATGGTGAGTATGATCCCTAGTGTACAGTGATTGCACTTTGGGTGCAGGATGTGGTAATGTGATGTATCGTAACCCGTGAAAGTAATGGTTGTGTTATACCCTATATATATATACCATACATAAGACGTTATGGTTAATGTGCGTGAATCACCATTGTGTTAGTGATGTAGTTATGTGTTATGTTGTGAAACCTTACACTAGATGACCCTAAGGGAAGAAAATTGTGTAAGAGTGTATGTGAGGAGAGAGGAGGCATGGACCAGGTTTTCATAATCTTGAGCCATTGAGTACTGAGTGAGAAAGTGGAGTCTTATATAGATTGAAAACCCACTTTTATCTATTTAGTATACTGTCAACACTTGCTCAATGGGTATATTGTGGGTATGCACACCTTAGGCTTAAACTAGATGCAACTAGTGTACCCTGCTCTTTCCTATTGGAATCGTTCATTGAATAATCCTATGTGATTTTGACTATGTTGATCCTTGTGGGAGTATGGAGGGATGATTCAGAAGAGATGATGACAGTTACATTATTTGATATACTCATTTTGGTTACATGTATATTTTCCAATGAGCTAAGGCTCGATGTCCGAGTGCCAACAACTCGATGAGTACCCCTTTGGTGGTGGTATGAGGCCACATAGTGATTGTAATGTGATATTTTCTCAATACGTATTTTATTCATAAATTAATCATTAATCTCTTTTATTTTTGTTAGAACCAACCATTTTCCTGATTGACATGTTCTTATATTTTGGGCATTTATTTGGTTGTTGCACTAACATGTGGATTTTGCACTAACTTTGGCTAATTAGCCATTTGTTTTTCTTAGTTTTAAAATTTCTTTTCATATTTAAAAGTTTTATATCCTAGCCCAAGGCTTATTTATTTTGCCACTTGGAATTTGAATGGATTGTTATGCTGGTTCTAATGTCGTAATGTGTTGGAATAGGGTCATGGGATTAACCATGGAGTGGTTGAACCTATGGTCCTGCTTCATTGTATGGGGGTACACCCCAAGGAGTTATAGATAACTAGCGGGTTGTTGAACCACGAGTTATTATGTCACTTGGGTTGGGGGTGACGGGGCTCTATGTGCCCAGGGCCATAGGGTGACCCAACATCATTAAAAGGAGAAAGGAGATGGTCCTCTATGGTTGAGTGACCCAATATTCTTTATGGGGCTCTATGGTTGAGTTACCCGATATTCTTTATGGCACTCTATGGTTGAGTGACCCGATATTGGTTTATGAGGCTCTATGGTTGAGTGACTCTACTTGGTTTTGGTACTATGGAGATTATTTCTCTTTGGGAAGGTATATGGAGTTGTTTTTTGTGTGCTTTTAGAGATATATGGAGATTGTATTCATGATGTCTTGTGATGTGTGGAGTTGGTATAATGAGTTATGTGTACTCTTGTGAGTCTCGTTAGACATTGTTATGATTGAGGCTTGACTCTTCCCTTGGTTGTTATGGACTATTGGATATTTTCTTGGCACTATGTTGGTATAGTCATGGATTTTTTTTTGGGTCATGTGATACCTGTTGTATATGTATCAGCATGATTATTCTGTTTTTAGTCACATGTGTGTACTAGATCTATGTCTAGGACATAATTGTTGGAAATTCTTTGCTATGTGGACTAAGTTGTTATCATTCCATGGAGGAATTAAAAGACCTTGTGATGTGATACAGTCATGAAATTAGGTAGCAAGATGTCTCATGGGTTGTTTGTGTTGTGTTAAGTTTTGTGTGACATCTTGATGTTAGTTACTTGTTGGGTACCCACAAACATAAGACAATTGAAAAATTATAAACAATGAATATTATAATCTTGAGATAAGAAATATTGTAAAAGAAAATTTTCTAAACTAAGTAATAAGGTAAAACGGAACTACCAATCTTCACAGAACATTATTAGAGTTTAAGAAATTGTTAAAATTTCTTGACCTTCCTTGGTCACGTTCTATTAAAATAAATATTTTCATTAGACAGAACTGGTCGTCATTAGCTTTCTTCATTGCTTATCCCTTTTTCTACCCTTAGTGTTGTGTCGCATCAAGGATGATGCTCTTATAAGGGGAGGGAGATGTGGTGCCTAGCTCTGTCGTGTCTTGTAAAAAATCTTGTAAGAAGGCCTTCAAGTAGGTTATAACTCCTATTCAGACATTTTTGGAGGATTGTCTGAATAAATCGGTCACTAATGGTTTCTTCTAACCTTATATGGGAAACTCAGAGATACCTTACCCTATGAGACTTGATCATGGGCTCGAATCTTGTGCAAGTTAACTCACCTTGTCCTAACTCAATGGCATGTTGGGTGGTTCTCATACCAATGTGATTTAGTTATTATCCTTTGAAGAGGTAAGATTCATACACCTTAATGCATGAAGTGTGTCAGCTTGGTGGTGCGGGCTCACCTTGCCACGAGTTATGTTTGCTATGGATGTGTTACGAATGTTTTGAAGAGATAATTGGGGAAAATCCCTCTCAATCACTCGTTAGGAAAGAACAACGTTAGTTAATAAAGTAAAAAAGGGGGGGTAATGGGATTTCTCATGAAATGAGAAGAATGGTTTTAATTTTTTTTTTAAAATAAGAATTAGAAATATAATTAAAAGGGAGGGGAGATTATTTGTTTTAGGTTCTTTATGTTTTTTGGAGTTAAAACAAATAAATGAAATAAAAGAGTTAAATTTTAAAAATCCCGTGAAAAGGGTGATTTAGGGAAAAAAGGGCGCTAGGGATCCTTATCTATTTTTTCTTCCTTTTTGTTGAATGGAGACAGAGTAGTCACCACCATGAGGAAGGAGAGCTTCAAACCAGATTTACGTACCCACCAGGCGTTGAGGAAGGAATTTTTTTTTCATTAATGGACTGCAACATAGGGATTCCTATTTTGTGCAAACATTAATGAATGGTGAGCATGATTGTGTTGAAAGAAAATTTGGGTTGTTGGTATGTTGTCTCCCTGGTAGGCGTGTGGGGCAGTATAGTAAATTTGTTTGATGCTGTTATAGTGTTTAACCAAATGAAAAAATGAGATAGCCTCTCATGGATTATTTTTCAGCTATGCATGGAATACATGGGTTCCTCACGAACTAGTCACACTGGTCCACCTATGCAAATAAACAGATCTTTGAACCGATCAGTTACATTTTCTTGTATTCAGCCTGCCTGTTCCAAAATACCAATGCTAGTTACGAGTATAGATGTCCATCTAAGCATAATGGAAATCTGAATATATATTTTCAGTTTCTCCCCCCCCAGTCAGCACCAAAATGGGTATTTTACTAGTTTAGGTAGTTGTAAGTGCCCTGACAGATTTTCCTGCAATAGGTGGAAGCATACAAAAGGCAAGTAGATTTTTAAAGAAGAAAAAAAAAAATTGAGAAAAATGTGGGTTCATGATCTGGAACAGTTGTAGGTTATCAACGAAATGGGTATGTTGAAAAATCTTAGAAACTTTCAAGCAACTACATTTGTAGGTGTAGAGCCTCCTGTCCTTTGCCAGCATTCTCTTAGCCATGTTCAAGTATGGAGCCTTGTGCAGGCCCTAGAAAATTGTCAGAACTTAATGGGAAACATATTCTGTTGGAAAAATTCAAGTGATCGGGAAGTTTGTGTGACGTTGTGGAGGTTAGATCAAGGCTCGTGAACTGATTGACGAAGTGCCCAAGTGAGATGCTGAACCAAATCCTGTGGGTTTGACCGACAACATTCCTCCCAGGCATGGTTCACCCCCCTCCCCCAATTATCTCTCATAACTCTCTTACTTTTTTTTTCATTTGCAACTTAATATAAATTTTAAAATATTAGGATTATAATACTTTTAATTGTTTCATTTTAACTTGTTGCAAAATAATGAATTGTCGCATCGTAACTCACAAAACATCAAAATAACGCTTTTGTATTAAACCATAAACTTCAACCCTCATTCTAAGGTGATTTTAAAAAAATCCTACCCAGCTAGATCACTACAATTTTATTTTATCGACAAGACGAGTTTGACTTCCCAGTAATAATGTTGACCATCTTCATATTTAAATAGTTAATTTTAGCATTTTCTAGAGACTCATTAAGTACCCTTCGTAACTTTGAACATTAGATTTTAAGCTTCATTCATGTACCTTGGTATGTGAGGAGTCACCTTAACCTTTGGATTGACCCCAAATGAACATATGTGATCTTTTTGACACTCTTATAGGAGCCCCGGTACACTGTATTGAAGTGGTAGGAAGCTATTAAATATAGAAAGTTTTCTTTCATTTTTAACCACCATTTGAAACTTGGATAGAGAAATTATTATCCATCTTCACAAAACTCTAGTGTTTTTACTAGAAAATTCCATGGAACCTTCAGTTTAGGGAGAAACACTTTTCTAGATAGTTGGACAATGGCATTTTGTAGGCCTCTAGTCGTAGTTTGACAAGGTCAAACTAGACCAATTAGGACCAGTGGCTTCAAAAAACTTGTCGCCGTTCGAAGACTATTTTCTAGTTCTAAGTTTCATCGACTTTGTTGAATTCTCCTTATATAGGGAAATTTGTAGGAAGTTTCTCATCATAGGGTCATCCTTCAAAATTCAATTTTGGACGTGTTTTTCTAAGCCATCGAGCTATTTTTTGTTCATTTGCACTAGGCCAACTATGACCAGTGACCCCAGAAAACTAGCCGTCAAACATAAACCGTTCGCTATTTCAAAATTCCATCAGTTGCTATGAACTCCTTGTATATATGTGGACATGTATAAATTAAATCATGGTGTGCGTTCTCATTGGAAGACAACATTTGAAAGTGGTTTCTTAGCCTCTAAGCCTGTTTTGAACGTTTTTGTAGCTAGTAAGAAAATGTAAAATTAGAAAGTTGTGGAACCCTTGTCAGGTTGCCAAACCACCGTGGAAACTTTTAACACATGTAAATAATGGTTTAAAAACTCTATAGTGTAACTTGTTGTGTGAAATAGAAATTTTGACAAAATGGTGTTTTCTCCCTCTTCCCTTCTCTTTTTCTCTCATGCGTTACGAAATGAAGTGAAATGAAATCTAATAAATTGCATGCCTCTAAACCTTTTTTTTCAATTACAAATTGTAATTATTATTATATTTAAATGGGAAACTGAGAAATGTTAATTATGTTAGATTAGGGTGGATGCCATGCCAGCGATTTATAGCTGATTTCACACTCACGTGGTTTTGCAGGAATGATGGCGAAAAGGCGATGCGTAATTCATTAATTATCATTGTATTTTATATAGTTCATTGTAAAATGAATATATGTATAATGCAGTCTCATGTTACAGAAGGTTATATTTGATAATTTGCTAGTATGTATGAGATGCTAGTTTTTAGGGATATCTAGGAAATGTGTATTTAATCATAGGTTCAATTTGATTCATAGTACACATGGTAAAAAGGTTATATATATATATAATGTAAAAAAATTTGAAGTAATATCTTGTAGTGCATACTTAGTGTTCAATAAATGATTAATGAGTCATCTTACGCATTCATACTTTGCAAATGTAATAAAGAGATTTAATCGAAACACTCTACCCTTGTATAATATCAGAGCATAACTTGTTTTCATGTGTGATACCCCTTACCGTAGAAGACATTGAAAATTGTAGAATGAAATTAAACTCTGCACTTGACGAAACCTCCTAGTTTGAGCAAACAAGAGCCCAAGAATGGGTTTATTGTCTTAGTCAGTATGTTTAGTGACATTGTCATAAACCTGTTTAATAGGAGCGACACAGTCAAACTTCATTTTGACTAAGTAGAGCTATCTCTTCCTTCGTATCCTAGTGGACTACCTTGTCTTCTAAAGATATATTTAAAATTAATTTTTTTCATTGAATGAAATCCTTGTTGGATTCAGACGACATAAATGGAGATCATGATATAGTTGTTCTATGTCTTGCATTCTTGTTAGTGAACTCTTTAGTCCCTCGCAGATAAATGTCTTATCTTTGGCTTGTGACAATATAGTGCCTTGAACTCTCATGAAGGGTTTATAGAGTAAATACATTTTAACCTTAATCAAATCTATAATAGGGATTAAAGCCTTGGGTGAAAATTGGAATTAAGCTTAACCTTAGTTGTTTTGGTGGTTAACATGTGGATAGAAAATTTTAAGTAACTCTTTGGAAAACAAAGTTGATTTGAAAGATGTTGACTTTAGAGAACCCAAGAAACCAAAATCTTGTCCCATAATCCCTTGTTATGTCCTTTTATTACATTAAGAAATAAAGGGTATTTCACATGCGGAATCGTGAGATGCAGAAACATGGGATCTTACCTTGAACACAAATCACTTGTGGTTCATGTGTAGTTTATAATGCTTATAACCATGTACTTCTTTAAGATGTCAGACAAGTACTTTCTTAACTCTTTTGTTATAAAGCGATGGTAATAATGAGACCATAATGCGATATAAAAGTAAAGGATAGAAGAGTAAAAACAAGTTTTGAGGTTAGGGATAATGCCACTCTTGGAGTCCTTATAACTTGTTATCCTCGTTTTGAGTTTACGACAAAAGGATCGGATAACCCCTACGGAATTTTCAAAGTGATTTTGTGTTATGACCTCCTTTCAAGCAAATCGGGTTTTCGGGTGTTATTAACATTTTGACATGAGTTTACCTGCTTTATGTCTCTTGACTTCCGAAACCCGAAACCCGCCTCATATAGTGTAAATCGGGTTTTCGGATATCTAATGCATCGGAACATCCATGATCTAAAACATGCTTTGTGTCGCTTGAATTCCGAAACCCGAAATCCGCTTTATACTAAGAAAATCTCTTTGCATCGGGTTTTCGGACTCCACGTGCATCGGAACATCCATGATCTAAAACATGTTTTGTGCTTCATGTTTTCCGATTCCCGAAGTCCACCCAATCCTTTGTTTCAGGTTTTCGAGGCTATAGAACATCTAAACACCTCATGTTTCATGCTTCTTGTTTTCCGATTCCTGAAACCCGAAATACACTAAAACTTCTCGTGTTGGGTTTTAACGCCTCTCAAACACGCTGACGTGGCATTCATGCCGAGTGGTCGGTGAGTTGGCACGTGCCGAGCTGAAGTGTATTTATGACTAGTTTTATTATAAATACGCGGATTTCCACGTCATTTCTACCGTTTATAATTTTAATTTGTGGATTTTTCGCATGCTCTCCCGTCTCCAAAACCCGCAAACTCGCGTTTCTCGACTGGATTGTCCGAAATCGATCTTGCATTCATTAAATTGAAGGTATTTTTCGTCTCCGTCCTTGTTCTTGTCTGTTATCGATCGATTGCGCATTGGTTTCTCCCAATTTCTTGTTGGGTGGTTGAAGTTTTTCTTCCCTTTTCTTTTGCGCTGTTTCAGGAAGAGTTTTGGGTTTTTAGGGTTTATCCCTTTTGATTATCACTGGGTTATGTTTTCTTGAAAATCTTATTGTATGCATGATTCTTGGATAGCACAAAAAGAGGATTGTATATTTGGCATGTGAATTAGACCCTGTTTTTGTTTCTGGGTTTTCAAAAGTTGTTTTGCAGAACCAAGGACCGAAATACATTCTAAGTCCAAAGTGCCAGGTTTCTATAGCTTTCCGACCTTCGGGGTTTCTCAACGTTCCGCCCTCAAAGGCAAGCGTGGGTTCCTCCGAGGTTCCGACCCTACAAACAGAGTGTCGGGTTTCCATAGTGTTCCGTCATCAAAAGAAGGTGCGGGTTTTCACATAGTTCCGACAGCAAAAGCCAGTGCGGGTTTCTCTAGTTTTCCGTCATCAAAGTTAAGTGTCGGGCCTTGCAAAAGTTCCGACATAAGTAAGATTGTCGGGTTCTTAGGATCTTCCGGCATTCTCTTCAGCTTGTCAGACTTTCCAATTTTTCTGACATTCCTGCATTTCCAGTCAATCGGGTTTTACGGTGTGTAGAGCATCTTCTGAATTTTGAACCTCTATGCCTTCAACATTCTTCATGACAGACCCCGGTCCATCACAGGAGAAGACCGAGAAATCGAGCAGGATGAAGTATAAATTTAAGAAACCAGAATCCCCGTTGTATATCGACTGCAATTATGATATTCGGGATACTGAACTTGGCAACATCGATATGGATGATTTCTGGAACAGGGTTAGAAGTCCTTCTCAAACACAATGGATGACATCCTTAGCAAACAGTGGCTTGCCTCTGGCAGCAAGCTTTCCTCTATCTGCCCAATGTCTAGAATTCATTCTGGCCTGTGCATCTAACTATGACTCTGCTTCTCGTTCCGTTAGGAACCCAGCCGGAGAGGTGGTTATCAAGCTAGATGGAACTTATCTTGACGATCTCCTGAAATTACCCAATTTCGAGGAGTATGGGAATCTAAATATGAAGTCAGCCCAGAAGACCTGGGATAATAACAAAGAAGACTGTATAAAAGATGTCAATAAGAAGTTCCTGGCCAAAGCTAAGCCAGCGATATCCAGATTTCCTAGGACTATTCCTAGGTGTGACTTCATACAGGAAATAAATGATATCATCACACTGCTTAGCCGGGTATTTGGTTTACCAGAATCAAATCTATTTCATGGATGGATGTACCAGTTCATGGTCACCATCAAGAAGAACGAGCAAGGGATTGACTGGGGAACCCTTATCAGTGATGAAATTGATGCTCAAATGACGATGGTCCTATCAACCGGAAAGTTTTACATGTTCTCATATGTGGCCTATGCAGCAGCTGGGATGAGAAACTATCCCAGACTTGATACAAAAGGAAGCAGAATAACAAACCCAATCTACAAGTATTTTCCCCAAATAACAAAGAAGGGATCTAAGGAACAATTTAGAAGGGTGAATGATGCCTTTTTCTACGAGAACATCTGCAGGCTGAACCCAGGGCTGAGAAAAACAAGAGTCTCCGACGAGGCTTGGGCTGAGGTATCTAAATGGGGATGTATCTTCCTACAGTTCAGGAAGTTTACATACATTCGAACAGTGATGTATTCAGGAGAGCCTTTCTGTCTGCCTCGCTATCCAGGGGATAGATTAATATTGTTGGAATTGGTCAGACAACTGTTGGATTTCCACAAGTTCCAACAGAGCAAGCACAAGGCAGCAGTATCTTTCCCAATTTCTATTGGGAGATACACTTGTTCGACAGTGGCAAAGGCCAGAAGTGCTGAGTGTGAGCTTCAAGAAAAATTAAAGAAGCATATGAAGTCTCGGGATGGTTTCGACATCCGAGGAGTGCTTCGAGCCTATGGAGCTCAGCATCTGCACAGACCCGATATTGAGGATATCTGGATTGATCTGCGGAACGAAGTTGCGGTACGCAGAAAAGATAATAGTAGGCTGACTATTAATGAAATTCAGACACTGGGGCTTTCTGATTTTCCAGATGGCACTACAGACAATGAGAGTGTGCTGGATATCTCCTATGATGGGATTAATGAGGATCAATATGTGTTCCCACCTATTGATTGGTCAGTTAGTGAGAAAGCCTCTATTACAGATAGGACGGCTCCAATTCTCACTCGCACTAAGAAATGGCTTTCTTCTTGGGGGATGAATTTTAATGATGACAAGTTTCCAAAATTGGCTGCTTCAGAGGTGGGGCCCTCCCAACAGAAAAAGGACAAAGAATCTTCTGGGGGGCCTATAAAAATCAGGATTCCTAAGAAGAGGAAAGAAAGACAAATCTCTTCAATTGTTTCTCCAGCTCAAACAGTGGTTGTGCCAGAATCACCAACACCTCCAGAAATAGGAGAAATTAATTTGGAAGAAGGAGGAAGCCAGATCTTGACTTCATAATTTGTTGATAGTCAGACCAAAGAAACTTTGTCTCTTGCATCCCAGGGTTTGGCATTTGAATCTGTACCTCCACCTCAACAACCACTACAACCTCCTCATTCCCCATCTACTTCTTCAAGTATGGCAGGTATTTTCTCTGGGCTCTCTCCCCTTTCTACTGGAACCCAAATAATTACCAGCTCGCCACAACCTGTGCCTCTCTTTGTTGCACCTACTACCATGTTGGCCACTGTTCCCCCTCCAATAGTAGAATCTTCTCCTCTTGAGAGTAGATTACCAGTTACTACAACATTGGCAGTTTCTTCGGATACTCCACAATGGTTGAGTGAGCAAACTCCCAGGAAAAGGAAAGTGATTGTACCCCTGCCACCCCTTGATTTTAGCTCACTCAAGACTTCTACTGCGAAATCAGCCAAGAAACCCAAAACAGTTTCAAGGGTTTTGGTTGATGCTTCAGGAGATAAGTTTGCAGAGATTGCTACTCCCTCGGCTGACAAGACTAGAGAGGATATAACAGCTTCTGATTATCAGATAACCAAGGTGGCTCTAGGGAAAGTAACAGCAGAAGGAGCGCAACAAGATGCACGGGCTTCTGTAGATGTGTTGTGCCAAAAGTTGAAAGAATCAAAGGACAGCAGAGATCAGCTTAAGGAGAAAGTGGAGCAGTTGACAGAGATTTTGATTAAACTCTCAAAACCCCTTGAATCCATACCACCTTCTTCTGTTTCTGCTGGATTTGATGTCTCATCGGTGCCTACCATTGAGAAAATTGCTAAAAAAGGAAGGGTGGTTGATGAATGGATTCAAAAGTTGCTCCAACAAGGAAAGGAGGTGATAAAAGACGTGGTGAAGGTTCATGAGTCTTTAGGGGAAATTCAAAAGGAAGGAGAAAAGATGGATGAGGAATTCACTGATGAAATTGGACAGCTGGATTTGACTTGTGAAGCTCTCCAAGTGTTGAAGCAATTTCCAGCAAACCTGTTGGTGGAAGAAGGTATTCTCCCACACACAGATAAACATTTCCAGCTGATCAAGGCCATCAAGTTCAGAGTAAGGATTCTCAATGAAGCTTGCAGTAAGTTGAGAGAATCAAGGGATAAATTGATCAATGGGAGAAGTGATCTGGAAGAAGAATTGCTAAAGATTTGTCCAGATGTGTCAGTTGGAACCTCAAGTATCCTATCAGCAGATGATCTCTTCAAACAAGTCCAAGGATCAATTCAGCATGAACCTGTACACGGGTTTGACCTTGAAGTCATTGGTCATTTTGCAAGGATGGAACATACGCTGGAGGCCTTAAGAAAGCTCAATAAAAGATTGAAAAAGCTTCCCGGGAGTGCTTCTGATATTCATGAAACCTGTGAGATATGGAATGATCATTCCAATGCGCCCGATGAAAATGAAATGCAGGGCATTATTCGAAAGTTTCAGGAGTTTCAGAACAGAAAGTCCCAGCTGGAGGAAGAAAGAGAAAAAGATGATGATTCGGACTAAGTTTCAACATCCCATGTCATTTCTATTTTTAGAATGACATGCCTGTTTTATTTCCGTTTTATCATATTTTTAATTCAGACTTTGACTTGATCTCCTGCGTGAGAATCATGCAAAAGTTGAACTTTAGTTAAACATGCTACTTTTCAGGATCTGTCCTATTTTGGCTCTTATTCTTTTGTTATAAATAAGGGATGCCTGTGCATTCCAAAGGGTCGAGAATTTTTGGAGAATTAAGAGGCTATTGGAAAGAAGAAAAACTTTGTGTTTTCTTTTAATCATTTTGAAGAATAGAAGGTGATATCGTTTTACAGACTTTGTGTTTTGGAATATATCTTACTTGAGATAGTGTTCTTATGTTCATGATCTTAAGCTATTCTTTGCATAGAATCTCAGTATTTCTAATTATCTCAGACATTACATTTGTGATCTAAAACTCGTATGATTATTTCGTGCTCTGTGTTTACTCGAAAGAAAATACGTTTCTCCCATTTCCTTTCTACCGTACTTATTTCATTGTAACAGTTTCTAACCGATTTCACCTACAGAAGCAATATTCTTAAATTGTGTGAATGTGGAATTCGGGATCTCATCCCAACCCCCAATGGTTAGATTAGTGTGAATACTGTATATATTATTTACTATGTTTTAGGTTAGCAAAACAGGCAGCCTCACCTGTCTTTGAGGAGGGATTAAATCTCATGTACTGTGGTTGAACCTCATATTTTGGTTGAAAATTTTAAGTAACTCTTTGGAAAACAAAGTTGATTTGAAAGATGTTGACTTTAGAGAACCCAAGAAACCAAAATCTTGTCCCATAATCCCTTGTTATGTCCTTTTATTACATTAAGAAATAAAGGGTATTTCACATGTGGAATCATGAGATACAGAAACATGGGATCTTACCTTGAACACAAATCACTTGTGGTTCATGTGTAGTTTATAATGCTTATAACCATGTACTTCTTTAAGATGTCAGACAAGTACTTTCTTAACTCTTTTGTTATAAAGCGATGGTAATAATGAGACCATAATGCGATATAAAAGTAAAGGATAGAAGAGTAAAAACAAGTTTTGAGGTTAGGGATAATGCCACTCTTGGAGTCCTTATAACTCAATTAAAATATTGATGTGTTACAAATAATATGAGTTTCCCCTTGGTGAGATCAAACTTGGAGAAAAAAAAAAGATATTTATATGAAATCTAAATACAATTTCTTGTTGGGAGAATGTTGAATCCGGAAATAAAGATACCGTGATCAAAGAATGTTTATGGGAAAAATGTATCTTGAATCTAAACCCCCAGCCCTTCCTTAATCAACTAATATTGCCTGTTGGACATCAAGTCAGATTCTCTTGAGTTGAAAGGGTAAAATGTAGACATTGAATAAACGTTTGAGAAGCATATTGTTAACATAAGAACAAGATAATTAAGTACTTTATATGTGATTTGAATTATGCCAAGTAAACAAGTAAGTTATGGAAATTTTCGTGATGCATAAAAAGCCAACTTAAAATGTTCGAACTGTAAATTAAATGTGAAATGAACTTAAGATTTTGTAGATGGAAAAAGGAGAAAGCTATCCTTGCACAATAATGTTCTTAGAATGTTAATCGTAACTAAGATGCAATTAAAGAAATGTGTTGTGGGTTTGTCAATACTTGAGTCATTTTTCTTATGGTTGGGTCATTGCTAGTATCCATTCATTGGGAAAAGTGTGGCATCGACATCCCTATGTTGTTTTCATGTGTCTATGTGAGTCGATGACTTATGTAATTATTGTATGCGTGTCAATGTTTTGTATTTAGAGCCCTTACTATGTTGTGTAGTGAGCAATGTAAGTAAAAAATTTTTATCCAGGTATTTTACTATTATTCTTCTGTGTGTAAAATGTGGGATGTTAGACCATCTCACGTGTTATGCGTTGTCCTAAGCAATCCCTTGTGTTGTCATGTATCAAACAATGTAATTCAAAAAAGATAAAATTATTCCGGTATTTTTTTTGCATCATCCTTTGATGCGTCTCAACACCAAAGGTTTAAGGATACATAATAAACCAAGTCAACTGATGACACATGATAGTTGTAACTAAAGAACTTGTCGGTAAATTGCGACCATAATGAAGAAAACTAATTGTTGTAAGGTATGAAATTTTGCTGTTTTGTTAAGCTTGGCAGAAAGTCAATCTTTTATGTTTATTAGTTACTAGTCAAGCTCATTGGAATTATTTCTTAATCTCCAGTCATCTTATTGTAATGACCCATTAATGTTTAGGAATTTCAATTGTCTTAAAGTTTTTGGGTGCCCAGATAGTAGATTGAGCATCAAGTCAAGATGTCACATATAACTCAACACAACACAAATGAACCATGAGACATATTGCTAGTTATACTTTCACGACTGTATCACATCACAAGAACCTCTAATTCCACCATGGAAGAGATAACAAGTTGTGAGTCCACATAACGAAATAATTTCCATCAATTATGTCATAGGCATAAATCCAACAAACACATGTGACTGAAAAACAACGAATCATCACTGCTTGATACATATAAAAATGGTATCACATGACCCAAATACCATTGACATATACTGACATAGTGCCAAGTCAATATCTCAATAGTACATACTAACCAAGGGGAGCAGTCAAACCTTAATCATAAAATGGGTAACAAGATCGGTCAACTAAGAGGTAACATAACTCTATAACACCAACTCCAATTTTGATCACGTTGAACTCCATAGATCTCCCATAAGCATAAAAAATAACCTCCATATACCTCCCAAAGAATCACAAAACAACTCCATATACCTCCCAAATAGAAAGAATCATAGTGCTCAAAACCAGGACCGAGTCACTCAACCATAAAGCCCCATCTCCAATTCTCCATATCGGGTTACTCAACCATATAGTGTCACTTACTTATTTCTCCATATCGGGTCACTCAACCATGGAGCCCCATCGATAATATCGGGTCACTCAACCATAGAGCCCCATATCCTTATTTCTCCATTTAATGAGGTTCAGGTCACCCTATGGACCTAGGAACATATAGCCTTGTCACCCCCACCCAAGTGGTGTAGTAACCTATAGTTCAAAAACTACATGGCCCTATGACCCCCTTGGGGCATACGACCCCATACAACGAAGTGGTTCCATACGTTCAACCACTCCATGGTGAATCCCATGACCCTAATTCAACACATTATGACATTGGAACAAACATAACAATCTATTTCAAATTCCAAGTGGAAAAAATCCCAAGCCTTGGGCTAGGCTAAAATAAATTTAAACTTGAAAAGAAAATTTAAAACTAAGAAAAACAAATGGCTAAATAGCCATTAGTTAGTGCAAAATCCGCATGTTAGTGCAACAATCAAATAAAATGCCCAAAATTGCAACAACCCAAAAAAAAGTTAAATAGAGAAAATTTTCTAGTTCTAAAAAATAGAGAGAAAAGAAAATTTAAATTTACGAATAAAATACATATGGAGAAATGAACACATCACAATATATATGTGGCCTTATACAACCACCAAAGGGGTACTCATCAAGTTACTGAAACTCGAACATTGAGCCTCGCCTCGTAAAATAACATATCAAATAATATAACTGTCATCATATCTGCCTTGAATCATCCCTCCACACTCCCACAAGGCTCATATAGTGTCAACATAGTCTGAGAGGGGGTGTATAGGTTTCCATTCACTGAGCCTAAGGTGTTCGTGAAACACAATATACATGGTGGGCTAAGTGTCATGCATACAAAATGAACAAATGTGGGTTTTTAATCTATGTAAGACTCCACTCCCTATCTCATACTTGGCTCGAGTGACTGGTCAACATTACACCAATGTTAAGGTACACATAGGTCATCTATACGAAAACCATATAGGGAGAGAGAAAAAGGTACATGTCTCCATCTACTGAGCCTTAGGTGTTCACGAAACAAAATATAATGGTTCCCATGGGAAATGTGCCATACATACCAAACAAGCAGAGGTGGATTTTCAGTCTATGTAAGACTCCACCTCCTATCTCATAATCAGCTCAAGTGACTGGTCAATGGTACTCATTTCCTCTCTCCAACATACACTTTTATTGATTTCTTCCCTTAGGGTTGGTTAGTGTAAGGTTCACAACATAACACATAACTACATTACTAACATGATGGTGATTCACAACATTAACCATAGTGTCTTACGCAATGGTGTATATACAATGTATAGCACATGATCATTATTTCAAGGGTTATAATACATCACATTTTCACATAATGCACACCAAAGTGAAATTACTGTAAAATAGGGGTCATACGATCACCATATGCCCCTAATTCATGACATGAACCATCACATATTACATGAATTATATGTATGATGGAACACAATGACTAACATTATAACATATAGTCAATTTCAATACAACATGGTGATGCACACATGATTCATTGCAACATGTTGGCAACATCACGATACAATCCAATTCACTATACACCAATTTTGTCATAGAAAAAATCAACACACCTAAATATCATAGAATAACCAAAACACTCCAACACTCCGCAATCCACAATAACATTCTTTTCACAACAAGGCGGCACCTCACACGTGAAATCCTCATTGAATCCATGAAAAGGAGAGAGAATACTCTCTTCACAAGCATATCAACATGATAAAAATATATGCACTACGTGACATGCACAACATGTGCATGTTCATAATATCACAATTACAACAGTGTTCACATCACAGCATATATCACATTACTATTCCCATCTCCACCACCACCATGCAACATCATCACAACTCCAATCTATCCCAGAGGTTCGAGAGCATGAACCTCTGCTCTGATACCAAATGTAACACCCACATATTTGACACACAAAATACAACAACAAAGTTATTGGAATATTTTTTTTGACTTTAATTACACTGTACACAACACCAACATCACGGGACACTTACACAATACCACATAATCCAATAAACAAACTCAACATCACATAGGACACTTACACAAGCATGAATCCACTCATACAATAGATAACATATGGTACACATCAATGTATTACTCAAATGACATAAACCAAGACAACGACCCAACTACGGTAAGACACACATGATAGGCATACTCCGCAACATGGCCTTTTTATGCTTTACATATTCATTACATTTAGTTTTCCATTATATAACCTTATAGGTTTCCAGTGAATTAAACTGGTAAGGGTGTAAAATTTCCTTTTTCTAAAACTTCAAATACTTTATTTTCATATAGCATTAGCCTTTAAAAGAGAATGCATTGTTTAATTCCTTTCTCAATTTCCATTAATTATCCACAACTCATTTGTTAATTAAATTCATTTTAAAAACCTACAAGCCTCCTAATATTCATTCTTACGTTAAAGGTTTGTTTCTCAAAATATGTTTAATTGACATTAAATTTTATCCTTGTTACAAAAAGGAACTAACAAGATGTTAAGGTTCATTCTTTTTGACACGTATATTCGATGTTTAAATTTTACCTTTGCTAGACAAGGGAAACTATCGTGAGGTCAAGGAAGGAATTCTTAGGATTTAAGGGTGATTTAGATTCAAAATACCTCTTCCCATAAACATCCTTTCATCATAGTACCCTATTTTTCATATTACAGTTTGCTATAGTTCAACAATTAGTTTAAGTCAATTTAACATTTACACGTCATAAATTTCTTTTTTGTTGTTATATAAGAGTTTGTGTTGGCTCAAATGCTTGATTTCTCCAAGGACAATTCATATTATTTTCTTTTTTTGTTACAAAAATAGAATTACCTAAATCAATTATGAATACTTAAAGCATAACTTTATTCCTAAACAAATATCTTATTTACTCTTGTTTTCCATTACTCTTACATGGTTACTTTGGACTCTTATTGGCATTGTTTTAGAATAATTGTAATTCAAATGACACATAATTTACACTTAGGGATTCATGACTACAAGGAGTGGTGACCCTGTACCTAAAAACTCATTTCATCACTCTTAAAAACCCAAGTATTAAAGCATATAACAAGACAACCCAACAACTATATGTTTTTCAAATTTCTTCCAAGGAACTATTTAAATCATTTAGTAAAATGCATCAATGTTTATTTCACCAATACCCTTAAGAGAGGATACATGATCTATTAACTTCGAAATCAATCATGGATGGGGAAACTACACCCTACGAGAAAACACATGGTAATCTTCTACTAAGGGTCACAATTATCTAAGAGGGACAAAGGGAGTTCCAAATGCAAAAGTTATAAAATTTTATGTGTTTCAAAATCCTTCTAAGGTAATATTTTGAATCATTGGTAACAATACATCATAGTTCCTTTTTTCATTATCATCATAAGAGGTCACTCGATGTATTACATTCATTTCTACTTGAGGGATTCTAAACCCTACCACAAGAAAAAATTAGATTAATCAAATGTCCCTGTCTTGCAAAGCCTTCGTGCCACTTGAGGTATTCCAAGACTACAATATCTCACTTTCATTTAACACTTAGCTATAAAGGGTTCCATTGGGTTTAGTTTAATTCCAATTGTACTCGAGGCTCTATTCCTGACTATAGATCAGTTTAAGGTGTGAAAACATATTTATCCCATTAAACCTTCATAAGGGACAAAGGTGTAAAGTTGTTACTAGCCAAGGTGACATATTTATCTGTGAGGAACTAAAAAGATCATTAACATGAGTTTAATACATAGTACAACTAGTGCACTAACTCCACTTGTGTCATCGAGGATCTTAAAAAGGGTTCATTCAATGATGAAGGTATCCCAAACTATCTTCTTAAGAATATGGTTGACCACTAGGACACCAAGGTCCAACAGTGAACATTGAACTCTAACTCGTCCATGAAGATGAGTAGACATATGACACCAAGAAGTGTTAGTCCTATTTACCCTATGAATGACAAGGTTACTCAACTGATATGTTGCTTCATGCAAGGAAACTTAAGTTATAGAAATGGTCTTTGAATAATTTTCTTAAGTGTAGGAAAAGAAGTCTAATTGTGAGGATTAAAGTATTTCTTAAGACATTAGGGTTTTTCAAACCTAGATGTAACATGATTGAGAGGGAGGGTATGAAAAAGGTTAAATACTCGCTACATTTATATGGTTTAAAAATTATAAGTTACTTCCAAATATTTTGATTTTATCTATGAACCCAAATAAGTATTAGCCAGGTGATTGTTTCAATCTTCTAAACCATGAGATCCATATTTAAATTCAAACGGGCTTATTACCTATGAAGTGAACGGTTTGATTTTTACCCATTTACAAAATTCAACTATCTTCCTCCTTTATCTAGATAACATAGTTGTTCCTACATTAATTATGTGTCACTCCTACTAGTGTTGTAAGGTCAGCTTTAACACAAGGCAAATACAAACAACATAGTTTTCCATGTAAGATGCTTGAAATATAAGAGTATAAGAGGAACAATAGTCTTCAACACACTACTTTTGATAATGCAATTCTATTTAATTCACATTCATTTAACATTCGTAATTTATATCAATATACAGTATCTTAATGAAATCTCACTGATTACAACATATCACACTCTAATCCTTCTTGTTCAGAGTACCTGTAAGCAACATTGCGCCATTCCTATAACTGGTATGGAGATCCCCTACACTCAAGCATAAATCCACACATTCATCATTTCGAACAATTTCAATTAAATAGAAGAGAGAGAGAGAGAGAGAGAGAGAGAGAGAGAGAGTTTTTTCTCATGCATTCACGCTTTCACATTCAGTTTGCACTTAACGTTTTGGTAACAGAGAGAGAGAGTAAGGATGAGAGAAGAAAGTTAAGAGACAATATTATTTTCCAGTCACAATGTCACAACCATTTGTGTTTCATGTCCATTTTCATTTCATTTCAAACCAATTTAAATTTCCCAATTCATTTACATTTTCAAATCAACCAAAGTATCATAGTCATTTCTAGAGAGAGAAGATGGTGAGAGAGAAAATCACCAAGAAATTCATTTATACAAGATAAAAGATCGAAATAAAACTATACATAGATTGTAACAGTATTACGAGGTCACACAGCGTGGCTACAAGTCAAATGAGACTCAAAAAGTAGATTCTAGCTAAGGTTGAGAAAATTTCAAAAACAACAAAACTGCTTACATCAACACACTCATTTCAAGTTTCAAATCACAAATTTGGATGATTCCTACATTATAGAGAATTCAACGTGTTGATAGATGTTGATCACTGAGTAGAGATAAAGTTACAAGGGAAACTTCGGGGCTAGTTATCATAATTGTGTCACAAACAACGACCATGGGCCCCAAAAACCACTTGTAAAATTAGTTTCCAAAGGAATTTTCATGTAAATGAAGGTGGGTTACAATCCTCTTGATAGTCTCCTAAGGTGACAATCGTAAGCCATCATTGTTTTATTAAAACAACCATATTGACCATAAGTGTTTGATAAACTAAGAGGTCATGCAAAGAGTTTCAAGGTGTTCTATGTTACCCAGGGGTCATACAAAGAGTTTAGATTTTTTGATATGTTTGGGTGTGGCACTCCATGTGGATGACTTTAGAGATCATATTTATATATATATTCGCATCAAGGTAAGATTTTTTCAATTATTGGGATTTGATTCTCTATCATTCAACATTTAATTTTAAAGAGTTGGAAATTATGAAGAAAAATTTAGTGCAAGTGAAAAGGGGAAAACCATATCATTTTACGCAAAACTCGTGATCCCCGCATCAACTTGCCACATTCACCAAGTGCAAACCAAGAGACGAAGCAATGATTGAGCTTCAATAAACTGAAATTTTTCCTATGGTGTCATTGAAGTCAGTAGATGAGTTTTACATACCACCTTACCATTAGCTCCAAACAACCAGTGTAAGAAGTGACACATTCACCAAGTGCAATAAATGGTTCTTCAAGCTGAGATTAATATAATGACACAGACCAAGGAGAACTAGGCATCTGAAACTTTTATGTCTGGGTTCCTCACTTTACTTGGATAAGTTTCAGCCTAATAGGTTGATCCTGAGATAAAATACTTAACTTACCATTTCCTCCAAACAACCAAACCCGACACTAAGGCATTATAAATGGTTCTTTTGTCATGTATTTTTAAGGGATCTAAAAAAAATAATCAACTTAAATGAATGATTCAAACTAATGGAAAACCTTATCAAATTTAGGAAAACATAGAATACATTTAAAAATTGGAATACATTTTTAAAAAATCCTTGCTTACTTCCATACCATAACTATTAAAACGTTTATGACACAACCAAGGAGGCTCTAGGAAAATGAAACTGATTTATTTGGACATATGACATAGCCTTTACTTGGATGTTTCTTAAGCCTAATAAATTGGTCAGATTTAAACATGAGAGTGTCAGATCCTGCGATTAACATATTCAGATGTTGTGTCATGCGATTTACCAATATGAAGCATACTGTGTAAAAGTTGCTTCAAAAATGAGACATTATCCATGGAAAATACCCTATCCTCGCAACCATCAATCAAATATTTACATGTTCTTCATGGAAAAATTCATAAATTTTATCTTCTATTTTGAATGTTTCAAAGGAAATATTCAAATATAATAATACCCTACTACTCTCTAGCAACAAAATCTCCAGCAACATATGACATGTTTTATGTGTTCTAGTATATCCTTAAATAATTAGTTCAGTTAGATATTAGGTACATATATTTCAAACATTATCATTTAAATTATAATTTACTTGATAACTATATCTTTACAAAACCTTTTTTCAATATGTATCTATGAAATCTATTTTTGACCACCCTTTGAAAACATGCAATATATCATTAACTTTAATATTTTCTTACTATATAGCCTTTGCAATCTCTCAACTTTATAGATTTGTATTCAAATTAATAAATAGAAATAGATAATAAATTAAATATTTAAATAAATATGAAACAAAAATAAAAATTACATCTTAATATAAAATACATAAGATTTACAAGTTTAGAATCCTCGAGCCATGAAATACCTAAGTTAAGTCTTAGATTATTATAATAGATTGAATAATACTAATAGGTACATGAAAAATCAAATAGCTCTAGATATAATATTAAATAGGTAAATAGTTAGATAAATTGATAACTAAATATAATATAGGTATAAAACATTAAAGGTAATTAATATGTACAATACATATGCTTTATGTATTTTCTACATGTACTTAAATTAGAACTACTGAATATTGAATTATATTCAAATAATAAACTATATTTACATATATTTAAAATGTATAGATTTAATGTAAATATGTACCTTACAAATTATAACAATGTACCACATGTGTAATTGTAGGTACACAAGTTTGGAGATCTATCCTTTGACACTGCTAATTTGGACATTATACTCTTGTATGAAAAATTTACTCCCTTGACTCCTGTTTAGCACACCCTGATATCCCTTTAGTCACTTGTTTATATTTATAATTTTATTTGTATTAAATTTTTCAATTTTAATGACATAAAAAACATCTATCCTTGGTCCCATAATGTCAAAGTTATCTTTTAACCTCTCAGTGAAAACTATTAATTTTGGTTAGTTAGTCCAAATCTATAAGTTGACCCTATTGTACAGTTTTGGAATGACATGTTTTGGGCCAATTATTCTTATTACATCACCTTCATATGGACTAAAATATCCCATTGATCAGAATTTCATTACGTAATAACCTTCAGAAGCCTACATAAGAAAGTAAATCATACCTCATTTGGTAACCTAGAAGGCTCACAATTCAAATGGAGTCGAGGGAAAAAATTTCAAGAGTTTTCTGACGTCCCAAAGTCTCATTTAAAAATGAGGGGTTTGATTGCATTATATAGCCAATTTTCATCCACCCTCATTAAAGAGGTATGTGTAGTGCCCATTTTCCTTTAACACCTTTTGATACTGATCATGACATTGTTGACTATATTATGGACATTATTATAGTTTTGATTTAGTATGATGTTAGATATTTGATAATGGAGTATTGTTGACTTTGATTCAGTATATGATGCATGATGATTATTAGAGACATTTTATATGTTGATGATGATATACTGTTGGACATGGTTATATGATGGATGTGTGTTGGACTTGTGATATTTAGATATTGTGATTAGACCTAGAAAATGGAAAATTATTGGATGATGATATAGTTGTTGATAAAACTATAATGATATTGGTAGATTGACTTTGATGTTGTTGTGATTCATATATCTAGATGATTTTGAAAATTTAATTATATTTATATTATTTTGGATGTTCTGATATGGCCACGAGGCCGAAGGAGGTATTTGTGTTTTGCAGGTTAAAATATCACAACAAACATCGGGGGATTGGAGACCAACCACATTGGAATTCTAGAAGAATTCAACAAGGTCAACATGGTAACTAGTATTTGTTTGTGTGTGTGTTTGTTAGTGTTAGGGATTCCCATGGGGGGATCACCTTTAAATGTGACCAAGGGATTTTATGTATTTCTTTTATTTGGTCCCTTTTGTTTAATTTTTGCATGTGTTTTATGTAGTGCACTTACCCCTTTCATTGTTTATTTAATGTGATGTTAATATTGTGAGTAATCATATTGTTTAGTTAATAAATTAAAAGATGTCATAAGAATGTAATTAATAGAGTTGTTGGCCATGTTTTAAAGTGTTGTAAGAATGTATAAGTAATGTGTAAGTGATTGTAAGTAAAGTTAAATCTTGAGTGTAAAACACTCCACCTTCTTAGAAATTCAAATTTTTCCTTGGAGGTTGATTTTAGAGGCTTGTGGGACAAGTTAAACTTGTCCCATACCTCTTAAATTTACATACCAACCTTGCCTATGGTTGGAAGGTTAGATTTAGACCTTTTGTGTGTATTTTTACAAGTCAAGTTGAATGTTGTAATTGCACTTTTCTTACATGTTTTAATTTCAGTCCTTATGGGGTGTGGGCTTGTTTGAGTGTGTAAGTAAATCTGTCATATTATTCACCCACTTATTTATTGCGCATTGGAGAATGAAGTTGACTTGTTGGGGGTTGGGGTTGAGGATGTGTGATGTGGCATCCTACATGGATCCACCTCATCCTCTTCTCTTCCCTCTTCTATAAAATATGAATTCCTTGTCTTGTTTTGGGTTGCTTCACTTTTGAAGACTTCATTTTGGGGTGAATTTTCTTGCTGTTTTGAGAGCTCTTTCTTGGCAGAAGTTTTGGAGGATTTTTGCATGCTTGTGCTTGGCTATTTTGGATTGCTTCCATTGGGATAAAGCTTGTTGTTTTGGAACTTGGAACAACTCCATCATGAAGAGGTAAGAGCTTGGCTCTTGGAATGCCCTTCTTTTATATATGTAAATGTTCTTGTGTTAATTTTTTGGTATATATTGTGGGTTGTTGGGTAGATGGCCTAGGAATGGTATAGGAGAAGACTGTGGGGTTATTTTTTGGGAGGCACAAGTGTGTTTTAGGGAGGTATAAGGGTGGAGGGAGTTGGGAATTGGGTTCCACCTTACAAAGAAATAGCTTGCATTTCTTTACTCGTTATGGGGTGCCATAAGAGGTTGGGGAGACTTAAGAAAATGTGAGGAATAAGGGGTACTTGGGGGAGGCATAAGGGCATGACAGGGTTTTAAAATGATATATATATATATATATATATATATATATATATATATATATATATATATATATTAGTGGGTTGTACTCAGGTGGTGATACCCATTTTCCTCCTTAAGAGGCATAAGCAGCATCCCCCATAGCTTCTTGCTCCTTTGGCTTGCTTAATGAAGCCTTTGTATTGTTTGTCGTGTTTTAATGAAGTTGTGAACTACATTTTGTTTAGGACTGTGTTTCTTTATGAAAATGTTGTGTGTATGTTTTATGGAAGCCTGTTGTTGCCATGAGTTAGATCACATCCTTTATTGCTTTGTGGTTGGGGCTCGAGGGCCAGTAAAGAAGGATGGCTTCTCCTCTTCATTGGATTTCTTGGTTAGGTGGAGAGCATTGCCTTTCCCTTGCTCTTGTTGTGATGAAATTGGAAGAATGTGAAGAATGCATGTTGCTAAGCTGAGAAAAGATAGTTTGACAGTCCCTTGTGAAAATAAATCTCATTGTAACCTTTCCCACTTGAAGTGGATGAACTTGTAAATGGTTGTAATGGAAAGATGTTGTATTGATCTGCAAGTGAAATTTGAAATGTAAAAGAGTTATACTCTGTATTCTGTTTGAAAAAAAAATGTGAAAGAAAGATATTGTTTTGTATATTGTATTTTGTAATCAAATGGAAAGGAAGTTGTAAGAGTTCATTCGAATTAATGGAAGTGGTTTTGTCTTGTCCATATGTTGTTATTCCATTGGAAATATGTGTTAGCATACACTATGAAATACCTAGTTGAAAAGTGGTAAAGTGAAACACGTGAGAGGAAAATGTATCATTGTGTTCTGTATATAATATATGTTTTGGAAGGAATAAAAGAAGAAAGGTTGTAATTTTGCATTTTGGAATCAATAAAGGATTGCAATACTTTTCTCAAATTGCATTGTTGTATTGAATCTGATGATTTCAATGTATTGAAATCTCTATTTAAAAGGAAGAAATGCGTGTGAGAAAAATACAGTATTTTGTCTTTTTGGAATGTGAAAAATTTGAAATCAGGAATTGCATTTTGGTCTTGAATAGTTTTATCAAATCAACTAATGTGTTAGATTGGAATTGGAACGTATTCTAAATACTTGGAAGAAGGAAGTGGCAATTAGACCCTTTAAAATTTGATCCCTGTTTTTTGTAATTTCAAACTGGCAATTATCAAAACAAAAAATGCACAGTTCAAACCTGCAATAATAAAATAACAAATTAAATGATTAAATTAAAGTATTAGGCCCTAAACTATTTCAATTAGACAAAGACACTTAAAGGAAATATTTCAAAACTTAGCCAAACGGGCTCAACCGTTTTACAGTCGTTTTTCTTTAAAAATGGTAAATTTTCAAATTGGAATTCAATCAAATAGATCTACCTTACAAACTTATCCTAAATACATGTAAGAAAAATTATCCATGTCTATTTGACATGTTGAGAGAGGAAGAAGGTCAAATTTAATAAATCTCACAAGTTAAAATTTACCAGTTCGCACTGAGAAAGCCTGCAGGCTATTTTCTTAAAATTGACCCTTTAAACTTTATCCAAGTAAAAAATTAATGATCTTTATGCAAAGAGGATGTCGAGATATTGCCATAAAGTCCTCGTTTTCCCAAAACTGAGCTCTCTATCAAAAGTTATGGCCCTTTGAAGTTTTTCTTCCTTGGCATCAAAAGTTGGGAAAAAATTCCTTGGCGGGCTCGTGGGCCCGAAATTTTCCCTTAGAGCTTAGGAAATTTTTGGGAAAATTTTCCAAATTTCCCCACTGGCCTACAGCCAATCAGAGGCTGCCATGTGGGACCATGAGGTGTCAGCGATAGGACAGATCTCCTTTTTACTTAGCACTCCTGGAAAATTTTGGCAAAAAATTCTAAATTTTCCCGCCGGCCCGCAACCAGGTGCTGCCATGTGGCGTCACGAGGCGTCGGTGGTGGAGTGGGTCCCTTTTGCCTTTTTGTTCTTTGGAAAAATTTTGGGAAAATTTTCCATAGTTTTCCCCCGCCGTCCCGCTGACCTGCAACCAATCCGAAGCTGTCACGTGGCATCGTGAGGTGTCGGTGGAGGCATGGGTCCTTATTATCCTCTTAGCCCTTCGGGGCATTAAGTGAATTTTATCCCTGCTACCCTACTTTCCCCACATTGTCTTAGGTTATGCCACATGTCCCTTGCGGCTTGCGGACTTGCGGGTGCAAAATTGGCTCCTTGCCCCGTGCGGGAGAATTTTTAAAATGTCTCCCGCCGCCCCATTTTTCCCCGTGTTGACTTAAGAAGTGCCACGTATCCCTTGTGGACTTGCAGACCCACGGGAGTGTAGGTGCAAATGTGTTTTTTTTCCCTCATGTGGGAAAAGTTTCCAAAAGTCTCCCCGTAGCCTGTCAACCTACCCTTTGACAAATTTTCACCCCCTGGGCCCACAGGCCCGCTCTTGGGGAAAAGTTTCACCCCAAGGCCCGCCAACCCATAACTTGAGAAATATGAGTTATGAGGACATCTTTATATCAACAGAAAGGTGAGGAAATTTCCTATCCAATGGGAGTGATTTAGGGAATTGTTGAATGTGTTAAGTGTGAGAAAAATCAAGTTAAAGCTTAAAGCTTGTTAGAGAGTGGGTATGGTGATGTTTTACCCTTTGAACCTTATTGAACCTTCTAACCCTAGATTTTGGACCTTATGACCTCTAATAATTGTTAATAAAAGTAAATTATGTTCTAGTGGATTAGATTTGTTCTGGAACTTGTTAGTGACAGTTGTTGCCTTATAACCTGGTTGTAGACTCTTCTTATTAAAATAAATATTCCATACTTTTCCTAACTAATCCTAGGTTGTTTTTGGGTCTCAAGTGGGTTGTTTTTAGCAGGCATTACATAATGGACTTGATCATGTGCATTTTTGAAGGTTGTCAGCAACAGGATAAAGGAGAAGAAATGGGAGAATAATTTGGTGATTCATTAGGGCTGTAAACTTAAGTTGAAGCATTGTCAAAGAAACGATTATCAAGTTTTAATTTAATTACGGTAGATATCACATGCTAGGAGAGTGACATTTAGTGTTAGGTATCTTTATATTATTGCATACATTGGTGGTGTATAGGGATTCCAACAATGCATCAAACTTTGATTTGCGAGAACTCCTTTTTGTACTACAAGGGTTTCGGGGGTTTATTAGAGTTACAGATTAATTCTAAACGTGACCGAAGAAGAATGACATAAATCAACATTCATTTATAGAAAGAAAAACTACACAAAAGTTTGCAAATCTAGATTCCAAGTAGGTGTAAGACCCTGCAGTAGGGTCAAGACTATACAGACACTTTGGATAGAGTTGTACATTTTTTCCAAGCTCAGTTTTAGATCATAGTTTCATTATCATGGCATTTCCTATTCTAGATCATCTTTTTCATGTAATCATATCACCCAAAATCCTCTATATCCCTACAAAATCAGCTAAGTACACTCTTTCCCTCTTGTTTTTAAATATTTTTAGTAGCTAGGACTTCACTTTGGAAAACATTATTATGATTTATCCAATCAATGTTGGAAGTTAATTAAATCACAATATCCACTAGTCAGAATATTCATGTTTTTAGGCATGTTAATTATAATACATATTAACATAAAAAGGAAAGATTCACTCCAAAAAAGGTGAAATCATTTTGTTAACGCGATCCTATATTTGAAAATTTTAACCTTACTCATAGTGTTCCTAAAGTTTCTATTATATTTTATTCATTATGCTGAATCTTAGGGATCATTATGAATATATAGATTGGCCACATCATTTTCTTCCCATTCCACTCTTGTTCAAACTGATGATGATAATTTTTCTCATACTATCCTGACTATCAACACTGATCCTATTCAAGGTCAAGTTTCTAATACTAATTCAGATTATCCTACACTAAACCTTCTTGAAGATGAGGTATAACACTTACAATACTTTTTACACATGAAAATCCTTTTTACATAGAAATCCTTCTATATGATGCAAGAGATAAACTTAAGCATGCCTCCTTATCTAGTTTGACAACATCTACTATACCTATCCCTAATATACATTTCTCCTTCGGGAAATCTAACATTGTTATGGAAGATTTCTGCATATGTATTCTTGTAGCCACTATTACTATTACATATGATATATCTCATCATAATGGCTCCCATCCATCTTTCTCTAACACATAATATATTGAGTCTCTTCTCCATTGATTACAAGTAAAAATATTACAATTTGTAACAAGGTGTCTATCTTTAATAATTATTATGTTATGGACTCTTCACAATTACTGCATAATCCACTTGCACCTAAAGTTTTCAAATATCCCTTTCGAATTGGTTGGTTGCACCTAAAATTTCTATATATAATGGAAAAGGTGATCTCCCTAGATAATCCTAGATCATTGCAAGTTTCTTCTTTTGAATATGTATCAAAGGTATATTCTTATTAAGATTTCCTATAGCATAAGGAAAATCTTTAGAATGGTTTTATGATCTCCTAACCCATTATACTTTGCTCTTTCACTAACAAGATGTTTTATTACAGTATACCATTGGTTCTCCTTTGGTTTGATAAAAAAAAAATCTCACACTGAATTCACATGGTATACTTAGTAGGATTAGAACATAGAACGAGTGGTGACATGATGACAAGTACTGACCTGCTAACCTTACCAAAAACTATTGCTCTGGAAACATCGTAATTTCTGCATTACATTATTTAGATCTATGTTTCCTTTATAGTTCCTTTATTTCCTTATTATGCTTGGTTACATATCTATACATCGTGTATTTTCTATCATTTGGACTAACATGATTAACACATGTGTCTTGTGAAACACTTGCAATTGTTTCTTAGTTTTCATACATCACATACTATGTGCTTTTAATTAGATTTAAATAGACTTGTTTTAATATATGATTTCTAGTTATGTGTATGTATGTATGCTTGTTTTCTACATTGATTATGGCCTAAGAGCCTTGATTGTCTCGTGAAACTATGGATGTCCCATGTTTGTAGTATCATACCTTGTGTGTATGGTTGTGCATTTCTATTTGAAGGCTTACAAGCCTTAATTTTCTTGCAATACTGTTGGTGTCCCATGTTTGCAAGCATTTTACCTTTTGTGAGACATTGTTTACCTTATTTTTTCACTTTTTTCTATGTTGTATAAAATTATTTTCTACTAACACATGATTTACTACTATCTTCATCACTATTTTGATGCATTTCCACTATTACAATTAACATACTTCTTGTTATTATTACTATTATTTTAAATCGTAGTCTATATCACGTGCATCATCCTTTCATCTATACAAATTCTTATTGATTCTAAACACATCAGTATTTCAGATATTCTCCATAGATTTTAATAATATCATACATTAATAAACATATTTTTTTATGAGTTGAGTGATCAAATCCTTCATTACACGTGCCTTAAAAGAGGGGGGAAACATTCAAGTTTCTTTCCATATTTCCAGCATGTGTAAACATCTTTCTAGGAACAATTCACTTAGAATCATATTCAGACACAAAAAATATGATTAATGTAAGCAAGGTAAGAAAAATATAAAATGGTCAGGACCATAAATATGGTTATGACCGTACCATATGGTTTTACTCAAGGGACATTTATCTCATTATTATCAACAATTTTTTATTTATCATCATTTTTTAGGATTTTCATATGGTCTCAAACTTGGAATGACTTAGATTGGCATAAATTTAGAGGCATGAATTGTTTCACTAGCTCTCTCTCTCCATAATACTCAGTTACATTTTTAATTATTGGCACATTAAGGGCATAAGCCTCGTTTCTCTAATCATAATTCAATATCCATCAATTCTACTCAGTTACAAAACATGTGTAAGGTATGGGGGGAGCTCATTTTCTAACATGTCTCCTTAGTTACAATATTGGGCTTATATGCATCTACATTGGTTTGGTCTTTGGGGTTACACAAAGTAGCTAAGGTGTTTGTACGTGGTCCTTTCTATCCTCTTGTACTTAAGGTTAAGATATCAAAGTTATTGAATAAATTTATTACACGGTCTTCTTCCTTCATACGGTGATTTCAATCTATAGAAAACACACTTATTATAAGAGGGAGGTGAGTTAGTATTATCCAATATTTACTTATTAAAACATTAATAGCCATAACAGTAACAATTACATAAGATATAAAAATTTCATAGCACAATAATTATGTGGAAACCCTTTCAGGTGAAAAACCACATAGAAAAGACAGCTTGGAGATACTATCTAAATCTAGTCACAAAATTAATTATTTTATAAATGTTTGTACACACCGAAATACTAGAGACACCAATCCCTAATGAAAAACACCAACTTTGCAATGATTTGTGAGCACCAACTCATCAGAGACACAAATCCCCAAGGTCAAACACCAACTTAGCAATATTCGCGAGCACCAACTCACTGGAGATATCAATTCCCAAGGAAAAGAACCAATTCATAAATCAAAAAATATACCTTTGTAGTTTTTTCGTCAACCTGATGATGGCGTATATATAATTCTTTACTTTTTCATGTTGCTTCTGAACACCTGCATTTATCATTCAACTTACTTCATGCTCCACTCTCTCTTTGTTATTTTTCAACAACTCAACATTCTAATATGCATGAGTTTGTTCTTCCTCTTTCTTTGTAAATCATACTGATATATATATATATATATATATATATATATTAATCAAGCCTTACTTCTCCCTCTTTTCCTTTGTTTTCAAATCGACATATTCTCTCATAAGTGCTAGTTTAGTTCGTAATTATATTCATTTAAATTTACTATGTTCATTTTATGAACACATATGACTTTTCATGAGTCAACATCTTTTAGAATATTCATCATGAGTCAGCTTTAGCATATTTAAAATTTGAATATCTGGAATTTTCAATGAATCCCATGACCATTTCTTGTTTCTCTTTGACTTGTGGTTTTCTTACCGTCCCGCATCTTACTTAAATCTCATGGAAAATAATACCTTCCTCAAAATTCCCTTGCATATCCTTTCATAATGTAGCACTTAATGAATTTTGTGGCCCTCTCTCTATCATTTAGGGATCACTATTAACATATGTGAACCACTATCAACATTTTTGGAGCACTGTCACTTCTTGTGGAACATTGCCACCATTTGTGGAGTACTATCACCACCCACAGAGCACTATCACCACCTGTGGAATACTATCACCACCTGTGTAGCACTATCACCATCTGTGAAGATCTATCAATGCTTTTGGATCACTCTTACTAACCACAAAACACTATCACAATTTGTTGAGCATAAAAAACACTTATGGAGCTTTATCACCATGTGCAGAACACTACTAGAACTTGTGGAACACTATAAACTAGTTTTCCTCATCACATGACATGAAAAATTCAAATTTTCTCATATGACATCAATGACAATATTTCAAACATGCAAGGTAGGTTTTTATTTAATTTTCACTTTCCTTAAGTAACATGTTTGTTAAATTATCTTGTAAGGTTTTTAGTTTTATTTTCCAATTATTAATATTTTCAGTTATTTTTTGTTTGATATTCATATGGTTATTATAGTAACGTAAGATGATGGAAAAAAAGAAATTCCATCACCCAACAAGTGAATAAGGTGTCATGTCATTATACACAAGTGTCTTGTCATGTTCTGTTCATCCACAGACATAACATAAAAAATTCCCTTGACGTGGTTGAGCTTTCGACTAATAGTGTATAAAGAGGTGATGGGAACAAAGTTTGTTACAAAATATATTTTTTATTAGAATTTTATATCCATCATTAGGTTGGATTGTCCAAATGGCATGATAATGAAAATACAAGTCAATTGACTTGAAGCTTATCCATCGTTCAATTATGGGTGACCAACTTGTTGTACCACTTCCATTGGTTTCTTCATTCGCAACACGAAGTCAAACTATTTGAGGCCCTCCACCTATCTTGTGATATGTTATGATGACTTTATTTTGTTTCACCAACCCCTCATCTCATTATAAGTTTTTAAATGACTTGGTCACTTTCTTAGTATTTTACCCCATACAAAGTTAACATTATTCACTTCCCCTAAAGAGGCATTATCGAGCTATAAATTCATTCATTCTAGAGATGGAAACCATAGAAGAGTATTGATATTTATGACATGAAAGGGAAATTTCACATAACACGAGCATAGTGTTTAGTGTCTGAGGGAGAAACAAACAAGACATTTTAATTGATAGGGTTTCCATCAATGACTCTATCCTGGTTAGAGAATTAAGGACGAGAATGCCCAAATGATATCAAAACCATACTAATATTTGGTGAAACCACAACATCGAGAAAAAGACTAGTGGGAAAAGCAGATTCTTTACTTAATTCGAGTCAATGTAATATTAAATTTGCTACAAGCAGGAAGTATGATATTTTTAAAAGTTGAATACCTCTTTACTTTAATGTGACATGATTTTATGTTCTTGTGTGGTTGGAATAACTGATATTTTAAATTTTATATTTGGTTCCTCTTCTCTTTAGTGTAAGACATGGCTTCGATTTTATATAAACTTTTACTTTATTTAGAATAAAAGTGGTCAAAGTTTTGTAAAATGTTTTTAAAGAATGGAACAGTGGTTACTATAGAGAGATGCTTCTTAGCTACGTAGAAGCTCTTTGTGATCATAGCATTCTGCATAAATTAAAAGAACAATTTCATTTCTAATAGGATTATTGTGGTGACATATTTCTAAAATGATATTAATATTTAGCGTTCAAGTTAATTACAAAATAAAATATAATGACATGCAGTGAAGGATGCAGGGGTTCCCTAACCCTAGCGACATCTATGGCGGCGTTGTTCCTAACTTCGGTCATGGAAGCAATGGATCGTTCTTTGGTGGCGTGGATGGACACGGGCTTGGGTGATCTTGTCTTAGTGAAAATGTACATATCCATTACGTCCTGGAGTATGATGTCGGGTTGTTGCAGGGTGTTCTGGGAGTTAATCTTGCCTCTAGTGGTGGCTCAGGCGGGAGGAACTACCACCACCCTTTTCCATCAAATCTGAAAGTCCCTGCAGCTGCTGTTAATTCCCCTGCTCCTGTTGCGCTGATTCAAGGTTTTTTGAAGAATGGGATTGAAACTTCAGCTAGATCCCCTCTTTTGGGAATATCCTCAGACACTGAAGTTCCTGTCTCTTCCTCTCTATCTCAGATTTTACCTTTAGGTGGTGTTGATGTCTGTTTGGAGGCTACGAGTTTGGGGGATCCAAGGAAAGATAAAATTTTTGCTAAGGTGACCAAATCCTCTGCTCATCCTACACTTAAGGAAATGGTCCATGCTAAATCTTCCCCCTCTGTGCGTTTTGGCCCAGATGTTTTGAAAATAGAGGCGCATTTCATGGAAAAGGGCATTATTTGTAGATTCAAAAAAATTTGCCCTGGCATGCCAGCTCTTCATGACTGGATCTCTTCATCTTGGAAGCCATTAATGGATGGTAAAGTGGAAATTTACCCTTCAAACAGAGGTTTTTTCATTGTTGTCTTTGATTTTACCTCTGATAGAGATTTAAATTTTTGCTAGATTATGGGATTTTCAATCCCACTTTTTACTCATGAAACCATGGTTTCCCCTTTTTAATCCTGTAACGGAAACTTTCCCAATCAACTTTGTTTGGATTCATTTTCCATATCTTCCTCTTCAGTTTTGGGATGAGAAATGTTTAATCTCCATTGGAAATGATTTGGGTAAAACCCTGGCTATTGATTCAAAAACGTCCTTGTATGAGTATATTAGGTATGCCTGCATTCTAGTTGACATGAACACTTCAATGGACTTTCATGCTTCTATTGATCTTATGGTTGAGGAAAGAATATGGAATCAAAACATGGACTTTGAAGGTTTCCCCTTCAGATGCAGAACTTGCTTCTCGCTTGGACACTTAGCTGTGGATTGCAAGTTCGGGAAGAAACAAGTAAGTAGACACAATTATGGGTGGAAGAATGTTTATCCAATCCTTTTGGTTGTTCACAGTTAATCAGATTATGAGTCTGAGGATGGATCTGTGAAGGAGGATGATGAGGTTATAGAGGTTGCAAAGGATTCCCCTTCTTCTACCCCAGTAGAGAAGGCTCCTTTCCCTATTTCTGAGGTTGGGACTTTATCGCTCCCTCTTGGTTACAAGGAGGAAAACAATCATTTTGAAATCTGCATCCTGCTTCACACAAATGAAAAGGCAAATACAAATTCTGGTGATGGGTGGTCTACTGTGAACAGAAAGAAAAAAGGGAATAATGAATCCCTTAAGATGCATCTTAGATCCCATGGGAAGGGGTCCCACGGATAATTTCTTTTCTCTGGTTGTTTTCATTTTTTCTTTACTTTAGGTGCCACTGGTAGAGGCATCTTCATTTATTCCTCATCAATATATCTTCTCTCTCCTTTATTGTATAGGGTAGGGCCCCCTTAACCCTCTTTTACCCTAAATCAAAAAAAAGTTATTTACAAAATAAATATGAAGTTGTCTTTTTTTGTTTTCATCTGGTTAATTTGAGTTTGCCTAAGACATATATTTGATTATTATAATATGTCAATATATTGTTGTGTATGAATAAGTAAGATAGACAATATACCATAAGATGTGCTAAGTGATCTAAAAAAAGTGTGTTTTTCTTAACAAGAGTGCATTGTCAAAATCATCTATTTTAAAGAGTAAATTACTAAAGTTAAGTATTTGCACCTTCTTTGGTTGCAAGGCTACAAGTAATAGTTTATTTCAACAGATATAATATTTTTCTATTTTAGTTATCCTAATTAATATTTTAAGAGAAAATATGAATGATATTTTCAAAAATATTCATTTCTTATCTCTTTCTAATCAAACATTGGTTATGCTCATCAATTATTATATTCACATTTTTTCTATTTGTGAGAAGTTGTTGAATCCCTTTTTGGTTATAGATTTCTCCTATCTAAATAGCTTATCAAAAGTAAAAACTATTTCTAATTCTTTGCATAATATCTTTTCATGCCAATTACTATTATATGATGTTCTATCACTAAAAGGTGGTAATTTCCAAAAAAATCCCACTGAATTAATTAAAATGCCTTGTAAAGTCACATCTTCCTTTCCGTGAAATGCTTGATGAAGTCAAGGTTCTATGTTTTTCAATAATTTTTTCCCAATGAGCCTCTTTTCATAAGTAAATTTATAATTTATCTGTCAAATTTACCATCAAAAAATTGTAATTCTTTCTCCTTTTTACTATGTGAAATCTATTGGTATTCAATGTTGTGAATGGATCGTTGATGCACCAATGTTTAATCTTACAACTCACTTTTTATAAGTAATATAAAAAGATACCACTTTAAGAATACTACATCTAGAAGTGCTTGACGAATGACACATATGATACATAATTTTTAATTTCAGTTTATTTCCTAAATTATTATGTGCAATCGAAATATATTTTGATGTTGATATTTAATTATTATATCAAGTTCTCATATTTATTTAGCACCTAAGGTTCCATGATTGATATATAGGAATAATTCATGATCTATGATCAAACCATTATATTCCATTGTGTTTATGACTTTTATCATTATATTCCTACATTCTTCTCCTCGATATACATTATTCCATGGTGCTTGTATATAATGATATTTTCTTCCCAACATGTATATTTCTATTACTTGCATGGGTGGGTTAGTTAAATCCTAAATATCATCTCCAACTTATGTTCCCTTATATTTTTTAAATAGTTTAATTTATCTCATCTTGAAAATCACTTTGATTATCAACACCTTATGGAGTATTCCTTCTCTCAAAAAAGTAATTATTATAATTTAATTATTGTTAATTCAATTATATTACAAATGAATCAAGTCTAATTTTTCTCTCTATATCATGAATTTGAAAGTAATGTAATGAATATGACTAATAAAAATCAACACATTTATTTAGTTCAAGTATAGAGATGGAATAAATCCTTTAGATCACTCTCTCAATACCTTCCATACTTTTTGTATTCCATTTGTTATCTATTATTCACCTTAAATTATACATCCAAGATCTAGATCCATCAAAAAATGAAACATTATCCATGGAACATGACCTATCCTTGTAACCATCAATGAGATGTTTTACATTTTCTTCATGGCCTTCTTCATCAATTTTATCTACTAGTTTGAATGCCTCACTAGAAACATTCAAATTGAAAAATACTCTACTAATCTCTACTAAGATAACCTCTAAGAACACGTGACATGATTCTTTTGCCCCAGTGTATATTTAAATAATTTGTTTAGTTAGATATTTGGTACATATATTTCAAACACTATCATTGATATTTTAATAAACATGATAACCATAACTTTACAAAACCTTTTTTCAATATGTATCTATAAAATCTATCTTTGTGTACCCTTTAAAGACATTCATCTATATCATTAACTATTGTACTTTCTTAATATCTAGCCTTTACAAGTTCTGACATGTATATATTTATCTTCAAATAAATAAATAAATAAAGTAAGTAAATTAAATATTTAAATACATACCAAAAAATAAAATGCTTTTTTTCATTGAATGATTTATGTCAAAAAATGGTTTTGGGTTTAGTTGAATATGAGATATATTCAGGGCCTTGTCCTTAACTAATTAAAATTTATGAAACAATCTTGACAAAAAAATTGGAAAACTGTTTGAGAATTTACGCATCACAGTATGAAGCGAACAACTTTCCCTGTGATATGGATTTGACAAAATGGATTTCAATTAATTAAAATAGGGGGGCTTATAACAATGCCACAAATAAAATAAATGCCACTATTGCAGATTGGGATGGATCTATTGCACTAGTTGAATATTAAAAATGTCAAATAAATGATCAAGAATGCTAGATACACAATGGAATAAGATGTCCCTTAAATACCTTTAATTATTTGACTTTTAATGCATTCACCATTCAAAACATAAAATCAACATACATCAACCAATATGAGCATATTAAGCATGATCAACCATACACATCAATTAGAGAGTAAAGAAAAAACCAAAGATAAAGTGGGAAACCCTCAAGGGGAAGAAAACCCTGTGAAAATTTTCAATATATTTCTCAATCCAAAATACTTTCATGGATATGACTCATCAGACAAGATTTATTTAGTGAAGAATACACTTCACAAGGAGCACCCACCTCTATTTAGTGTAAAACCCACAATATCTAAGGAGTATACTACCCCCTAAGATGATCAAGCACCCACTCAACCACCTTATGATGAAGAACACTTAATATTGGTGCACCTACAAATTACATTGATAAAAGTTTCTACTCCAACAACTCAAAACCTTCTAAATATTACCTTTCTTCTTACTCGTTCATATATACACCTTCATATGATGATTAGATCATGTGACCTTGATCATATACTCTTTTACTATTCTTAATAATTCATACCCTCTTTCAGCTCTGAATTGAAGCCCTTATACCTCTTTCACACTTCCCTCTAGCTCACACATTCCTCTCTCTCTCTCTCTATGTCTGTCTCAACTAGTCATAATGAGGAAATACATTGCACTTAAATACATGACTCTTCATTTAAAACACATTAGGTAGGACATGACCATTAAGGGTGGTCATACCAAAAAAAAAATACATCTTAAACATCATATAAATACATACTAAGGGATCGTATAGGTCGAAAATGTAGTAAGGCACTCAACATGGAAAACTATCCCTAGAAGGCTAGTTCCATCTCCACTAGGAACTCTATGGACTCCAAGGGAATAAAAAAACTCTTTCATGCCTCCAAAATCTTCACACATGTCAAGGAAATCCTATTAAATCTTCTACCAACTCACAAACCTCTCCATTTTTCATTCTTCTCATATGACCATCAAGTAGGACTGTTTCCTACACATTTTGAACACCTTCTGCAGACCAATCTTCAAAGATGAAGACTTAGCTTCATTCTAACACATAGAATATGAAATGAAACCACTCATTTTAAATCCACTGATACAAGGAACAATTTTAACCAATTTATACATCATGAATCATCCCATAGAATCATCAAAACAACGTTTTCCTTCAAGCTACATTTTCTTCCAAGAAACTAGTCTTGGAAACTTGAGATTCTCACACCTATGTTAACACTTTGAAAACATAATAATTCAAGTAATAATATCCATTTTAACACCTCATCACTCTTAAATTTATAGGAATCATGAACTAAACCAATATATTGGCCATCCATACCAATTTCATCAAAGACCCTATATTTTCCTTGAACCCTCTCAAGTAGGTCAACTTATGACCTCATCCTTACTAACCATTATGACTTGTATACCTAAAACAAAGAATGAATCATGTCATATTGGATGTATAAAATACCTTCATAGCTATTAGACACTTCAAATTAGGCCACACATTCCCAATAACCTCTTTTCACTGTGACTGTTAAAATAACCGATTAGGCCTAAAAATCAGTCTTGACATTTGGATATGTGTAGATCTCCAAATGGCTTTACCAAGCTCTAAAATAACACCAAACATGTAGCTAAGCTCTCCATATACTTATAACATATATTTATGAACTGGGTTCATTTGAAAACCTGAGAGAAAATAAATTTCTCCTTAAAATAAGTAAATTAAAGTGGGATCCACCTATATTCAAGACTTAAACCCACAACCATATGATATTTAGTTAAGTCCTTTCTGGCATCCAATCATCAAATTTTATGTTTCAATGAATTTTGAGCTCACACCAACAATATTCACTCCATCGCTAGTTAACTAGGGTATATGGATGGCATTGACGTCCTTACCGTGTTAGCAATCATTCATAAATCTTAGACCCTCATTTAAATTCATTCCAAGTATGAGATAGTATTATTTCCATGCCTCAACATCCTTGGAAGACTCAGGTCCCCATAAAATCCTTTCACATTCTAAATAATGTGATAAACATCATAACATGAACAATATTAAACATACAACCATTAAAAATTACCCACATATCTAGGAAAACCTCTGTCAACTTCTCTAAATCTCATCATATCATTATTATCTCTTCATCATATCAACCACCATGACTTGCCAAGCTAGGTCATAGAAATAGGTCTAGTTTAGGCATAGAAAGAGTAAATAAACACCATAAATTTTCTTCAAAGGTATTGAAAAGGTCATAAAATCCTTGAGAAAACATATTTCACTACTTTTCCTACCCTCATGGACCCACAAACCTCTACACTTAACCTTCATGATTGATTAGGTCACCAAGAACCGGGACTAGATCTAGATGAACACATACAAACCATGCTCAAAACTTGCATTCATCTCCTAAAACCTACATGAGTGTTTCAACACATCACCAACTTTCTCTCAATGAATATTTCATAATTATCAAGAATACATGCATCTCTAACCTTCATTGGCCATCACATATGCTCGGTAGGCCAAATAACTCTCGCCTTCTTCACTCTGAGAACCATGCCACTACTTGTCTTCCTATGTCATCATCACTTCAAAATTCTTATTGCACTCCTTACATCACCCTTTTTCATTAATGTTCTTTCACCTTTTACATCAATGAAAAAAAAATCACAAACATATTAACAATCTCTACCTTTTTCGTTGATGGGAAAAAATTGAGTACTTCTCCCCCTTTTTACATTAATTACAAAGCACATACCTATATGAGATAGTATTTACCTTAAGCAACATAATAATAACATCTCTTGAGTGGAAACATCATCTAAATTGTCAAACAATCTTCAAGTTCGTTTTACTCTTCTCCTTGACTCTGTTTTGGCTTCATCATGTCATGAGAGCACTGTAGCTCCCCCTTGGTAGAACCATATCATAAGACACACATGATACATACCTAATTCTAAGTATCGCACTATTCTTGAATCCTCATTAGGCCTCTCTCAGCTGAAGATACCCAAAAACAAATTTGAGCTTTTCATACATAGACTTCTAACAACATTTAGGCTCAAGAGTCATAAATCACCTCTTTAGACCAATCTTGTCAAATTTATCCTTGTTATAGGAGCACACTAATCACATGAAACAATACCTAGTTTTTTCCCCTGAAAAATAACCCATAATTCTTTAATTGTTGATTCAAATACAATGTCACATACCGTACACACATTCCATGGAGATGGCTCATATCAAATACCTCGGTTCTGAAACAACTTTTTAATGTTGTTTTCCTCATTTTCATGCTATCACAGCTAATTGAGCTCATGGCTTTCTCCCATTGCAACTATACTTGTAAAAATCAGTAACTCTACCTAAAAACCATTTTAGAAACATTAGATACCCCTTGAATACCAATATCAATTCTATGAATTCTTCAAACACATGTACAGCTCACCATTATAGTATGCAATATCCCATTATACCCTGTCATGATGCATTCTTCGACCATACAGGTCTTGGATTACTCCTTACTTCACATCTCAAACAAAATTAGCATTCTATCTCCCTCTCAATTTATGCGATCATGCAAAACACCATAGAGCATTAAATATAAATACACATGATCCTATTTTACACTATTTTGAAAGCACCATACAATCAATTGATATAAACGTTAATAAAAAAGATGATACAATATACTCATACCTTTAAACAACACTCCCTTCTTGACACTTTTCATATCTTTTTAAAGAAGTTTGTTCATTTGTCTTACTTCCCTTTAATGTATTTTCCTCGTCAGTGACTATTAGGGGCAGGAATCACACCCAAATTTTTCCTTATGAGATCAAATCATTCTTCTGGGAGTGGCTTGGTCAGGACTTCGTCTATCTTCTCCTTGGTGGACACATGATCCAATATAATCATTTTCTCACTCACTTTATACCTGAATACATGATATTTGATTATAATGTTCTTGGTATTGGAATGCAACACAATGTTTTTAGACACACTTATAACACTTGTACTGCCACAGTAGATAGGGTTAGGTCCATCACATCCCACATTGTAGTATTATAGAGTTTGCCTCATCCATATAACTTGTGCACAACATAATACAACTTCTATGTATTAAGCTTCACATGTGGAAAGATATACTAAAGATTAATTTTTACTCAATCAATACACAAGACACTTACAAACAAATAAGGATCATCCACTATTAGTTTTCTGTCTTCAATACTTCCTTCCCAATCATCATCAGAAAAGACACTCGATTCAAATTTATTGCTCCTTGGGTACCATAACCATACTCTATAGTCCCCTTAAAATGTCTAAAAATCCTTTTTATAGATTGCAAATTTGTTTCCTTTGGATTTTCTTGAAACCTTCCTACCAAACCTACAACATAAAAAAATTCTAGGTCTAGAAGCAGTAACACACTATAAACTACAAATCATGGACATGTATTTTGTCCCAATAGGATTGTATTTTTCAATTTGAAACTTATTCAACATTTCATTTATGTATTTTTCTTATGGTATGAATATACCCTCCTATGATTTATTTTATTGCAATCCTAGAAAGAAATATAGTTCTCTAAGCATGGAAATTTCACATTCTCTTTTCATAACATCTATAAATTCATGAATCATATGTTCATTTTTTCCTCAAAATTTGATGTCATCCACATACAATACTAAATTTTATATATGTCCTCCTTAATTCTTGATGTATAAGTTACTATCAACAAATCCTCTCTTGAAACCTTGTTTAGTCAAGTATTTGTCTAGTCTTCCATATAAGGACCTAGGGGTTCGCTTTAGTCCATATAGTTCCTTTCTCATTTTTCATACAAAATACTTCTCATATGTCAATAAAATTCCATGAGGCTTCTCAATGTACACTTATTCTTCTAAAGTCCCATTTAAAAAGGTAGATTTGATATCCATTTGGTATACTTTGAAACATTTATACCCTCCATATGATATAAACAATATAATGGCTTCCATTCTAGATACTAGTGAACAAATTTCATCAGAATCAACTCCCTCAAATTATGCATATCCTTTATAGACCAACCCATATTTTTTTCTTGTAACTTCTCCATCTTCATTAGGTTTGTTCCTAAACACCCATTTAGTTTTAATGATTGTTTTGTCCTTAGGTCTAGGTACTAATTCTCGAGTTCTAATTTTCTCAATTTGATTAAGTTATTCATTCATGGATTTGATCCAAAACTCATCCTTGCTAGCATCTTCAACATTTTTTATGCTCAAATTTAGGTAAAAAGGCAATATTTTCTTGGTTTTGAGTACTTACCCATTTTCATGTTGTTGTTATTCTAGTATCCTTCATACCTAGGATTTGAGATTTAGGATGGTATCTTCTAATAT